>JAPMOQ010048648.1:877944-915765 GCA_026543055.1 Argiope trifasciata
TTCTTCATCAAAATATTTTAAAGCTACAATATTTTAATAGACATAATTTATTCATAATATTATAAAGCCCATCGGCCATATTGTAGTATGCATCGCTCTAATTATAGCTCCCATAGAATTAATGCTTTAAATTAAAGTGGAATTTATTAAACTGTAATTAATATAAGAACAATTTTTTTTCTGAAACAAAGTATTTAAAAAAGTATGAGTACTGAAAAAATAGTCGTTTAGGACATTTAATCCTTAGGGATATAAAAAATATCTTTTTTAATTTATGTAGCATCTCAAGAATTTTTCAATCAAATTTTCTCAAATTCATCCTGAATAGATCGATTAATTAAAATTGTTTAATTTTGAAGGCATCAAAAACCAAGTAAATAGAATCATTTGAAATAATTGGTCAGAAACAAGTTAAACCTAACCTCGTTAGCATGGGGGGAAAACAGAAGTCTTACACATTTGCAGTCGGGGAAAAAAGTTTTTTTGGAAAAAAAATAGTTTAAATTAATAAAATTCTAAATAAATATTTAAAAAAGAGCACAGAGGTGCACATTCCGGACCTCTAAGGTATACGTGTACCAAATTTGGTAGCTGTAGGATAAACGGTCTGGCCTGAAGAGCGCCAACACACACACACACACACTCACACATAAACACACACTGAGCTTTATTTTAAGTATAGATTACATATATCTGTTGAAAGCTAAATAAGCTAATAACATCAATCAATAACAATTTGCTGTTCAATTATTAAGACCATAGATATTTAGACTGAAATCAACAGAGTTTGTCTAAAATTCATTAAAAGTCTAAATTTTTAGCAAAACGACATCTTGGCATGGGGGGTAAAGCGTCTTCCTCATGGTCTGGGTTCCCGGGTTTGAGTTCCGGTTGGAACATGGTAGATTTTCTCTGTTCTGTCTTTGAGGTGTGTGAATCTCTCCTTTGTAAAAAGGAGGTGCCCAAATGAATATGAAGCATGGAGTAGCCAAGTAGTACTCTTGGGTCTCATTGACTTCGGAACCGGAGGTTTTCAGATTCGACACCCGGTTCCTTCTAAGAATTGCCGTGTAAGAGTTTCTAGTTCAAAATAATTCCCTTTGGGGTCAGATATTCGCTGATATGATGAGGAAATTTGGAGAAGGGAGTGCCAGCTCAGGTGTTGTCTGACCACAGTTCAAAATCATGAAGATCATTCTAAAATAGCTCTAATGTTCCTATCGAATGAGATTTTAATATAACTAAACCAAACATTCTTACAATGCTTTCTGAAAATGTTTATCAAAATACATTTAAAATGCATTTCTAAAGTCTAATTGTTGCGTTTTCAAACAGTCATGTGAAACTTATAAGTGAAAATAAAAACGAGTAGACGAATGGATACACAAGGGAACGTAGGTAAAATAATATCGTGTACAAACGTGGATATGTTCAGTTGTAAATAATAAAATTTCAGAAAGTTTTAAAAATAAAAATTAATTTATTATTAAAATGTATAAAAATCATTAGGATGTTGATTATATTAAAAATCTGTCGAATTGTACAAACAAATTGATCATTTTATTCAAAGAAAAACCCTGTAGAAGTGTTTCATTATCGCCACAAACTGCTTAAATACACCACTGGGCATTTCTAATAATATTCACAGAGAACTATTGATTTTTTGGCACAAATGAGCGCTTTCCACTTAACCGTTAATAGGAGAACCCAAATGATTGCTTCAGAACTGAGGAAGCTGCATTTCGTGTAGCCGTCCATCACAAGACCAAAGGATTACTTGTTCCTCCATTTCTCGACATTCAAGACCCAAACAGAACTACGCAATGGAGCTCCCCATCTAAGCTATTGGAACATTAACACCACTACACGTGCCTGGTTTCTAAATTTATGTGTATTTCCATTCCATAGGTGATCATATGTGAAAAGGATGTTTGATCTTGTGGAACGATATATTTCTCACAACGGGACATCGTCGTTTCCATTCTGTATCCAAACATTCAAACTGGCTGTGTGGAACTATCCGCTTTTAGCCCTATTGGTATCTGCGTCCTCTAATCCAGATGTATTTACAATAACGCGTAAACAATGGAAAAGAACATACTAAAATAATTTTTGTTACGGCATTGTTCTATTTATTTTCATAACATATCAGGAAAAATAAAGTACTGAAAAAGTTTCTCTTAGATTTATTCATGCTTATATCATATATTAAGTTTTAAGTATATCTATGTTTTATGTATATCTATATTGTTTATGCAAAAGCTATCTATCAAATCCATACTTTACTTCACTGTATTTCCAGGTATTTTGTCTAAATGTATACAAATAGACTCAATAAAAGTGGTGTTTGTAAAAAAACTGTTAAGATCCTAATTTTGATTTAATGGTTACATGCCAAAACATTTAATGTAATTATAGCTTTATTGGGTTTACATATACACAAAGCCCGCTTCTTGGCATATGAGTTGCGTGTCTTCCCCGTGATTTCCCGGTTTCAAGTCCCGGTTCAGATATGGTTGTTATTCTGTGTTTTATCTGTGAGTAATGTGAATGTGGCCTCCCCCCGTAAAAAGGGGTTGTGCAGGCGAATGTGAAGCATGGAGTAGCTAGTAGTACACTTGGCCCCAGTTGGCGCTATGGAAAAACAAGATATGCTCATTCGGCTTAAATCGCTGATAGATCTGCTTGTAAAATGCAATAAGTAAATACAACAACAAATTTTTGGCATGAAAACCACATACTTAATTTCTTTAATCTAATCCGTTGCTTTTTTTTAGTTACCAGTTCCCTGTTCAGACATACCTTCTTAATTTCAGATATCTTTTTCGAATTCAAAGACATTTAAAATATGAAGGTGCATTAAAATATCGCATTTTTATTATTTTCTAAATAATTATAATATTTTCTCTTTCTTTACTTGTGTATAAAAAATAAAAATTGAAATAAATTCAGAATATTTTCTTTGGTTAATACAGTAACGATTAGGAGGAGTAGATATGGAGAGCATAAATTATCTAGCAAACAGAGCCATAGATTTCACAGCAAAGTGATCCATAGTTCCTTCTACGTTTAAATTGCATTTTAAAGTCAAAGGTAATTGCTATGCCTACCTGTCTTTTATTTTGCGCTTTCGTAAAAGCAGCTCTGTCACCCTTCCGTGATTTCTTCAAAGCTTCGCCATATCAGTAACTATTATAAACACAGTCCCACCGAGGGTATCAAAAAATGTCACAAAGTAATACTCTGTATTATCGTACAAAGTTCTACCACAAAGTAATACTCTATTGCGCTACCAGCGCATCTATGAACTTTTCTTACTGAGAATAGCTTTAAAAAACTCGAAAGACCTTTAAAAGTTAGCTGAAAGTTCAAGATAAAATAAGCGGACGTTTTCTTGCATTCATTACGTTTATTTTTCAGAACACAAAAAACAAAATTTAAATCACAGCACGTTAAAAAACAAATCAATAATTAGGTTACAGTTAACAACAGTAATTATGTTACAGTTAATAAAACTAATATTAAATAAAAGACAGGTAGACTTGACATAATGGGGTGTAGGGAACTAAAAGATATTTATATCCACCTGTGAATAACTTTCTCTTGTTACTAAATCCCTGTCATTGGCCTACTTTCCCTTTTATTTAATCATTACGCCACTGCCCACTTATTGAGCATTTTACTTTTCCCCTTTTTTTATTTACGTAATATCCAATGCCTTTTAAATATTTGGTGGAAATAAACACAGTTATGTAACTCCTCTAAGATGAATGGGCACAACATCTGTTTATTACAGCAATCCTGCTGTGAGAAAATAATAGGAATAGATCGAACAGCTTTTTGAATAAAAATAAAGATGGTTCACGATTCTATTTTTAAATTGTGAGTATTCCATTTACAGGCTATTATATGTTATTATGTTGCTTTTTAAATGTCAAGAGAATGTTTCACTAATATTATCAAAAAGGCATAGTTATTGCAATGCTGCTTTGAGTTCCAGTGTGGTTCATTAAAAATGTTAATCGGTCCTTAATACATATTTCTTTAATATTTTCTTAGAATAACTGAAAATGAGAAAAAAAAATTTAAGGAAATTCGAACGTTTTGTTTGAAACAAAGCAGCATGATGATATTTTATACCTGACTCTTCTATATTTATTTTATTTTTAAATTTTCTTTAATTATATAACAGCGATAACGTGCCCAGAAAGAAAGCATGATGGTAGCGGGAAGGGAGATATAACCATAAATAGTTTCTGTTAACTACCCAAAAACATATGGAGAAAACTGATAGACCGGTTGTCGTAACAGCTTCAAGGAAACTAAAAGCCTTATCACACGGCGAAATATCGTCAGCACGACAAACGACCACGAAAGTGACGTTACTTGAGTGACGCTGAATTTCGTTTGCAAACAATATTTCCGTCACTATCGTCAGCATTTTTAATCTGGTTATTAAAAGCACAAGATGACGCAAAACTTGCTTGGCCGGTTACTTGCGGGTAGAAACGGCAAACTGCTGATAAAGTGCTGACGATATTTTGCTGTGTGATAAGGCTTTAAGTTTACTAAGTCTCTCACCAGCCACAATACAACACATTCAGTAAGAAGCACTTCCTGCCTTTGGTATTCGGTAGCCTATCCTTCCTCTTGTCTACCATCATTTCTGTCCCAGTAGGGCGCTGATAACCAGCAATCATGATTCAAAAAATTTCTCATCCCTATGTCTTGGATGCCCACAGCCCAGAGTGGGAGAGAGGACAATCATAGCTCGTATCAACGAACACATTTTGTAAAACTGCCATGGTGAATTTTACATAGCAAATCTTTGGTATTAGTATGTAATTTAACTATTAATGCAATGCTTATACAAAGGATATAATAAATATAGATCAGCAATAACATTAAAAAACTGTTGAATACAATTAAAGCCTATAACAACTGTAGCAACACATTTAAATCTCCCACTTATTAAATCTAAATGCTTTGATATTCGTATCGATGTTTGTGACCGATCAAAATACGTTTAAAAAACCAAATAAATATTCTTGTCATTTTTATTTAGAATTTGCCATAAATATTATATACACTTAGTACTGAGTACTTACATAGAAAATAGCCGACGAACATCATTTAAGTAGGTTGTCTTTTTGCCCGCTTTTTCGTTTATATACGTCATAATGTTAAGAAATTGGGATAAACGATTGATGGTGTAGCACATTTTTAATTAATCAACTTTGGCTTTTTCTGTATAAACCATTTCATGTCGATACATGCATTTCACCCACTTTATATTAAGAATCGTATTGCGGACTTTTAATCTGATGCACTGAGGTGCCCATACTGCCAACCTTAGTTGTCACCTATAATATCTATTTTATTATTCAGTGTCCTACCACCAGTTCGAGGGCACCGATATCGAAAGAAACCGGGGAACAAAATTTAAGCATATTGTCAAAAACTGTTTTAATTCTCTATTTAGCCTATAAGAATAACAATATTAAGAATTTGTGACAGCCTTCGATTGATCGTGCAATATATCCTTAGCTAATCCACTAGGTGTCTTTCTGTTTAAAACATTTCATATTGATATTTTTATTCCATCCACCTTATATCAAGAATCGTATTACGAACTTTTAATCCGGTGCAATGAGATGTTCCTACTGCCAATATCAGTTGTTACCAACAACAGATATTTTCAACTTCAGTGAAACTTCAACTTCAGTTAGCCACTCTCGAGAACACCGCCATCGAAAATAGTCGACGAACAACATTTAGGCATCTCTTCAAAAAAAACAGCTTTTATTCCCTGCTTAGCTTATATACATGATCATGTTCAAAAGTGGAGGACAGTTTTCGATAAATCGTGTAGCACATTCTTAAATAATCAACTATGGTTCTTTCAGTATAGACTGACACTGACAAATACTGATACTTTCATTCCATCTATCTTAGATCAAGAATCGTATTATGGACTTTTAATCTGGTGCAATGAGATGTCCATACTGCCAACTTCAGTTGTCACCGATTATAGCCATTTTCTTCTTCGATGTGTTAGCCACGCTCGAGAACACCGACATCGAAAATAGTTGCCGAACAACATTTAAGCATGTTGTTAAGTACAGTTTTTCCTCGGCGCGTTGCAGAATGGCCATCAGAGAGCGGCATTATTGAGAAGGTTCTCCTCCCCGAGTGTTTGTTAATGGGATGAGAGGGACTTAATCCTCCCGCTGTCACACTCGGCGTGGATTAAATCCTGTGTTCGAAGTACAGCTAATGCTCATAAGCCTTCAAGTGTGTCCTCCAGAGAAGACTCCATTCAGCGAACAAATCTCCCCCATTAATGCGAGGGGATGCTAGATTTAACTTTCTTCGCGAATGGATCTGATGATCGGGGGGTGGAGAGATCAGAATTTTTATGCATTCCGTCGCACAGATAAGCTAGCGAAAATTAGCATAAATATTCCTTAATCTTATAATAACTGGGAGGAAACTCTGGCTACGTCTTCGTGTGTGTAATTTAAAATTTTGCATTCAAGTGTAATTATACGCTGTGTTTTGATATTAATTCAACCGATAATTTATTATCGAGAAGTGTGTTTTAAATTTTGCCAATAACACCTTGCCTATGTTCGGAAAAGATTTCCAAGATTGTGAATGTACAATTATGTTGATTGAATAAAAATAATTTTAAGAAATACGATTTTATTTGTGCTAATAAAATTCATAATTTTTAAATTTCAATTGATAATTTATTTCAATCTTTTAAATCATCAATTTAATGATTAAATCAATTGATCTATTTTAATCAGTAAATTACCAGTAGTTAAATTTAGTCAAACTTTCTAGTTTCTAAATTATAAATAATTCCTTATAAGTGTCAGAAAATCTTAAAATGTTTTTTTTTTCGCAATCACTATTAGATAGCGCCAATTAATTTATACTGATTTCGTTTTAAATTGAATTAATTCGTCAGACCCAGCTAACAGTTTGAAAGTATTGGTACAGATTGTATATCAAATTTAATTCTTAAAATTTTATAAAAATAAAAAATGCGTGGAAATGTACTTAATATCATTAAAAAGATAATTGTGTGTCTTAAGTGAATGTCATAATAATAGTTTAGGATAATAGATAATAGTTTAGGAAAATTTGAAGATTAACTTTCATAAGCAAATCCTAGAGATTACTTATCTGGCAACAGTTAAATCCATTTTTACCTATTAAAACTACTATATGATACCGATGTAAATAATTCCTCATAAGTGTCAGAAAATCTTTAAAACAGTTTCTCTGTCATTAGGTAGAGCCATTGGTAACACACAAAATTTAATTAAATTAATCGATTAATTGATATCAAAAAATTGAAAATCGTAAAATATATTATCTTGCTTTCATTTATATCTTCATCTTATCTTTATTCATCTGCCTGAATAAAGATAAGATGAATGTATTGCATTTTTAATAATATTTTGCAGCTCTTTTAATTAAACTAAGCAAATCTTTTAGTTAATTGTAAATGCGAAAACATCTAATAAAGCAGTCAGAAGCATCGTACGAAGAATTATTTATATTTAACTGCTGTCATTCAATAATTGGTAGTAAAAATAAATGATGTTTTAAGGATAAGATGCTTTAGGATTTGATTATAACTTAATGAGAGGAACGAATTTATATTATTTGATATAATTTGGAAAGTTATTCGCCTATAAATTTTCTCTTTTTATGTAAGATTCTTTTTACAGTTTATGTAATATAAACTTTTAGAGATGATTTGAGCTACTATTTTGAAACATTACAGAATGATAATATTTGAAGATAAATTCCTCTATCTTTGTTATTTTTTATTAAAATTTAAACTTTATAAGAGTAGCTAGAAGATTAAAACAAAAGTAATGAATTTAATGTCATTTTCAACAAGCATTTCTCAAGAATTTTGCACTGCAAACGCAATTATTAAAAAATTATTATTATTGATGCAAATTATACTTTAATGATATTTTTTTATTTTAAAATGAGAGAAAAAAATTGTCCCAAAATAAAATTTGTATCACTGCAAAGCTTTTTTAAGAAAAAAAAGAGTGATGTAAAAAGGACTTTTGTGCATTATTATATTCCTTTTTTATTTGAAACTTTAAAATTTTAATTAATTTTTATATTAAAATATTACAATAAAACATTCATTGGTATCATCTATTCAAGAAAAGTGTTATCTATGAAATTTGGTAGTTCTATGTCTAATAAGCAGCACACAAAGAGCTGTGAATGAATTTTCACAAGTCATATATCGCATCACTCATTTTACAGATTGTATGACATCTATAAACATTATCACGTTAAAATAAAATAGAAAGCGATAATTGAAAAGGTCAGAAGAGTTAGCCAGAAAGGAAATGGGCTGCTTGATTGAAAACTCAGACAGTTTTCCATTAGAATGAAGTATTAATTTTAATCACAATAGTTCTATAAATTTTTATTCAGAGTTATAATGGCTGTTTTCATCCTTTCGATGCTAATTTTGGCTCATCACAGAAAATTTTCCCGAGTAATTTTAAGTTTAGACGACAGTTTATTTTCACAGTGATTGTTCGAATTATTCTATTTTGTTCTTGAAATTCAACTTTCCTATGCAATTAAAAATATTGCTCTATCCATTCTCATTCTTAAGGACATGGCAGAAACTTCGCGCTGATTGGATAAAATGCAAGGTCTTGCATATTTATTTAGCTAACTTAGACAATCTCCCCCTCCGCCTTGGAATATTTGCTGTGTTTAATTTAAATTAAATATCTGATTCATAATTCGATATTTAAGACTTCTTAAATATTTCCATAGCTTTATACCTATTTTGTTCAGTTTCCACGAATGAATCTAATGAATCTATTACATGCATGAAAATGTAATGTGTCCTCATACATGTATGAAAAATATAACTTCATGTATTAATAAGAGTTTAATTGCACGTTGTAATACTCGGAGTAGTTTAATATTAAATCAGTGCTAGGAAATTCATGAATATTATGTAAGCACACTACAGCATGCTCGCCGGATTGGAGTTTGGAAATTTTATTAAAATTGAAGAATTTTCTATAATTGAATTGAAGTTATATTTGACATTAAAAATATAATTTTTTGCTCTTCCAGACCATATATAAATATTTTTATATGACAATTATTTCAGAAATTAGCTGTGAAAGATTAAAACACAAAAACTGAAGTTTAAGTCAGTTTTTATTATTTATTTAAATATCTTAAGAGATAACTAATTTCGAAAATACAAAACTGCATGGTCGGCTTAGAAATGAAGCCTAAAAAGGCATGCGCAGATTGCACTTTTTTACTCTTATCGTTTACTAAAGTTCTTGTAACAGACATGTGGACAATCATGTATATTTTCTGTATTTAAATTAATGTAAAGTTGAGAATCTTTAAAATATTAATAGGGATATGAGAAGAATATTAATTTTTTTAACAAAAGGCAGTTTATATTTGCTATATTTTGCAATTTTTTAACATTAATATCTCAGAAATCAGATAGACATTATCCTCGATGCCACCCGGATTATTGAAAGGAATCAGTTTAGATATTTTAGTTATTTTATAGAATCGTATTCTTATAAAATAAAATGCATTTTTGTAGAAAAACCCCAAAGTATTCTAAAAAAGGCTATACTTCATATATCAAAGATGAAATGAAATTTAATATCCAAACAGCAGACTATTCTTCAATCTGTGTTAAAATCAGAGATATCCTTACGTAGTGATTCTTTTTATATTTAATGCCTCCTACTGAACTTTACAACCACATTAAGCTACAAAATGCATGAAGAACAAGACTTTTATATTAACAATATTCCAGTAAACAAAGAATTGTTTGATAAATAACCATACAATTTATAATTTTCTACAATATTTTATAAACATTAAACTTGATATGGGTTGCGTTGCAATCAATCTTCAAAAAGGGTGAATTATTCAGCACCTCGTCTTTATATGCTCACTATAAGCTAGCGCATTGCATTGAATTCTCCAAAAGAAACTTCATGTCTCGGTAAAAGATAAAAATAATGTTATGATCTTGTCATTTCTCAGAACTTAATTTTTATAACCAATGATGATGCTATTGATCGAGCATCCATTCAACATTTTATAAAAATACCTGTAAATCTTTATTTCTAGTAACAATACTATTTTGGCTAGGAAAGGGTATTATAACAATAACAATATATATTGTTTCCAATCTCTAAATTATTTTTTCGTTTCCGCATGCGAATTAGGAGAAAAAAAAATTTCCGCTTTCTATTTAATTCTAGTGAATAAAATATTAGATTTTCTGGAATTCAGAAATATTTCTTTTTAAATTTTTATTAATGATTGTGATTTGCCTTTCGATCAATTTTTCTCACATTGATAATTTTACTTTCTCGTGAAAGTTAATAGTAGATATTAGCTTTAAAAAATTCTTTGAAGAAAAATAGACATCCTTATAGGACTCGTATCCGATATATTTATTTTTAAAAAGTCCATGCAACACAATAAGCGCAATTTTCAAAGTACAGTCATAATATAAACATCTAACAAAAAAGCAAATAAAAGTTATAAATGCAGCATTTTAAAAACCTTTAAAAATATTTTTTTATTTCAAGAATCATATGCAGTTAATCTTAAAATCATTAAAACTCATTTTAAAAATTTGGAATTTGTGTGCATATAGGTTAAAAGGATTTTAAAAACACTGTAAAAATTTAAAAATTACCAATCTTAGAAAAGCGAGGACATATTATAAAAGTATTAATTCTAAAATTCTCTAATATTAATTAGTTCTAAGATCAGATAACTCTAAGATAATTTATACCTTTTTAACAATTGAATTCTTTGTTTCAAAAATATTATTTGGAAAAATTATAAATGAAAAATTTAATTCGTGAATATGTTTTTAAGTAAACTAATGTATAAAGGTTCAATAATTATATTAAAATTTTGTAATGGAAAGTTTATGACTTCAGTAAAATTATTATTAAAAAAAACGGATTTTTTTTGTTTTGTTTCAAAAAATTTACATTTTTAGTAAATTAATTAAAAATCTTTACAAAGTTTGAGAATTGTTCAAAAAAAATTATTTTAGTTACTGAAAAAGTTTTGACCAGAAGATCCCCTTTATTTGCCTTCTCATTTCCTCAGCTCCAGTTCCTATTTGTTCCTGCATCTAATCTTTAGTTTTTCTTTTCTTAATGTGCTACTTAAGGAACGTTATTTCTATAGCAGGTATTACACAATACCCTGCATCTCATCGCCATTTATTGGGCCAAACATGGCTACTGAATTAGTTTGACATGCAATTCTGAAATCTCCGAAGAAAAGGAAGAATCTCGGAATTATTGGCAAATTGCCTAATTTGAAATACCGTGTCATTTTCTTTGTGCTAGTGATCCCCAAATCAGTAATAACTGCTGATGGTGTCATAAAAGACTCCATTCCCGCGATCTCACAGCTCAAACGAAACAATAAATCAAGACTTCCGTTCTTTTACATTTTTATTTGAGAGAATACGACCGGAGTCTCCGAACTTTCTTTCAGGCCAAAAGTTTTTGTCGAACCTTCCCTTTCACTATGGATTCCCCAACGGTGCATTGATTCAAATATATTCTACAAATTTAAGGAAAACTTTGTTCGAAACGTTAATAACCAAAAAGATTTTTATCAGATTTCGAATTATATATGCATAAACTAAGAGTTGTAGTTGTTTCAGAAGTTACTGAAAAAGTGAACATTTTAAAACGTATTAGTGGATATTCCTTGTGTCATTTGAGGTTAATTCACTTCCATATAAAATATTTTTTAACATAAAAGTTATCAGAGAAAAAATATAATACGTTTTACTCTATTCAGGACATATATGTAAAAATAAAAAAGTAATAGTAGTAGATGGTTTATAATCTCAATGTTCCGAATTAAAGGAATGCCCATTATATACTTTAATTTCAAATTATTTTTTTTACCTTTTATTAGAAAATTAATAAGATTTGAAACAAATATTGCGCGGAAATGTAATTAGTATAGTTGAAAAAAGGACTTTTTAATTTTTAAAATGATATTGATATTTTTTGGAATTTTTTCCACCGAAGTTTTTAGGGAAAAAATTTTTTTTAAATATTTGCCAAGTAAAATTTGACAAAGTACAATTTCAGCAACAAAATGTGGCAACAGATATAATTTATTTAAACTAATGCTTTTTTGCTATCATATTTGCATGCATCTGAAATCGCTGACAACAAACTGTCACTGCCTCGTAGCATTTTTTCAAAATTTAATTTAAGGATAATTTTAGTTCGTAATGTATTGCGTGTTTGCCTTTTAAATACTAAATCTGTGCATCAATTTTTTTTTTTAGTTCTTGAAGTTTCATTGTTCGTTTGTTCACAAATACTCTACCTGACAGAATTTTGTGAATATTTATTTATACATTTGATGAAAAGAACATGTAAAAAATTTCATCAAATTATTTAGAAGAATTTTTTGAATTGGCATATTCACAAACAGACAGACATAGTTAGAAAAATGTGCTGTAAGAAATTCATCAAATCACGTTTCTTGACCACTACAATAGTTGCACGTCTAGGAGAAAGTGAAAACAAAACTGATCCAAGTATCAAAAACGGTATTTGTTTGCTAGTGAAATTGTTTTCTTCTCAACCTTATAATATATTGCGTGACACATTTTCATGCTTTATACATGAGAAATGGTCTCAAATTCACACCATTTAAACATTTTTAATGACCAATTCAAGAATAAACTTAATGGAAAACAAAAGATTATGTGTATTTCATTAACTTTCAAAACAATGTTATCCATTTTCTAAGAAATAAACATTTAAATATAAGATAAACATCGTAAAACAGCTGCATTATCGGCCGAAATAAAGAAGCTGATTTCCCACGTCTCTACAGTTAAAACAAAAATAATATTTTATTCCGAAATTCACCTTAACTCACAATGTATAAACTCAAGAAAGACATTTTATGCAACAAAGAAGTTCTTCTTTTCCCTTTATTTCTTCACATTAAATGCAAAAGCATGTAGTCATTGTTTTGTTTCTTTTTGTACTAGCTATACCGCCTTAAATGACTTTTTTTCCGTTGCTTTGACTTTTCTTTCTTCTTATAAGGGCTGTGAGGACTGCTATTAGAGTTGCTTCTGTTGTTCAAAATAAAAATTTGATTGACTTAAAAAGGCAACTCAAGCAATTATTTTTGATCCAATCGCAGGAACTTTTAAACAAAAAAAATCACCAAACATTTTGCATAAAACTATTTTAATAAAATAATTACATTAAATTAACTAAACAGTTATCCGCCTTGATAATATAATAAAATACTTTCCTATTTAATTTGTGATAGCTTAAGATTATAAGCCAGTTTTTAAATATTTAATTAATGATATCTAAATATAAATATTTTCTTTAACTGCAATTACTTAAAGATTTCCTTATAAAATGATTCTGTAAATCCCATTTGCAAAAGTGCAACATTATTAGTTGTCTCTTTTTTGGCCCGAAATTTTGATGAAGTTTTAATTACAATGTCAGTCGGAATATTGTTCATCACTATTTTAAAAAGGAGGAAAAATTTTAAAATTTGGAAATTCTTCCTACGATAAAAAAAAATCGAAAATGTTTTTTGATCGAAATTTGATGCTGTTCCGTAAATTTGATGATAACAAATTTAGGTGACTGTTTTTGAACCATTCGAAGAGGCTTTTGAACTATTCAAAAATTTATCTATTTTTTTCTAACAGTTCTTGAAAGAACACGAATAACGTATTCCAACAGAAATAATTAGATGCCAATAACAGTGAAAATCTTTTATTATTAATTGAATTAATTAAACAGATTTTTACTCTACTTCCTGTTTATTCTGTACTAAACTTAACTAACGTTAGAAAAATAAAGTTACAATATTGATTGTAAAATACTTTAGTAAATAAAGGGTTAATTTAAATAGTTTGCTGTACTTTTGAGTCATTCCTGCCATACATATGAAATCAAGGTTACACAAACAGATATTAATTACCCAGTCATTTGGCATAATGTATCGAAAACTTGGTACAGATAGAGCTACTATTTCAGTCTTAAAATAATACGAAATTTAAAGTATGACATAAAAACGGTTCTTTTATTCAGAGACAGTTATTTTTAACAGCTGTAATATTTTTTGTCCACCACTAGCATTTAAGAGCTCCTGCCATTCTCATTATCTCAAAAGCCACTGCCTGGAACCCCTGAACAGAGCATCGCTCAGAAGTTTCGCTTTTATTTCCTTTCCCGTTTTCGAGCCATTCCGTTGTCGCAGACGTGACGAACATTTCAACCTTTTGGATGGCAGCATCTCTTGATTGATATGGTCTTCGACCATTTTTCTACTCCTTTCTTTTCTCTCTCTCTCTTCTGCCTTTACTTTCAGTGGCTGAAATTCTTACTCGCAGTAACGCAAGTATTTTAAAAGGCTGAGTGCTTCTTTCTCGACATACTTTTAATTTCGAATTTGCTGCGAAGGCGTGCTTTTGTGCGATAAAAGGTACTTTTCTGGAAACGTTTAACTCTGGCATAGCATCACTCAACTTAAAAGTTCACCTTCAACAACACTTTCCTGTTGCGCTGAGGAATTTGAAAGAAGTTTGCTTCATTGCTCAGAGAGAATTATAAATTCTTTTGCAAAAGCCTGTCTTTTATTCTGGAAGGTAACTAAGAGATCTAACATTAATGGCATATTTCTTTTGGTTTTCCTAACCAGACACAACTGTATTTCCTTACAAAATAAAACATCACTTTTTTAATATTCTTTTAATTGCTTGATTTAACATTTTCTTGCTGCGCTGAGGAATTTGAATGAAGCTTATTTCATTTCTGGTGGTAAATTATGAATTCTTTTGCAAATTCCTACCTTGTTCTTTGGAAGGTAACTAAGTGATATAACATAAGAAGCATATTTAAATTTTTCCAACTAAGATATATAACTATATTTTCTGATAAAATAAAACATTCTTTTTCGATATTATTTTAATTACTTGATTTGGCACTTTTTTGCAACACTGAGGAGTTTGAAAGAAGCCTTTCTTCATTCCTCAAAAAAAATTATGATTTTTTTTTTTTTTTTTTTTTTTGCAAAAGTCTGTCTTGCAATATAGAAAGTAACTAAGTGATAAATGATACATAAACGGAGTATATCTTTTACTTTTTTTTCAACCAGCCGGTACAACTATATTTTTTGATAAAATAAAACATCCTTTTTTGATATTCTTTTAATTGCTTAGTTTGACATTTTCTTGTTGCTCTGAGGAATTTGAAGAAGCATGTGTCCTTAGCACAACAAGAACCTTGTTTGCTAATTTTTGAGATAAAAATTATGAGTTCCTATAAAATAAAATATTCTTATTCGATTTGTCTTTAATTGCATGATTTGGTAGTTTTTCATGGAGAAAGTTAGATGCTCGCTTTACAGAATTTCAATTAAGCTAATATTTATTCATTTTAAAATTTATTTTTCAAAAAAACATTAATAATTTTATTTAATTTATTTTGTATATTAATGCATTAATTATATCTATGAGTTTTTCTTACCGGATGGTACAGTTATATTTCCTAAAAAATAAAACATACATATTTGATTTAATTTTATTTGCTTGATTTAACAGCTTTTCTTGGCGAAAATTATGGGGGTTTTTTTTTACAAAAATTCAACTAAGCTATTTATTTGATTTCAAAAATTCAATGATAATTTTATAGAGTTTTTATTGTATATCAAATCTATTACCAATGGTAATATATGTCCGTGGTATCATATTCAAATAAATTATTGTTAAAGGAAAATTATTTTCTACTTAAAGCAAATGGCAATGATTATTTCTAACAAGTTCCATTGCTTCCAATGCTCAACTTGGCACAAACCTCATAAACACCTAGCTGTTGCTGAGAATATATTTCTGTATAAGATATTGTTATTACTATATACCAAATTTTCCCAACTTTCAGCTGCAACAAAGGACTTGTTTATGAACTATCATTCTCATAATAAAAAATGATATTTTACAACAGCAACAATTTATTGCCATTTTCAGTAATATTTCTGGCTGAACTTCAATAGTAACTGGTCTCACAAAATCATTCACTTATCGGGAAATCATCAATATTATCTTGACATGGAGGCATTACGATAGCGTAGATAACCTGAAATATGTTGTGCGTGACAAGGCTTTACCAAAGTCACGATAGCAGTGCTTTGCAAAATGTGGCATAGAGCTTAATGCCATGTTATTCTGGATGAAATATTAGGTTATACCATAGCTGAAGCTCAGGAATGTATGGAACAAACTTAATAAAACTTCTTACAGAGTCTGTTGGGAGTATTGACATTTAATGGTCATCATGTATGTTGTTAATGAATTTGAAAAAAAAATCACACACTTGTTTGCTAAAATATTAAAAAAAGCTACTATTACGAATAGAAAATAAACTCGTTCGTGAGATGAAAAAAAAAAATTGAAATGGAATTCTGAATTTACAACTTACAAATGACGGATGTGACAGCTTATATTGCAATAAAGGATTTGAAGTCAACCATCTAAACAGAATTTTTTAAGATCTTCTTTTCTTGATTTGGCGGGAAATGACTTATAGAAAAAATAAAAATGAGCAAAGGGAGTGTTCTTTTAAACATTTTTGTTTATCGAATTGTGATTGGTTTACTGAAATTATTTATATTTTTTATTGGAATTAAGTAGCTAGCAACTCGTTTAAAAAATGATAAGCTCTTTTTTTGTGAAATTAAAAAATTTTGTTTGTGTAATATTCTCAATGTTTGAACAAGTTTCATTATTAAAACATTTGAATTTTGGCTTTAAAGTTATTTTTAGGAAGTTGCATTAACTTTTTAATTTTAGCCCTCACATATGCTTTAGAGCTATTTTTTATCTTTAATTCTATCTTTTAAATTCTAATATGTGATATCATTTTCTAACAAAAATATCTTAAATAAAAATTTACTGCATATTTTTTTATTTACGTTTAATATGATAATTTCACAATAATGCTATTATTTTATAGGCTATTATATTTTATAATGCTTAGCGATTTGAAAAACAAAGGAAAAATATTTTCTTTTGTTTTTCACATGAACGTTACTTATTATTCGAAACCCAATATATAAAGAAAGGATTAAAAATCCAGCTTGCTTTTAAGTTTGGAACGATATGAAGTTTTTCTTAAACTATCTGCAAATTCTTAAGCATATCATTCAATAATCTCCTAAAGCAGAAAATTTTTGCTTTATAAATCTAAAAAGATGATCAAAAATTCAAAGTATTTTTTAAAATTTTTAAATAACTTTTGCCGTTTAACAATATATTTTGGTTTCATCGACGTTTGTTCAATCTTACGTATAACTGTTTTAGTGCGTCTTTTAAAAAAACTATCCCAAATATAGTTGAACTCCTTAAATTTGATTGCGATGATAGACAGAATAGAAATATATAATATTAATGTTTGAATTCGATATCCAATGAAATGTTTTTTTAATAAATTTAACGACAAAAATTTTCGATAAAACAGATTGAAATAATTTTATAAAAGCCAATTTTAAACTAAAGATAAAATTGCCTTATTTTATCTAAAAACAAATAAACAAACATTCAACTTTATATACTGATTTTTCTTTTCTTGTATGATTGAGTTTCTTTTAGAATTCTTTCATTCAGTAAATATTAAGGATTATCTGAAATCCTTGCAGTTGAAATTCATATAATTGGATCTGAAAGAATACACTTATTGTTTTTTGATTTAATGAATTTTAATTTGAACAACTATATAACCAGACCGAAGAAAGTATTCTTGTCAATTTAAAAGAGTGCATCATATAACAGGTTTATTCATTCTAACTTAAATATGTAAGTTCTATCTTAAAATTATAGCGTAAAGATATAAAAAGTAATCAAATATTTTCTAAAATATTAGCAATAATCTTATAATCAGACACTGACGGAAAAGAAAAGCAGAATGAAAGAAGAAAGTGATTAGGAATTTCGCCAAATAAGTTCCGCCAAATTCCAGAAAGTAGAGTTCAAATTCTTTTGGCAAAGACATACTTTTTCTTACAAGTGGAGATAAAGTTAGGTAACAGATGGCTTTCGGTTCACAAATTAATTAAAACTGTTATTAAGGAAAGTTTTAGTTCGCACTTTTCTTCCGTATCCAAAGTTGTGTGAAAAGCCTCTATTAGCGTAATTTGTGGAAACTTCCCTTCAGGGAAAATAGTGAACGATTGATTTAATATTTCCAAATTTCCTCTAAATTTAAAGTATAATTGCAATAGTAAGAAATTTATATTAAACTAAGAAGATAAGGAATTTACATTAAAACATTTATAATATTTTTTATTGGAAAATTATTTATTATTTAGATTATTTTTGTTATTTATATAAAAAATTTATACATTATTATTTATTTAAAAATTTTATCAGATTATTGTTATCATATACTTAGAAATATTATTAGATTATTTTTATCATTTATTTTAAAAAATATTAGATAACTATTTTTTATTCCAAAATTTTATTAGATTTTTATTATAATTGATTTATTTAGTAATTTTATTGGATTACGATTATTTATTTTTATTTGATTATCATTATTGTTTATTGAAAAATTTAATTTGATTACTGTTATTATTTATTTATTTAGATGTCTTGTTAGATTATTGTTATCATTATTTATTTAAATGTCTTGTTATTATTATTTATTTATTTAAATGTCTTGTTATTATTATTTATTTATTTAAATGTCTTGTTATTATTATTTATTTATTTAGATGTCTTCTTATTGTTATTTCTTTTTTTAAAAATTATTAGATTATTATTATTTATTTAGAAATTTTTTTAGATTATTATTTATGGGATTTTAGAAATTTTATTAGATTATTATTTGTTTAAAAAGATTATTATTATTTATGAGATTTATTATTATTTACATAAAAAATTTATTTTTTTATTAGAATTTTATATCAATCTAAGAAATTTATATTTTTTTATTTTGAGGCATACCTGTTTTAATAAGATTTTAATATGTTTTTGTATTTGTAATTTTATTTTATATTTGTATTTGTCAGTAGTTTTATAAAATGTTTTATGAAAAGTGATATAAATTATTGTTGTTCTAAATTCCAACTAAATATATTAAGTAAAAACTATTCTTTCTAAAATATTGCTTGTAATTTCTTATTCAGATTCATACTATTTTCTAAGTAATATGAATATGAAACTAACAGTTTCAACTGCTGGTAAAAACTGGAACATCGGAAATTAAAAATCCCAATTAAGTGAAAGTTTTTAATTATTTTTATAGTTCAATTAATTTTTGAAAAATATGATTACTTCTATTACATATTGAATTGAAATGCATATTATAATATACTTGTTTTATTTGAATAAAGGTATTGAAAGTTTCGAATTATTACCATTTTAATAATTCAGCTGAATTTATTAGGAAGAGTGTGTAAAATTTCTTACTGTAGTTTTCAATGACACTTGTCATTGACAAGCCCGCTGATCACTGCTAAATTAGCGTCCCTTGTTTTTCAGTAGCGATAACTAAGGCCAAGAGTACGATTTAGCTACATCATGCTCCATATTCGCTTGCACAGCCCCTTCTTACTGGGGATACATTCACACTACTCATAGATAGAACACAGAATAAGAGCCATGCCCGAACCTGGACTCGAACCCGGGATGCCCAGATCTCTAGAGAGACACACTGCCCCTAAACCAGGAAGCCGGTGTAAAATTTCTTTAAAATTATAATATGCTCATTACGAATGTACATGCAATATTCATAGAAACTCTTGTAATGATTTTTGAAAACTGGATTTTTATTCTTAAGGAAGACTCAAAATTCTACTCCTTTTACAGCTACAAAATATTCATTATCAAAGAATTGCATGTGAAATTTGAATTTAGATTTAAGACATCGGGTTAGACTTCAGTCTAACCTAATTCCATTCCTTTGTGATATTAAAAAACAGTACAAAAATTTCATAAAATCCGCTGCTTTAAATATAATACATATTGCGCAATGTTAGAAAATTAGTTAATTACTTCTTTTTAGAAGAAAAAGCTGAATCAATCG
Source organism: Argiope trifasciata (assembly GCA_026543055.1). NCBI lineage: Eukaryota > Metazoa > Arthropoda > Arachnida > Araneae > Araneidae > Argiope > Argiope trifasciata. The sequence goes on from JAPMOQ010048648.1 coordinate 898,116, forward strand.
TAATCTAATTGCAAAATTTTATATCAGAAGTTATGAATAGTAATTTATAGTTTTCTACTATACAAAGTTTCTTTTTTTTATGATAAACCATTCATAAAATTGAAATAAATAGGCATTTTATTCATTCGGTTCAATTCAATAAGAATTCATTTTGACTTGAAATCTATACTCCACTTGTAGCTTGGATTAAAAGAATTGCGATTTTTCAAATGATAAAATTCATCAGTACATTTTAGCTGTAAATAAAGATTAAAAGTTATAAGTCTTTCAAATAAGTATTACAATGGATAGTAATCGGAATCAGTTTATATTATTAATCGCTTTATCAAATTCGCCTAATATCGAAACGATAAATTCAAATGTACACACAAGTATTCGCTTAATGTGATCTTATATCGTTTAATATCAGTTTTTAAATAAATTGTCTGCTTTTTCTTTTATACCAACATTAACGATTGAAACCCGTTTAATATCTTACTCTACATGTAAGAAAATATCTGACAATCATTTTTTATAGGATGAGGTTCATATTTTCTAACCGGGGCTACAGAAATCTGAATAGGTTTAAAAGACAGTTATGCTTCCTGGGTGAGTTGAAGGTTGAACAGTCACAAACTACTGCTACCTGTGATTTAACTATGGGAGAAAAACCGTATAAAAATTTATTTGATTATTAAAGACGAAATTTAAAATTTTAACAGGTATAAAAATTTTCTAATCTAAATGAATGCAACGCTCTGATTCAGTCGAAAATTTCACAGTTTCTTATGAATAAAATAATTAATCTTTTATTTTTTGTGAGGAATACCAATTAATAAATACTGGAGATTCTGATGGGAACGAATGCATTATTGACATCTCTTTAAAGTAAAATTGAAATTAGTAAAGCGTTTCAGACTTTGAAATATGGCATACAGTATCGTTCAACGAATTTAAACGGTGCAAATAGAAACAATATGTAAACGAAATATTAAGAAGTAATTGTTTACAAGCAAAAGTTAGTAAATTTTTTAAAATTATTTTTTAAAAAAATATAGAAAGCTCTGAGGCAAGCGTTTTTATTCTTTTCCTTTCATATAGTAAAAATATAGTTGATTTTTTTTTTCGAAAATTGTTATTAATCTGTTTCCTAACTTTTTTAAATCTCAAAAGAAGCATATCAAATGGCAACCGTGATGGCCAGGTGGTACGGTCACTACTTATGAGCCGTAGGATTTCAGGTTCGAGACCCGATTCCACTGAAGAAACGTCGTGTAAAGAGGTCTGATGTACTTTAAATCTGTCAGGCCAAACATCCCCCGCTGGTGAGCTGTGGTGAGGAGAGGGGGGATACCAATTCATGAGCTGTACTCGTCCTCTTCAGGAGTTAAAAATTCCGTGGTCCATCCCAAAACAGCCTTATGTTGCTTTAAAAAAAGGACATTAATATAACTAAACTAAACCAAAATATATCAAATGGCAGTTACCGCATACTTGAAGCAAAATTTAATAAATAAAGAAAGAATGGGCTGGTTTAATTATAAAACAGAATATGTATATACAATTCTTAAAATATACGTTTTGAAAAGCAAATGTATTTTTTTCGGTGATTTTCAAGGTTATAACTTTGAATAAACACTGTATACATGCACACAATAGTCTATATACATGCACGTGCGCTTTCCTAAAAAAAGCACTATCCACTTTTAAGGATCAAATATTAATTTAAATTTTAGTTAATTCGAATTGAAATAAGATTTTTGAGTTTTCCCACGAAACATTATCTTAAAAAATAAATTTTGCAAAGTATGAAAATCAAAAAATGTGTCTTTTTAATAATACCATTCTTAACCCAATACAAATTTTTCCTAATTTTAAAGAAACTTACAATTGTACCATTTGCAATGACATTTTGCAGTATTATAATGGAAACATTACTTCATTAAATCATTTAATCATATTACATTTTCCATTATTATAATTATACTCAGCTGCATTAAACTGCATTAGCCCTCATTAACTTCAAAATAAATAGTTAATTTCTAGCAGTTTAATGCAATACGCTTTTAAAATATGTATCAACTCAAGCTCATTAAATGAAATTATTTTATTCCATTTGTTAGGTTTTCTATAATGAAATATTTTTTTTCCTTCATGCTTCAAATGATACTTGTTATTAATGGACATGGATAATCGTTTTTATTTTTCTTTCTGATTACAAATTTCTGATTTTATTTTAATTCCACGGTTATTATTCGAGCCTTTTTTTAGACGTTTTGATTGATTCCCTACAAAGTTTCTACACATACTCTTTAATAATGCAGTTTTCCACCTTAGGCTAAACCCATGAATGTTACAAGGGCCCATATTTTCATTTCCATGCTTGAGATTTAGAACTTCATAATATAGTAAAAAATGGCGGTACTTGTGTATTAACTGCATGCCATAATCGAACAACAATTTAGAAAGACCGATCTTTGCCATGATTTTAGCATAAGATTTTGGGAGGATTTTTTCGGTAATTAATTACTGACATCTGATAAATACACAAATAACAAAAAATCGAATACATTTTAGAATATCTTTTTTTCTTAATTTATTGAAACCTAAACTTATCACAGAAATCCTAAGATAAGAGGATGACTTTCATTTATTTAAATCATTACATTTTTAAATAAGGGTGTATGTATGGATATGCAAGAACAAAATAACAGATGATTAACTGTCTGTCAATTTGTGTTCAAAATTTAAAAGAAATTGCACTTTAGGCTCTAAAACTGTGAATCAAATTTCATCTATATAGCTTGTTACGTTTTTACGTAAATACCACTTTTACGCGCATGCAGAAGTATACGCGCATGCAAAGATTTCGCTCCAAATTTTATACGGATTGATATTCTAAATGTTATTTTTGTTACAAAATTTTCCTGCATTATGTCCCAAGAATGTGTTCTTACAATTCTTTCTTCCTGTATAACGAGCCCGCTGAAATCATCAAATATTGAATCAAATTTTAAATAGAAAAAAATATTCACAACACCTTATTAATACTGATTAATCATTGAAGATAACAAATTAATTGACATTTGGTCCTTGCGACTAATCATTTGACTTAAACATTGGATCAAAACTTAGAAGCAATGTTTCTCTTATCATTTAGAGAAGTAAATTAGCTCGTATGAATAATTTAGTTTATCCATACGAGCGTACTCATACAGTATGAGTAATTGGGTTTCCTTCAAAATATCTAAAAGTGAATGTGTGATCTTTATCTGAAATTATACTCTTAAAATTTTAATTCAGTGCATCAAAATCAATATCCTGCAAAGAAAAGTTCTCATATTTTTAAGTGATAATTTGCATTTAGTTATAATTAAGTTATTGTTTCATACGATGGAGCCAGCATCCTGGCATAGGGGTTGAGTCCTGGCTTGGGCACAATTATTATTCTGTGTTCTATCTGTAAGTATTGTGATTGTGCCTCCCTATAAAAAAAGTTTGTGCAAGCAAATGTGAAGTAGCTAAGTCCTACTCTTGGCCACAGTTAGCTCTACTGAAATGACAAGTGACGCTGATTTAGGCTTAAATTGCTGACAGCTTTCTGTCAGCACACTTGTAGCATACCATAAGTAACAACAGCAACTCTGTTTCATACGAAGATCGTTGGCTTGCCAATTTGAGTAGAGAGTCACGGAGTTCTTGAACTCAAGGCTCCCAACCTAGAGATATAACAGGTGAAGGTCTGTGGTTTTATTAACATGTAAACGCAATCACTCAATAAAAAGCACTGATTAAGATACATCAAATTTGATATGGGATTTTGCGATGTCCATTGTAGTTCTCTGTCAAATATTTGTTTCAATCAGTTGGGAAAAGCGTGCCTAAAACTTGGCACACATTACACACACGTGTTAAATATGTGTGCCAAATTTTATCATCTATATTGTAGGCACTTGGGTAATCTTGAGCCAAATCCAACAATGGATTAACTGCCTGTTGACCTGTGCCGATAAAAAAAACTGTCGATGTCATAATTGAAAAAAGCAGTGATAAGGTTGTAAGGTATTATGTTTCCTTGAGTACAGTTTTGGGATAATCTGTTGCATAATATCCAAATTTGGTTTCGGGCACTATTAATATTATACCAGGATTAATTGCCAAAACATTCACAAAGCATCACATGTCAAATTGAATAAGGACGCTAAATTTACGACAAATGTTAATACTCCGTAACTATTGTACTAACAAGGAGTTTTCTGGAAAAACACCTTTATTAAAAAGTATACGGGAAAAATGTCAGGAGACCATTCCCATTGGTTTATAAAATAAACTGTCCTTTCAATCGTTTTCTTTTTTCTATTTGAAGGGTGTACCAAAAAGAGTGGCTTTGGTTGGTTTCACCATTATTTTTAGAATCGAAGAAAAGTGACGTTTCGGTAGGTTGGAGTAAATCCAAATCGTTTGCAAAAGTATCACTACCGTGCTCTGACGATGTGCCTCAGAATTCCTGCGCATTACCATTTGCGCAACCCTTTTTTTAAGCACTGGCAGAAACACTGGAAAAGAAATAGCCTATTTTTTTTTAATCGTGAATTAAAGTTTTACGTCTAGTATTAAAAAAATTTGGCATTTTTTATATATTTCAATCGTTTCCCATTTCATTAGGTGTTTTTTTCCCACTGATGTCGGATTGAATGTGTATTTTGTTATTTTATTTCGTATCTTTTTATTGTATTTCGTTTACTGAATTTTTTTTCATTTTCAAAAGTATAAACACAGTGATTAATTTTCAACAATCAAAAGTTTATATAATATGCTTATAATAATTTTCACATGCTAACTTGTAAACAAGATAACTAGAGTAAAATGAGTAATTTCATTTGGGTTTTAACCGGCTTGGTATATGTTAGGAATATAAAAATTTGGGGAGATCGTAAAAAACCGTAAGGGGGTGGAAATGGTGGGTTGTAAATTTCATTTCGTTATAACTTTCTTAACTGAAGAAAAATGGAATCGAACCAGCCAAATTAAGGCCTTATTAAGATGAGCAGCTTTTGCATTGGAAGTATTTTGATGACTTCAATATATTAGAAGCTACAATTATGACAATTTAACCCTAATTTCTAGGTCTAATTTTGTCTGTTTCTAGCTTCAACAATTTATTTTACAAGTTTGGAGAAAAAAAGAATTCAAATTTTCACTTTTCTTTCATTTCTATAGTTTGAAAATGCACATCGAGTAAAAATTAAACGCTTGCATTAAACTAATATAAAAGAAAGATTGATGGCAAGATTAGGTAAAAATTGTATCATCTTAAAAATTAGGGACTGTAAAGTGATGTTCAAACCCTAATATTGATTTTTTCTTAAATCAACAATTACGTTGCCAGATAGTAACTTAGATATAAAGGAATCTAAGCTAAATCGATGCTTTCGGAGAGGATTTTTTTTCCAATTTGTCTAATTTTTTTTCTTGACGATGTAGAAATAATTTTTTTAAATCAGGTCATAATATTGTTTGTTTCAAATTTCAACAATTTATGTTGCCTGATAATAACTTAGATGTAAAAGAATCTTGCCTTCCTGCTAGCAGAGAGGAAATTTTTTTGTCAGTACGACTTATGACATTTTCTAAAATATTCTTCGATCAATCTTTTCTAATCAAGTCGGGATATTGATTGTTTATTTATGTTGATTTAGTGATCTTACATCAACAATTTATGTTCCCAGATAGTAATTTAGATGTAAAGGAATCTACTATTACCTCTCAGTTTAATCAATATTTTTTTTTCTTGCCAGGCAGTAACTGATGCCTCCCAACCTTCAGACAGGAATTTTTTCAGTTTGTCTTATATCATTTTCTAGTACGAAGTTAGCGCCAATATTTTAATCAAAATTAAAATATGGATTGCTTCTGACAACAACAATTTATGTTGCCCGATAGTAACTTAGATGCAAAGAAATCTGCCTACGTTTGCCTCTCAGCTTGTCGAGAAAAACTTTTCGAGGGTTTTTTTTCTATCATTTTATAGTACGAAGCTGGAGCAATTTTTTTTAATCAAGACAATAATTTTGAATAACTCTAAATATTAATTGATATTTCAAAATTCCAGTGAAACAAATGCAAGTCGTCTTACTATCTGAATCTGGAAACAAAAACAATTAAAATTCATTGAATATAACATCGAATTTTGAGCAATAACTTAGATGAATCTATCGACATTTGTCTTCCAGCTTTGCAGATATGACTTTTTTTCGTCAGCATGTCTTCTGACATTTTCTAGTACGAAGTTGGAGCAAATTTTTTCATTGACGACTATCATTTTTAATTACTCTAGATATTAATTGAGTTGTCTCTAAAACAAATGCGGAGCATCTCATAATCTGTGTCTAGAAGCAAACACATTTAAAATTCATTGAATATGACATCGAGTTCTTAATAGTAACTTAGATGTAAAAGAATCTATCGAAATTTGCCTTCCAGCTTGCAGAGAGGACTTTTTTTTTTGTCAGCATGTCTTCCGACATTTTCTAGAACGAAGTTGGAGAAAAAAATTTTTTAATGAAGACAATCATTTTGAATTACTCTAGATATTAATTGAGATGTCTCTGAAACAAATGTAGAGTGTCTCATAATCTGAGTCTAGAAGCAAACACAATTAAAATTCATCGATGTGCCGCTCTGAGAAGCTGACGAGCCGTTTAGGGGGAAGACGAAGAAAAAAGTAAATAAGACGCTGGAAGAAAAAGGGGAGGCGAGATCGTGCTTTATCTCTTCTGGCGCCAAAAATCTGCTTCGGAAGAACTTTTTCTGCTGTCTTTATGAGGGCCGGGAGAGAAAGGGGTGGTGGAGAAGTCATTTCTCCTGAGAATTATCTCCTTCTAACAGTCATTTATTTTCTTTCGACATTTTTGCGAAATGGAACGCGGTTCTTCTACCAATTGGAAATGGACTCGTTTCTGATTGGTAAAATCAGGATTGGCAGCGTGTGGGGGGAAAGGAGGGGGACAACGATTGTTCTTCATGATGGTATTCATACGGCAGAACTTTTTTTCTATTTGTTTCAGGAAATGTGGGTATTTTTTATTTGATCAAAAGCTTAGAGTCAGACATATGAATCAATTACGCATTGTTCTATTCAATACAGATTTGCAACAAATAAGAATCGAATGTGAGGTTTATTTTAGATGGGGTTTAGTTGACATACTAGAAATAAGAAATTAATTAAGTGTTTAACCCATGAGAACACATACGGGACCCTGAAGCCTTAGAGAGATTTTTTTTTGTACTGGCGTCCTGGCATAGGAGTAGGCTCTACAAAGCTATTGTGCAAGCGAATGTGATGCATGAAGTAACTAAGTCGTACTCTTGGCCCTAGATAGCAGTATTGAAGAAACAAGCAATGCTCATACCACTTAAATCGTTGACAGATAATTTTTAGCGGACTTGTAAAGTGCCATAAGTCATAACATCAAATTTATTTGGTGGGAAAATATGAATAAAATTGCATTCATGCTGTAGAAAATTTAATTGCTCGAAAACACAAAAGAGTATTTTCAGATAAGTATTGCTTTTAAAAATATTTTCAGCGCAAAATACTCAAAATATTGAAAGATTGTTGCGCTTCAAGAAGTGAAAGGTACGCCTTTAAATTTAAATTATTATTTAATGATAACAAAACAAAACCATATGATTGAATTTCTTTTAAAAAATTAAATCCATGTTCCTTATATTCTTTCGGGAACCCCGCAACAGGCTTAGTAAGTCTGGGGAACTTAAAAAAAAACAGAACAACAAGAAAATTATATTTAGGCCACTAAAAACTTTAGTTATGAAAGAGCACACAATAAAAATTACGCAAGTAAAATTTAATATAAATTTTACATTTAAGAAAAGTTATTATCGGAAATAATTTTAAGAATTATTGACTTTCGGAAGTTTTTCTTAGATTTATGTGATATCTAGGTACTCTAAAATATTTAGAGTCAGCCGTTTGGCATTAGAGTAACTAAAGTGGAATGGTGACAAAAATCTCCAAAGATGGGACCTAGCAAATGAAAGGTTTAAATCAGTCACAATGTATTAAGCGGGAAAAACCAAAATACATGATGAAATATTTCTAATTATGATGAACAACTTCTTATATACGGATGGTCATTACAGGACCTGAGGCAGACATTTAATCTCTATAACCTGTAAAGAACAAAGCGGAAAATCTGAACATTAAAAAGCTGTTTTTTTAATTACAAACATAATGACACATATTTATATCATGTCAAAAATCTTATACTTAAATATTAGCTACGGCTCTGGGGTTGACTAAATGTCAGATACGATACTGATTAAATAGCTATATGTTTGATGCCAAGTAAAGTGGTTTATCCAGACTAATATTGCTCAATAGCAGGTACAAAATACTTTGCATCATTTTCGATTAAAGTACTAGAGACAAACGAATTTGGAATTTAAAATTATGAAATAGCTTTAATGTCGAAATTTCCTAACAAAATCTTTAAAAAATGTAATATTAGGTTGGAAACTATGAAAAGGGCTTTTTTTGTTTAGTTTTACTGTCATTCAACGTCCGTTTCATAGTTTCCAACCTATTATTTAATTTGAAATTATTATTTACTAATAGGAAATTTTTTATTACTTTTATAGAAAATAATTTTAAGAATTCTGAAAACTGAACATTCTGAAAACTGAAGTATAATATTACACTATAATAATTATTTATTAATGGACAAAAATATAACTATTATCGAAAACAAATTTACGAATAATTTTATTTAAAAAATGTAATACTTAAATTGAATTTTTTATTCATTCATATTAAAAAAATATACCAAAAAAAATTTGATCCTTTTTTTTCTAAGTAATTTAATATTGAAAGCTCGCATCTGATTTCAGAGTCCCGGGTGCCTATTATTTGAGATAATAAGGAATACATAATAAAGTGTCTGAGATAATTAGGTTATTTGAGAAAAAATAGAAAAAATCCTGAAAATACTTTTACTCACCTTCTAAATAATTTTGAAACATCGAATTTTCGTGCTATATTTTTAAATCCCTAGGAGATTCGATGCCCTGGTTAGTTGCAATCTTATTTTAAGAAATTAAATTCTGAAATATAAGCATGCGCATCGAGTTTCAGAGGTTCAAACATCTGTTTTCTGACATAAGCAAAAGAATTGAAATTCCTAAATTGTGAGTCCAATCAATGTTGAATACAATTAAGGAAAAACTGACATTTTCCCACCAAGGAACTGAGTTTTGTGATTCATTTTTTAAGTAAATGGGATTTGGAAACGTGTTGAGCTTCCTAGCGTCTTAAACATTAAATATTTAATCTAGTTTCTTATGCTGAGAATAAACCGTTATATAAATTGAAGAAAGAGAAAAGTAAAGCATTACCAAGGAAAATATTTTCACTATGATTTTCAATGTTATTACCGAATTTTGAGGCATTTTGTGTGAATCCTTATATTATACTGAAAACTCACTCAGATATGAGGTTTCGACTTTAAGGCCAGATTACGTCAAGTTCGACATTTGTTTCCACTAGACATTTGTGGAAGTGGTGTTGGCTCAGAATAGAAAGAACGTTTTGATTAGGAACCTCGTAACATAGCTACTAGATAAAAGCAATTGCTGCTATCCTGTAGATGTTATCTGGCGTATGAACTTACCATCACATTACTCCCCCTCCAGTGAGTCGTATGTGAGACAAACAACGTTATCGTACCATGCGTTTTTGGATGGAGATGAACGTTTTAATCGCGCCAAGCATTATGGTGGGCGATGAACGATTTTATCGCAATAAGCGTTATGGCGGGCAATGGTAACTTTGTTATGGTAACTTTTGTTACCGGTAGAGGTCACCACGAATGTTGCGTTGGCTTATTGTCCGACATCACCAATGTGGTAGATTGGTGTTGGCACGGAATATAATTTGGAACCTTTTGACTAGGAGCCTCTTAACATAACCTCTAGACAAACACAATTGCTCCTGTCCCGTAGATGTTATATGGCTTATGTACTTAAGACCACACATCCATCATGGGCTTGATACGCATTAAATCTGTTGAGGGGGTGGGGGGGGTCAAACATTCTCCCCTTATAATGGCGGGGGAACTTGGGTTAGAAGTGGCAATTTATGCATCATTCTCGCCATTTGATAAAAGTTTAAAGTTGTGACTCCCGTCTATAAGTAGTTCTAAGACTATTACTAAACGCGAAAATAATATTACTGCTATAATCCCTTGAAATGAAAAAAAATGTGTAAGTTATTTTCATTTGGCGTTTATGAATATCGTTTTAACCCAAAATCGGCATTCTCTTTTTATTTTTCTTCATATTATTTTGGTCTTTTAACAAAAAAAAAATTAATAAAGAGAGAATATTAAAACAGGAAAAAAAAAACTTTCGCGTTGACATAAAGGGAATTTTTTTTCAATTGTGTTTAGATCCTTCTTATTAGATTTTCCTATTTCCATGATTTGTAGTAGTCATATTTCATTCCAAATTGGTAACTTCTATTATGTAGATGTTTTAAATATTTTTAATACTTGTTTGAATTATATAAACACACTCAAATACCCCGTTGTCTTGTTGGAAGGGTTTTGAATTCGGAGCAAAACGACTGTCGATTCCAATGAGAAAAGGGCGTGTACGTGGATCTAGTTTAAATTAAATCTGTCGAGATCAAATGTCCTTCCACTTGTGTTGTTCGAAGCGTGAAATTTCCATCGTCTGATTTAGGTCTAAAATTATTCCATTCCAAATTAGCACTTGCATTACTTTATAACAGCTTAGAAATAATTAAACTTAAGGTATCCGACTACGTTAAAAACACTTGTTCTCATCCTTATTGGTGAATTTTTTTTATTGTTATTTCCTGTATTTAAGAATTTTCTCTTTCCAAAACAATTTATCTTTTCTAGAAAAAGGAAGGCCTGACTTATCATCTAGGGTCACATATTTTTCAACTAAAATTTGTCTTTAATTTTCTCAAAACTTTAATTCTCATAAAAAATTTCCCCACCGTTTATATAATATCTCAAAAATAATTGAGGTATTTACATAAAAATTTCAACATGTGTTGTAAATAATATGGGCAATGAAATGAACCGAAAGTTTTATAGTTGGTGAAATATTTTTCCATTTATAGGTGTTTTTCGAAAATTTAAGTTGTGAATTTATAGATAAAATGCACATATAAGTATATTTTACCTCATAACTTCTTTGCATTTCGATACTCTAAATCTGTTTAGAATTCTGATTTGACTTCCTAATCGTTATACAGACTGATAGGCGAACGAAAATTTCAAGAATTGGGCCAAAGTTTGATATGCATCTATAATATTGATGTAAAATCTGGTGGTAGAATTTCATATTTTTTATTTGATACGCTTTCGATTTATGATATTCTCATGTACAATAACAAATACGAAAGTATCTTGAAGGAATTTATTTGGAATTTGAAAAATCGACAAACTTAAAATTACACACCAAATTTAATTCCTCTTACTTAATGCATTATTGCATTTTTTTTTTTCGTTTATACAATTCAAAATAATAAAAAAACGTGTTTCTTGGATTCAGGAAGATAAAGAACTGTGTAAATCATGAGGTTGAACTTTTTGACTGTTGCAATATTTTTTTAATCTTTTTATCTGACTTATAATCAAGAAAATAAAAACTTATAGATTTGAACTAAGAAAACATCAGCAAATAAAAAGTATATTAAATATAATAGGAGAAACTGTTTCTTCTTAAATTCTCTACACTTCGACATAATACATAAAAACAATTGAGCCCATGTGTTGTGTTGCCAACATATATTGGTAATTACATTTTATAATTAATCAACAATCAATCATTAATAATTTTAACCTTTTTTTTCTTGATAAAAGGTAAAAATAATTTTAAGTAATCACTTTTAGAAGTTGAAGATTTGGAATTTTTATCATTTGATTTTATACCGATGATAGTTTTCATCAAAATCTTAAAAACCAATATGAAAATGAAATATTGTCATTTGATTACTGCGTCATTACTGCGTTTGATTACTGTCATTTGATTACTCTTTGATTACTGCGTAATTTTCCCCTGCTCTGTACCGTTCATAAATAATTTCTAATAATTAGATATCTGGTTTCAAAATAAATGTGTTTGATGTTTATATAAGGAAATATCGAGTCAAGCAATAAGTTAAAAAATGTTGCGATACATTTATAAAAAGTATTTTAAAAGACATTTTAATTAGGTTATCAAACATTAAAAATGTTATTTCAATTATTTCGATATTTTACTCTTTAATGATAATAAAAAAAATTCGAAATCATTTTTCCTCAAATTGGTTGGCATAGAGTATGATTGTTAGGTTTTGAAAATCTAATTAATCTATTAGTTAAGAAAAATGTTTAATTAATGTATTGTCATCAAGAAGACAAATTTTAAGAAATTTCGAAACTATAGCATATAAGAAAGTAAGCAAGGAAATAACAAAATTCTAAGAAAAAAAAATTAATTTAAGTTAGTGTGTAAAAATATACACAAGTGTAAAACTCCATAAACTTATAAACTATAAAAACTATTTTACCTTCCTTTAATTTATAATTTTTTGGAAGATTGTAAAGTATGGTATGAAGTATGCTAAGAAACGAGCATATAATCTGAAAATATTTTAGATAGTTTTTATTTATTCATTTATAATTTTGGCAAATATATATATATGTATGTATATTTTATTTTTATGATGCATTTTCATGAGTTGTGAAATTCAAAATCTCTATCGTATTTAATCAGAATTTCACTATTCGTTGCTTAGATTTTGATTCCTCGCTCCTTTGGGGACAATTAATATCAAGAAAACAAAATGCCTGAAATCTAGAAATTAAAAGTTTAAAAAATGTTGTAAAAATCTATCTAGAGCCAGAAAATTCAGAAATAAATTGAAATTTCTGTCCATTGAAATATTTTGATAGTTATAGCTTAGAAATGAGAGAAAAAAACGTGATGACTTTATTCAATGAGATCATTCTGTAAGGTGAATCTAAAACCAAATAATAAACAATGACAAAATAGAGGAGTAAAAATTCAGAAATATTAAAATATGGGATAATATAAATCAGAAAAAATTGGAATAATTCAGAGTTCAATATTTAGACTAAAAAATTACTCATAACATTTTGAAGGATGATAATTCTACAAAATAAGTGAAAAAAAAGAATATCCACAAAAAAACAGATTAGCTTTAATATTTAAAATGACATGAATGATAGATACGATTAAGTAGTGAAATATATTAAACACTACGACAAAACGTAAATTGATAAAAATATTGTTTAAACTCAAGTTGATTATTTAATTAATAATAAAAGAAAAATTGAACGGAAATAAAATAATTTCATTTTAAAAAACTGAATAAATTTTCGAATTTCAAAACATCGTAAAATTTTCTGTACGGGATTACGTAGAGAAATTGTAGTGAAACAACCTTAAACTCATTTCATCTGATTTAAGCAATAGCAATTTTTAAATAACTTTATTAATAAATCACGATTCTAAGAAATAAATGTCCAAAACTCTGATAGAATTTATCGAAAGATCTAGAATTGTATAATGTTCTAAAAGGCATTCTATTTTATATGTATATTGTACAAAGTCATCCAAATCAAATATCCGTATTCAAAATAAACCTTCAAAATTCTACCACATTCGAAAACTAGTGAAAATTGTCTTATTTTGATAGTGAGATTGAGTTAGTGAGATAATTCAATCTGAATAAAATAAAGTATGTAAAAACTGTCTTTCATCCAAATATGCTAAAAAAATGGAAAAACAAAATTTTAAAAACAATGTATCAATAAATTTTTCTCGAAATTTTTTATTCCAAACTCAAACAGTGTTAATTCTTTGAAGTCTGGCTGGCTGGCTTTCTAAAAAGTGACACATTTTTAAAAATGCTATATTTTATCGTTTAAAGCCGAACCTATGGCATTTCGAACTTTTATTTGAAATATTTCACTTTTTAGTATCTAGTGTCGAACCAATTACGAAATATTATATACCAGCCGGTGGTTATTTATTTCTAAAATGGAATCTAAGGCCGATATAAAATACGATATTTTTGAAATTCAACCTTGAATGTTTCGGAACAAACGCAGTCCTTGAAAATTCACAACGTAAATCTTATTTGCCGGTGTTCCTTTTATATTTCTTTTTCTTTAAAGTAACTTTTCGAATAGCTAGAAGCAAGATTCTATCGTTCTTTAAAGTTGAGAAATTCTTCTTATTTGAAGATCTCGAGCTTTTAAGGGGAAAATAAAAGATCTTTAAAAAGTGTTACTGGTACGATATGAATTTATCATGCACATTCATCTAAATGGTCCTCCATAAGATGCAAGACTTGAACATTTTAATTTTTTCCTTTAAAAATGTCTATGATATCTTTTACCTGAAATGTTCCAATTTTTTTTTCTTTGATAATCTAGATTTACAATATTTTCAGAATATAGCTTTTTTCATTTTTCTTCCTTTCCTTTTTTGAATGTTTGCATCGTCTAAAAAAAGTATTATCATATTTTTATGATGAACTACATCACTTCCTATTCTGTCTAGGTACTCTTTAATCATATACTAGCCTGATATTATTTATACTTGGTCTGTAGCATCAATATAAATGTACAGGTTGTGAAAGCTGCATATTTTGAATCCAAAAAAATTTTTCAAAAGTTTAGATCGATTTTATTTCCTTATTTTGAGCAATTTTACGTCTTAATGTATTATATAGATACATAAATTGGAATTGTAATAGTAGAAGCAAAAAAGTAAATGAAAATAGCTAAAAATTCAAGTAGAAGTTATTTCTTTCAGCAATAGTCATTAACAAAATTTATTTAATCAATTTCATATGTATTTCCAGAAATAAAAAAAAAATAGAAATAAAATATAGAAGTAATTCTTGATTCAGATTGATAATTAATAATTTGCATGCATATGGTCCGGAATCATTTTTCACAGCCTTATCAATCATTGTTATGGATTTTTACCACTCTCAACGGCAATTTTTAAGCTGTGCAACAAGATATGTTTTAAATGTTGCAAAAGAATATAATCAATTCAATATCCAAGTATAAAGATACCGAATCTGAACGATGGCGCAACACTGAAACTTGTTTCATTCAAATTCAATTTTTATCAATTAAATCCGCGATATTCTCCACTTGTATTTTTACTATCTATTTTTTGTTAATAGTTTTGTAACATTGAATCTGTCTTTTTCTATGTATTTTTTTATTCTGTCAGAAAGGAGTTTCTAACACACACACACACACACACTTCTATGTTAGCTAATTTTTCCTTCAAAGTCAATTCGTTACTGAATGCATTGCTGCTATACATGCTGCTATTTCTTCGGTGTTTTCTTTCATTTGATTTCTTCACCAATTTCTTTGTCGCGCTTCTTACATAAAAACTTAAGATGTATTAAATAAGATGTGCTTAATATTAATACTTAATTATTAATTTAACACTAAATATTAATTAACAAAATAAATTAGATTTTTTTCTTTTTTTTTTTTTTTTTTTTTGCTAAGTTAAAGTTATTTTCTGGTATTAAGTTGCAATGTTTTATCAAGCATTTTTTATGACACCATTGAATTTTAAGTAGTTTAATAAAACTACTCTGTAACAACATTATAAAAAAGTAGCAATTTGAGCACAGAAAGACGAGCTGGCATTGACCCATTTTCTACTATTCGTAATTTAAATTCGTGAAGAATGACACAACAAGCAGGTTTGGGCATTAAATAAAATGGTTCTTCTAAAAATACCATGTGCAATGGACTTTAATTATCTTGATTGCATTTTAATTACTGTTTTACCTACTTTAAAATAATCTATCATTTTCATTGTTGGGCGCAATATGTTTTTCAATGATTTCTAATATCTTTTCTACTAGCAACAACAGATTACGCGTCTGTCATATTAAGAGTCACAATCTGGACTATTATTAATTACCTACCAGTCCGTTGCAGACATAATAATAATAATTATATCAAATACAGATGTAAAGATTGCATGAGATGCAAATTTCAAATTGTGCTCGTTGTAACTACATAGATTACATTACTATGTAATCCCAGTTTCATTACTAATTTATGAAACTGGGAAATTTTACATAAAAATATTTGATTTGTAAATGATATGTATATTTTTCTAAATAAAAACTATATCTCAATTTAAATATGGAAATATTTAAAAACATAACTTTATATAACCTATGAGAGATATACTAATACTGCTACACTATAATTAAACAGTTTTTTAATACACTTATTTTTGAGATCTCATTTAGTGTGGTGCATTGGTCAGCTACATACATTTTGCAGTCATTGCAGCTAGAGTAAGAAAAAATTGTTTCATTAATCTCTGTGCAGTTCATGAATGATGAATTCGTTTTGGTCATTATTAATTTTATGACCAAATGTAGGAAGCGTGTAGCATTATGTTGACTAATTGATTATAACAAGATAGGCTGCTTTTACATTGTCGATTTTAAGAAACTGGTATACATTTTAGGTACATAAATCCATCGAAATTTAAGATGTAAATAAAATGTATATATTTTTTAATGTGTATAAAATCCTATCTCAACTGTAATATTATAAAATCGAAATATTTCAAAATATTCATAATTTTCTGGATCTTTTAAACGTATTAATATCGTTTAATTCTTATACACTATAACTAAACAATTTTTAGAATCCATATTTTTTATATCCATTTAGCATGGTACATTGTTCAACTACACGCGTCCTGTAGTCATTGCACCTACAGCAAGAAAAATTTTGATTCATTAATCTCTCAACACTCGGTGAATCATAAATTCCTTTCGGTCATTATTGATTTTATGACCATCTGCAGGAAGCGTATCGCATTATTATGGGTAACTGGGTATAACAAGGTCGATTGTATTCGCGTTGTAGAGTCAAGTTAACTGGGCCGTTTTGGATAATGAAATTTGCACGAATTTCTGTAGTAAATAAAAAGATATATTTCCAATTAAATATACATTCTAATTAAAATAGAGTTACGTACTTATTAAAAAAGTCATTTTTTTCTAAGCTTTTTAACAGGAACTGTCATAAATTTGTCAAAACTTTATTAGCACGAAGTTGAAAATGAGTTTTAATATTTTAATCAACAAATGTACAATCAGAAATCTGAATATTCAGAGGAAAATAACTTCTTATAACGTCAGACATAAACTGTTGTAATATGTGAGTAAAAGTTCAATAATAGAAGATTTTCGGTTAATAAGCTTAAAAAACAAAAAAAATATGCAATCACAAATCAGAATATTCAGAAGAAAATAACTGCTTACAAACTCTTCCATAAATTTTCTTTGTAATTTCCTATTATTTTACTTTGTAAAGTAAAAGTACAATAATTGGAAAATATTTTCTTTTTAATATGCTTTAAAATTACATAATATACTATCACCAATTTGAATCTTCAGAAGAAAATAACTTCTTATAGTATCACTTATAAATTGTTGTAATGTGTGAGGTAAAGATCAATAACAGCAGATTTTCTTTTTAATGTGCTTAAAAATTAAAAAATATCAACACTGTCCCAAATCTAAATATTCAAAAGAAAATAA
>JAPMOQ010048648.1:916063-952837 GCA_026543055.1 Argiope trifasciata
CAATTTATATGATTCTAAATGCTGAGATTCGTCTGTTTGGATGTATTGTAATTTTAGTTCTCTTTATTTTATGATTTCTGTTCTTTATATGTTATGATATATCTCTGTGTATTTTTTATATTCATTGAAATGTGATCTTGTATCTGGCCACAGAAGTAAAACAAGGCGAATGAAGTTAGTGACGAATAAAACGTTGTGGTGTTTACCTTCTGATTATGGAATTTCTTACTTAAATAATTACTTAGACTACTTCAATGGTGACTTCCAGAGTGTTTATGCACAAAGTGAATCGCATCTGGACTTTCGTTCAACAGGAAAATATGCTCATCTAAGCGTTTTCATTCCTGTTGGTACTATTATCGTTTCGCGGATTTTTAGTTTCGGTTCTGAAACACTTCTTCTGCCGAATTCCTCGCAGCTGTCGACTTCTGATAAAAGGATTTATTCCATCATATCAGAGATGTTTTTAGTTTGATCTGTAAAGATCATCGTCAAAAAAATAAAAAAGATTATACTTTCAGTTTAGTGAGGAATTTTGAACTTTTTACAATAAACATAGCGATTAATTCAACAAGTCACCTAACTGATCTATGCTGCTCAAAAAAAGCAGGTAGAATTATAAATTGTTAACGATTCCAGTATGCAATGCAAAGATCCACACCTATTGGTCTCTCGCCAAAAGTTATTGGAACTATGTTGGGATGTGTTGTCACATCTACCATCTACCTTCATCTTGTACTTTCAGATTACTATTTATTTGTTCCATACAAAACCTTTTATATGGTAAAATTTTTAAAGATGCTAATGATAGAAATTCAGTTTTTTTGTTTGCAAAAATTGGCAGTTTTATAAACGTGGAATTATGACATTACCTGAAAGGTGGCAAAAGATCATTGACAAAGATGGACAATTCCTGATGAACAATGAAAATTTTTTTAAACAAAATTTTGAATTTTCCTTCTCATTTAAAATCTTTTAGTTGATAACCAGTCATATACAAAATTTCAATTTTCCAAGCATCAGGCAATGAGGGTAAAAAGAATAACAAAATAATATCTTTAATATATGTCATGTTAAATAAAAGTTTGTAAAAAAATAATGAATAAGTAATAAAAACTGTTAGAGTAAAATTCTAATTCTTCTTGTTTCGTCAACAAATCTCCTATACTTGTGCGAAAAATACCGCGATATTTTCTTTCACAATGTTCTTCAGCTTAAAATAAATCTTGTACCTTATTTACATAATATGCTATTTTGACATTAATAATATTCTATTCGAAAAAAAAGTGCCGAAAACCCTTCGCCATAAAGCATAATTCATGGTAAAAGCCTTTGTCCGCGAGCAAGAAATTATTGTTAATACAAAGCAGATGCTGTTGACGATCACTTAATTCAAGGGAAATTTTCCATGGGAGATTTCATGCCCCTGTTTAGGAGAACTTTCATTTACGGTAAATGCATTTTATCAGAGTGAGTAATGAGGCTTGTCTTCCAAATTGCATCTCGGAGGGCTTTCAATACTGCGAAACCCGCGGGACTTGATGCCGCCATCTTGCCTCTCAACGAATGTTGCCACTCGAGAGCGATAAACTATGCCTCGCTTAACGCGTTGTCAAGGCAAGCACAAAAGATATTCCTCTGCCATTTTTTTAGGGAAAGAGGAGACTTCTTTGGCTAATGTGAATCTCAGAAGCATACCGTTGTTATTTGGATTTTATGACTCAAGTACTAAAATGAAACATAATTTTAGTAAATTAAAAAAATAATTAATAATTTTTAATACAAGAATCCATACGCACTATTATAAGTAAAATTTGCAGAAATATTCTTTTGAAAATAAAATATTTGTAAAAGAAAATGATATTTGCTCTATAGAGGCTCTATTCGACAAATGATTGTTGAAAATCTTCACTAAAGGCCACATGACTTTTCGTTTTATTGACTTTTGTTTTATATACGACTTTTTAATATGACAAGCAGCTTTTGGACAGCTGTAGGTATACATTGCTATACTTAACTTGTAACTTATTAAAATATTAACTAAAAGCATAACGTTATCTTATTTTCTTTTTTTTTTTAAGTTCAATTATTTGAATTTTTTTCTCATGCAAATATAAGTTGCTGCATAAAGTATTTTTTACAGAAAAATATATTTACTTGGACAATTTTCTTGTTTATTCAAAACATTGGTTCATTTGCGTAATATTCTGAATTCCATAAAACACTGCGAAGATAACCTACCAATATTTTCAAGTATTTTATTCTAATTGGAAAATTAACATAAATTTTCTGAACTTTAACCTTTTCTTAATTTTGTAAAGAAGTATTTCTGCTAATTTTTTCGCAAAAAACTGCATAAATTCTGAACTAACTTCTTTAAGATTTCCATGAATTTATTGGAATTCTATTATAGAAAAGGCTTTATAATTCCATTTCACGTTTTTCAAATTAAACTGTGAAATCATGGAACAGTCATTAAATAATTTTGTGCCAAAACAGAAAAAAGTATCAATTCTTAATTAATTGCTTGATTAGCATTTGATTTAATTGTGTTGCAAATATGAATCGAATTTCAAATCATCTGTATTGCCTCCTAGTATATTATATTGTTTTCCTACATAGTTAGTCTCATAATATGGAAGAAATATTAACAGGTATTTTTATAGATGATGAATAGAGCTTGATCAATGATCTGTTGACTGTAGGGATAAACTTGGCGATGTTAATAAAAAAGATTAAAGTTCTTGAAAATAAAAGACTTATGATGATATTTTTGTTAAAAATAGGTATCCGTAAATCTTTTAAGAAAATTCCAGATCTTTTTGGGAATGTACAAAAATCGAATCACTCAAAAATGAGGGATCAAGATGCAATAATTAGAATCTGAGAGTAATTGTTTTAGTCAATTTGCATGCGTTGTGAGCTGGTTCGTGTGTTATTCTATGCGCATTCTAGAGTTGTGAGTGTGTTTTTCTACATATGCTTCTAGTTTTTTTCAATTACAAATCGCCGTTTTCAATTGCCCAACTTCAAGTACTGAGCGAATTTCTGTAATACTAATGTATAACGTTAACACTTCTGTAACACTATTCGAAACTCGCCATCTTGTGTGGGTAGAATTAATTACATTGCATGCATCTTCTAAATAATTTTGTACATAATGTTTTTGTATTTCCAAAATTAATAACTATTTGAAGCACATGATTTTAAAGAAAATGAAAACTCTAATTAGATCGAATGTCTTATAACCAGAAAAAGAAAAATATATTAATTTCAATTATTTAAAATAAAGTATTACGCTAAACATGAAAATATAATAAAATTGTTTGCCATTACACGAATTTCATCTCGAAACGTGTTCTTTAATCAGTATACGAGTAAGTCGAAAATAATCGGTAATTGAACTATATCCTCCAAATGCACTTAAAAGGGCAGATATATCATGTTCCTTTTTAAAAGCCTTTTGTCTAAAAAGTTATTGAAATCTGAAATTTTGTGTAAAAATAACTTGTGAGGTCCCATCCGTCTAACTTCTTACGTTTTAGAGAAATAATATTCAAAAATTTAATGAATGAACACAGATATTTTTTTCAGTTTTAGGTACTACGTACTAGCAATAATTTCTCATCGTATACTAACAGTTTATTTAAACTTACTTATTACTATGAATTATAATCTAACTGATTTCTTATCTTTACTCGCATCAATTTGTTTCTTACTTAGCAGCGAATTTGAGTCACCATACCATCCTCCAGTTCCATAAAGTCATCAAAATCACGTGATCGACTTTTTGAATATTAAAATATCTTCTCACTACTTTCTAGAAGATAAAAATATTTATATTTATTGGCGTTATTTTCTAACTTATCACAAATCAAACAAGTTCTATTCATTTCCTTATCATTATTCACCTCCATGTGACTTATTTCCTCATTAAAGGAACGAATGTGGAATGCCTATGCCATCTTCCAATCACATAGATTTGTCAAAATCACGTGATCGGTTTTTTGAAAATTAAAATATTTTCTCACAACATTCTAGAAGATAAAAATATTTATATATATTGGCGTATCACTAATCAAACATAATCTATTCATTTCCTTATCATTATTCACCTCCATGTGACTTATTTCCTCATTAACAGCAGCGAATGCGGGGCGCCCGAACTATCCTCATCATCCCGGGCGTCCTCGGGAGATCACAACTTTCTCCAGAAGTAAAAGCAGAAAAAGAAAAGAAGAGGCATCTGGAGAGGGAGGAAAAGTTCCTTCCTTTTGTTTTGTCGAACATCGATCTTTTTGCGTGGCATCATTAAGCCTGATGGCCCCGGCGCAGAACAATCGGACGGGTCAGACGAATGTCGTTTTGTAAACAGTGTTCGCTCATTGCCAATTAAGCAACCGCCACTGCTTTGGCAGCAACCGAAAGCTTTGTTTTTTCTTTAATCGAAAGTGGAACGTTTGGAGGTGACAGAGCTGAACTAAGGTTACGCGAATTCCTACTTTCTTGTATACTCATAGGTAATCTTATAATCGACAAATTGATTGGACTTTCAAACTGATTTATTTACAAAATAATTTGTTTTTACTTTCTCGTATACAAAGTATAGAGAAAGTATGCTCTGTTTAGTATAAAGTTTTTACTTTCTCTATACATTATATACGAGAAAGTATAACAACCCAATTCAAAATGTTGAGTTCAAAATATTGGAACCCAACATTTTAAAGAACTTCCACTTTTTAGATCTCCCCAAGTCCAAAAGATTAGATTTGGTATTTTTTCTGCCAGTCTGTGATGTGATCTTTGCAATCCTAAAACCAATGTTGTAGATTTCCATCAGATTTTGAGCAAAACTTTGTTTAATAGAAGTCTGTTTGTCTGGGTGTTTGAATATAACTTCAAAGGATAACTATGGAACGAAGAAATCTAGATGGATAAAAATCAGTACATAGATTTAGCAACTCTAGTTTAGATACTTTTCAAATTTTAAGCCACTTTCAACAAGCGATTGACAATATTGGTCTGAACTTACTAAAACATGTAAGCGTGCATCTTAAGTACATAAAATTTGATATAGGATTTCGTGACTATATTTGTATTTTTGTGTCAAACTTTTGCTTAAATTGGATTGGGAAAACGCAGGGGGTGGAAACAGTTCCTGCCGTTTAAAATCATATTTATCTCTCTGTAAACACGTATTTCTAAATCGAATTTTTTAATTTCCAATTAGGAAGATGAAATTTGATATGGGTTCTTTATAACAAATTTATAGTTTTTATCAGACTAGCTGACTCTGGCGGTCGATTTGTTTATCCAGATTATTGTTTTTTAAATGTATTAAATGATTTGCAGATATTTATATATTTTTTAAAAAACACTTTGTTATTTGCTACAATTGAATCGGTTTACTTCAAATTCTTTAATTCATATACTACAAAATAAAAGCGGAAGTAAAAATTCTACTTTGAAGTTAATAACAGGAATAGGCACTCAATTAAATGTTTTAAATGAATTTTGAATCCATCATAACATTTGAAAACGTAATAAATAAATTGTGTATCAAACTGAATTTAAAAAATATTATTAAAATTAATGGAAAAATTGTACAAAAATGAACCTGATATGATTAAAAAATACTTTTTGAGTTTCAAAATAAAATGAAGGCAATTTTCGTTAGAATAATGTTATTAAAACATAGGACCATCTATTCCAATTAATGAATCAGATCAATTATCCATCTAGCGACACGCCTAGTCCCTACTGAGCGCTCGTTTGAAGCCCATTTCTTGTTTTCTTTTACATATTCTTTACTCTGACTGAATGGAGTTTTTGGTAACGTGAAGAACACTCCCCAGAACATTTCTAGTAGTATTTTATTTCCTCATTTATTACTTAAACGAAGTGTTGCTACTCTAAAACCGTTCAAAGAAGCACTGATATTCGTAATATGGCTTTACTTTTCACATTTGATCGTTGCTAATCGGCAATAATAAGAATAATTTCAATGTGTATTAGTATTTTATATGTATAGATTTTGAAATAAATTCATTCGCATGAAGTTTGAATATCTGAATGCAAGTGAACAAGTGAGCAAGTGAACTACAAAATACAATGATTTACATGGATAGAATTCAGTTTATAATTTTAGAATCTAAATTACAAATCCTTATCATACTGTATACCACACCCGTCAATGGATAAACCATTTGTCTCTCTATTGGCATATGAATAAATGCAATAACAGCCAAAATTTAATTATTTGAGTAGATGAAATTTAGGGTGAAACCTTCCAACTGAAGCTGTAGTTCTGCGTAAAATTTTAATTTTTGTCGATTGAAGATAGAGCTCCCAAAATACATGCTGGATTCGATTTATTATAATATTAAAGCACAAAATATTTTTGTTTGGATATTCGAAATTTAAAATGTAAACACTTTGCTGTTTACACATCTTTACCCACGATTCTCAATTTTAATGATTTGCTGCCACTGAATATATTTCAAATATAATAATAAAGCAAAATTGTGGCTTGATCATGCGAATTTGCTCGTATCAGATTTAAGATACATCCGATTTCATCACTCTGCTTGCAAACAGTTTGTTTCTATCTTTATCTACTTGAAAGTTTTTGGCATTTGCAGATTCTCCAGATGTATGACGCACCGCAGATACGCACAACTAAATTCCACTTCATACTCCGCTAGAAATGAGAGAATAAGCGAAACAAGCAAATGCTCCGTGAGTAATGTTTAAACTTAGAAAACTAAGATTGGTCTTGTTTTCACGAAAACTAGTCACATCGATTTCACACTTGTACTTTTCTCAGAAATTGAATGTTTCGTTGGATATGCGCATGCTCCGATTGAACGCATTGGTAAAATAATTATGGTAGTGTCAAGAATGGATTTACAGTAGAAAACTAATCTTCTTCACTAATGACCTCTTAGTAATCAACCGCATCCATGACTTTGCATCGATTCGCATCAAATGCCTTCAAAAAAACTTGCTGTTTTACTCGCTAGAAAGGTTTCACAATCCGTTTAACTTTTGTTAAATGTTGCTGCAATAGATTTTAGCAATTTGTTCGTTTATTCTAATTTTGGGGGATCGCATTCTAAGGGGAAAAAAACAAATTTTGAAAAGTGAAGATTACAAAAAAAGAATGAAAAGAAGAAAAAAAACACTGTTGCAATCTGTTTTGTAAACCTTTCGTACAAATCCCTTTAATGTCCAGTAATAGTTCTTATTCAGTCCGTTGTTTAGTGTAAGAAGTCAATTTTAATATTTCTAAATTTTGAAAGAAGAAAAAAGTTCGAATTTATAGCGGTCCATACGAACTATTGTTATCTATACTGTTCCCATACGGCATTTTTTTTGAGTTTATCCTATTTCCATGATTGAAATTACTTCTTGTAGCCACCATTTTGAATACATTAATCCGATAAAAGGAAATACACTGAAGAGATTTTATAAATATGATTTTAAAATCTTTAGCCGTAATGCATTGCAGTAAGTGTAGATTACTTTGATACAGAATAAAACAATTAATGTATTTTGGTTTAAGATCACAGCAATATACCTGCTTCACTAAATATTTTGGACAGGAATAGGATTACTGCAAATTGTACCTGTTTAATCGCAAGCATGGACTGACGCCACTTATTTTGTAGTTACCGTTTCATTAAAAAAAATTAACCAGTTGGTTCCAGATTTCTCCTGATATATACTACAATCACCAAACGGGAACTTTTGAAGTCCTACTGTAGGATCTAAACCTCTTATTCTGATTTTGATTGTACCTGTTATATTTATATTTGTGATCTAAATTTACAAAAATATAAGAAAATAATTGGATTGATTTTTTATTACTCAGATTATTAAAAAATATTTTACTATTTCTTTAAAAAATATTTTAATAATTCTTTCGCCCTATCTGCGATCTCTTCATTGCAAACTTCATAAATTTTTGAAGTATGTTTTAAATCAATTGCTTAATTAAATGTTATTTCCAAAAAAAGGAATGCTTCAAAATTTTCTAATCTATTTTCTTTATTTCCTTTCAGGTAGTGCTGGTTTTTCTTCTCAGCATAGCTTCTTTGATAATTTATTTTATAGATGCGTCCAGGTAAGTTTACGTTTATTCATTTCACTTTTGATCAGAAAAATAAAACTGTATGAACAATCCCATTTATTGAAATCTAGCAATGGAAGGTCTTCTCATAAAGTCATTGATCATATTTTCTGATAATTTTGACTTCGGTTTATTTAGCGACTTTAAATTGCTCCAAAACCCTTCTCTAATGAAAAGGAAGACGAGTATGGTGTCATAAAACTAGTCTTCATTGAAAACATTCATATACTCAATAAATTGGTCAATTAAATCTCATAATATAGGTCCATTAAAATAACATGGCTGCAATCTGTGACAATTTGGTTGAATCACGAACATGAAGTTAAGGCTAAAGAATTTAACTGATATTAAATTATACCAATAGTCCCGAAGAATCAACAGAACGCGAAAAGTAAGAAACTTTATATAAGGTGCTAAGATAGCTGCATTATGATTTCATTTATTGACGAATTTTTGTCGAAAACTTCAGTAGAGAATGTTTTTAATTTTTGGTAATTTATTACGGAGACCATAAATATCAGCTAGTGTTTATTTATTCAGAATGCTTATCCACTTGAAAAACCCGCATTAGATCCATAATTTAAACTTTATTTGTTCTTTAAATATGAATTGTGGAATATTCATTTTAATATACTGTTATCAAATGCAGATGTAGGAATTTGTCTGCTCCTGATTATGTTTTTATTAAGCCTTGCTTTTATTGTCCATTCAGTTTTAATATTTCAATCTTTATCAACATGTTAAGAATTTTTTATATATTTTTATCATATTCATATGACGGTAAAACTGTCTAAGATAATAAAATTCATGAAGTGCTAACCACAACTTTTAAAAAATTTAATTTCCTTAAGTACAAATAAAATTATTTAATTAAGATAATAGATTATAAATAAGTAGTATATTTTTAGTAAATATAATAAAAATTGTTATTGCGTAGAATCTATTACATGAATATCAAATTACTACTTAAATAAATCATTAATATTCGGCCATGAATAAATAATTAATCTTACCGGAGTTTATTTAGTATCGATTTTATTCAACCAACTTAAATATATATTGTTAATAGTTTATAATGTATATATTTGTATTTCTTACACATTTATATATTTAGAGACTTGAGTAATAAACTCTTTTAGTTGGTAACCGTAAAATTAACCGCTAGTTTTTTACCTTTAAGTCCTTACCTTTAAAGTCTTAGGTAGTTGCATATTTTGCCTAGTAAGAAGTTCAATGCGTTTTTCTCTTTTTGTTAAATATTTAATTGAAATGGAATGGCAATTTTACCAAGTTATTTCCATCAAGTATCAACTTATAGTAAATCAATCAAGGGTAAGTTTCGGAAAAATTAATGTTCTACGCCGAGATATACCATGCTTAAATCAAAAGCTAATGAAGCTTCTGAAATCTAGTAATATCTATTTATTTTGTTTCAAAGTCTAAAAAAACTCCTTCTTCGACCAAGAAGCAATCATAATAAAATACTGTTATTAATTTAAAAATTGTTTAGAGAATATTAAAGCTGCAGAATTAAAGACGGTAATTCATTCGTTGCATATTTAGTAGATGAAATATACCAATAGTAGGTAGCTTTAATAGCATCGATAGAAATCCAAATGATCAAATATTGATTATACAAATGATTATTTTCCGAATCATCGGATGAGCCATCAATACAATTGAATATGTCGATACGACAAATAGTTTTTAGTAAATCGATACTTAGGTTGTTTCAATAGTTAGTTCTGAAAATCAATGCGACTTCGTTTAGATGTTATCGACAATCGATGAATTTCAAGTAACTCTTGTATTCATTATGCTTACGATCAGAATAAATTTCTATAGTATTTATTAGCTTTCTTAAATCAATAGAAATTAACAATGTAGAGTTTCATTACTATGGACTAAAATAATTTGTGGTACATATTTACTAAAAATTCTTAATAAATTCGGAGTTTTGTGTAGACCGATTGTACTTGTATTATCGATAAGAATTTTCTCTTGAGCAATGAATCTATAAGCGCATTTTCAATCGAGAGTTTCGAAATTATCGACTGGAAAAGTGTTTTTTTTTATAATTTTCCCGTAAAGAAAATGATCGATCTTATATAATTGATTGGTATTATCAATGTTTAAATAATACTAATCAATATATTGATATTTTCATTTTTCTTCTTCATTGGGAAACAGAGCTCGTCAATTAAGTGCAATTTTAACACATTAAAATCAGGGGATCTTGACAAAAGTATACTAGGTAACGCGGATTAAATTGTACTACTATGACTCCCGCTTTTAATGTGTTAATGCATTAAATATTTCTAGATAATATAGTTCGGAAATAATGCAATAAATACCTATATAGTTTGGAAAGATTTTTAAAAATTCTAAAAACAATATCTAACCAAAGCTTAATTTTTAAAACTTTAAAAATCAAAAATCAATTTTATGATTCACAGTAATACGTGAGAACTCTCTTATCATTTAATTATTAAGTCCAATGAAAAGCAAATTAAGTGGAAAATTTAGTTCAAAGGAAATCTATTCTTATAATAAAGCTCAGTGTGTGTGTGCGCGTGTGTGTGTGTGTGCGCGTGTGTGTGTGTGTGTTGGCGCTCTACAGGCCAGACCATTAAACCTACAGCTACCAAATTTGGTACATATATACCTTGGAGGTCCGGAATGTGTACCTCGGAGCCCTTTTTCGAATTTTTAATTAGAATTTGAATTAATTAAAATTTAAGCGAAATTTTGACGTTTTTCCGCTATAACTTCCGAAAATATTATTGCACAAGCATGATTTTTATATCCATTTAAAGATTAAAAAAAATTAGCTTTCTAACGGTATCAGTGTTTTTAATTTACAACGTAAGCTTCTATTTTTAACGAATTTTTAAAGGAATATTTTAATTATGTTTTTATCACGTGACTGGATAAAATAAAAGAAAACAATGACGGAAGTTCAAATAAAAAAAACAACTATGATCGTAAATCAAGTCTAAAGAAATGCAACTTTTAGCACGTATAAAATAGCATGGATAAAATAAAATAAATATAAAATGTGATATTTTCTTTAAAAAATAAATGCAAAGCAAAGGTTTCTACAATCATTTGCAATATCTACACTGCATGAAAAAAGTAGAAGGACAATAGATTATTTTAAATAAATGAATAATACAGCATTTTTTAAATAATTATTTTACATACAAAATTTTTACACGCAGATACCTGTATCTACATAAAATGAACTAGGACACATTTTAAAAAAAAGTACACTTAATTTAAAAAATTAGTTTTGACGATGTCATAATCTGTGAAAAAAGTAGAAGGACACTTCTAAAAAAATGGGTGTACTATATTAATTAATATGGAATTCTTCTTCCATTGGCTCGAATTACTTCAAAAATTCTGTTGGGCATTGAACTATATAAAGATTGCATTTCTGTTTGGCAAAATTTGTCCCATACACATTCTAATGATTTCTGCAGTTCAGCTACAGATTCAAACTGTTTCCTCCCTCGTAAACGCGACGTACAATCATTGACCATAAGTTCTATACAATGTTGAGATCAGGACTTTTGGTAGGCCATTGTAAAATACGAACTTTGTTTGCTGCAAAACAATTTTTAACACCATTTACTGCCTGAATTGATGCTCCGTCTTGTTGGAAAACCCAGTTGCCTCCTCCTAACTCAGGGCCATATTGAAGAAGATTTGAGTTTAGTGTTTGGATGCAGTCTGGATGATTCTGTCTACAATTTAGAAAAACTATATTTGTTCTACCTCCATAACCAACTGTTAACGAAACCATTAGACCTCCTCCTCCCATTTGTCGAGTAGAATAGTCTCTTCCTCATTACCAAGACGGTGCCAATATTACTGATAACCGTCTGGACCATCCAAATTGAGCTTTTTCTCATCGGAAAATACAACTGAGGTCCATTCAGAGTTCCAGTACATGTAGTCTTTAGTCCACTGCAGTCGGTGCTTAATGTGTCCTTCATTCCACTTTGGATGGTGCTTCCGTTTTTTGAAGATGAACTTTTTTGAGCTTTTTATATAGTTCTAGACAGTTCTTTCGGATACATGTGTAATCCCTGATAGGCATTGAGCCTTGCTGTCACTTCCACCTGTATTTTTGAATTCACAAATGATTTTTCTTTGATCATGTTGTGTAAGATTTTTTGGCCTTCTCTTCTTCTTTTTTCTTCTGTCACTCAGGGTTTTTTATGAAGTTCGAAACAGTATTAAGACTGATACGTAGCTGCGGTGCAATCTCTCTTACACCTTTTCCTTCATTTTTATTAGCAACTATTTGGTCCTTCTGGAACTCACTAAAGGATTTCCCTCTGGGCATTCTAAAACCAATAAAAACTATGAATTTCTAACTAAATTCTTTATTCTTGACAAAAAGTTATTAAAAGTAAAAGAGTACACCAACCTTTATGGTTTCCAACAGCCTCAAAATCAATTTTTCGGATATGTCCTTCTACTTTTTTCACACACCAAAAGTTGCTAAGTATTGAATTCTCAACCTTAAATATAGGTAGCAAAAAATGTCTCACCTAACTTAAATTAAAACATTAACAAAACAAAATCTTTAAAAAATCAGATAAAAAGCAGTAAGATTAAAGCAAAATGTACAAAAAAATGACTGTCCTTCTTTTTTCACGCAGTGTATACCATTAACTCAATAAATTATCTTTATTTACGGTAAACCTGATTGAATTTAGACAGGATGTGCATTGAAATCCCGACTTAATGGCATATTTATGTAATCGTTTGCAATATTTGTATCATTAATTTAATACTGTTTTATTATTTGGAAAGAATATTATTAGGAAAAGGTGTACTTTTAGAACTTTCCGTCCATCATCTTAAAGAAAATATTTATTTCAGGCCAATACATGCCCGGAATCACTTTAAGGCTAATGAATATGTGATTTAATTGACAATTTTAGAATGAATTACTCATGGCGAACCAGCTGGTCGCCAAAGGCGGCTAGTAATAAATAATTTCATATTAATAACATTAATTTAATGCAACTAATTTTGGTCATTTTTGTCTTATTATACCAAATGAAAGTACTATTTACAATCATGTGTAATAAACAAACACCATTCTAATCAATTAATCACGCACAGAATATAAGAATAATATAATTATAATTATAGTTTCATACATTTCTCAAAATCGAAGGTGGTTGAATGAAAATTAGACGATTATTGATGATCTAAAAGTCGTAGCTTTCAAATGAAAAAAATGATGAAATTTGGATTGTGGTTTCGACTGAAGTATTTTCTCGTGTTCTTTACACAGAGATTATTCGTTGAAATAGAGTATTTCAGATTTTATACAAAAATTATATATAGTAAAAGGAAATAAATAAATAATGACATATTTAAAAAACATATGCTTTCATATGAAAATGAAATGGCCAAATTTAATACTGTATTTGGATTCGGGAGACTGATTCTTTGATTTTCCAAAATTATTTTAAATTTATAGACGCTTAGATTATATTAATATCCGCTATCTTTTCCGATAAACTAAGGATTCAATTTATTCATTTATAACTTTACTTGGTACTTTTTTGTCTATTTTTGCTCTGGCCTCAAAATCCAAACAGTGATTCTGTTCGTCAATCTATGTTATTTTTTTAATGAAAACGCAAGAAACTGCATTCGTAAAATTTAAAATTTCATAAGAATTCATTATTTCAAATCTGTAGATTTTTTAAATGTCTGAGGGTATCCGTTGTCAGAAAATCCATTCTATCTCTCTGTCACTGACTATGTAAAAAAGATGATTGAAAAACACAGTTAGGTAGAAAGTTGAAGTTTGGCCCATAGATGTATCATCGATATAATAGATGTTATAAAATATTGGACAAATCCCTTAAATGGTTGACTACCCTCTGTATATATTTCCTTGCATGTGAACTCCATAACTTGGTAGCGCATTGACTTATACAAATAAAATCTAATACATTATACTGTCAAAAAATTGCTGGTTATGATAAATTTTTAACCCAATTGTACAAAAGGCAGGAGTCAAATCCATATTCAGTGCGTCGTTCTGTATCTTGTAGCAAAAAAGCTCTAGAACATTGTACAATGACACAGAAAATCGAAAAGAGAGTTCACAGGCAAGGTTTTATGCCTGTACAATCGCAAAAAATATCTTATTCGTTTTATTTCATTCTTTTTCTTGCACCTGAAGTGGTTAGAAATCGATTGCTTTATGGTTCCCCATTCTTTGAAAGAAAAATAAAAGTAACTCGAATTCTTTTTATTGATCTGAGGAGAAGCAATGTGGGAATTCAGCATCCAACTTTATGTTTATGATATGCGTCAGAATAAAGAAAAGATAAATATTTAAGAGCTTGTACGATAAAAGAATATTTAATAAATATATAGATATAGCAATGATTAGAACTAAGGTAGTGTTCAAATAATTAATATAATCTTTCTCACGGTGTAAACTAACTTAACATGACAATGAACTACCCCGAAATAGACATCAAGAGGCGTATCCAGAAGTTGCTAGTAGATATCGAATTATTAAAGAGAATGATATTTTTCCCATAGACATCAACGCTGGCATGGACAGCAAAGAAGTCGGTAACTATCTCTCTCAATAACAGACAGTATGGTATCTGTAAATAAAGGAATTGTAGTTGATATCTGTCGTTATATGATGCCTATGTGTAGGTGTATATTGTTCCCACACTATCAGAAGGTGAAAATGTCGTCAGAGTGAAATATGTTCCACTGGCTTATCAAGTTCATTATTGGACATCAGAGTGTAACCAAAGACATATCTTCATGCCAAAGACAAGATATATCTTTATTTATTTCAAGATGCAGTCATTTACGCAGAATACCTGGAAGGTGCAAATTGTTGATGACTGATTAGAAAGAATGGCACTATTGCTACAAACATCAGTCCTGGCACAGACAACAAAGATGGAAGATAACTGCCGCTGTCAGCATTAAACAGTATGATATTTGTAGAAAGAGTAAATTTTTTCTGATATCCATCGCTGTGTGGTTGCAGTGCGTTAGTGCGTTAATGTGAACTGTCCGCACACTACCAAAAGGACCAAGTGTCTGCAATGAGAAATATGTTCTGCCGATTGATAAAGTTTATCAATGGGCATCAAAGTGTAGCTAACGATGTAAGCACAGCATATTCCTAAGCTTACTCCAGGGTTTATGCATTTGCGCAGAATACCTAGAAGGCGCAAATAATTGGTGGATGATTAAGAAGAATAGTAACTTTTTCCACATACATCAGTCTTGGCTTAAACAACAAAGAAGGATGATAACTCCCTGTCAATGATAGATAGCATAGTGTTCATAGAAAGAGCACAGGATAACCTTATTCAGGGACGGGGTGGGGACATATATGCGTAATGCTTAGAAGCCTCTAATAGTTGGTGACTATTTAGAAGGAATAGTAATTTTTCTCATAGACACCTGTACTAGCATAGATAGGAAATAAAATAATCTTAATCAATAATATAAAGTTTGGATGAGTGTGTCCGTGAGTAAAAAGAAGATCGTTTTAGGTGATATTTCCATTTTGTTGATGCGCAGATGTTAAATTTCACATACTAACGAAAAGAGCAAATATCATCAAAACAAAAAATGTTTCACGGGTCAATAATGTCTATAAATGAATAAGAAATGGAAGCAAATGATATGAAATCAAGATATACTTTCGCTTACACCAAGGAAACATTTTCGCTAAATACCTTGAAGAGGATGATAATAGCCGACAGGTTACGGAGAATGCTTATTTTACTCATAAACATTCTTATTAACATGCACAACAAAGAGGGCAAATAATGTTTCTAGTTAGTGGCGTAAATAAGAAGTTCTAGGTGATATTCATGATTTCATGATAATGGTGTGTGGATGAGAACTATTCCTACTTTAAACGAGACAAACAAGTGTCATCAAGGTGAACTGTTCGGCTGGCCGAATAAGTTTATCTTATCCCAGAAAACAACAACCAAAGATGTAAACCCCTGTTGCATTTTCGCTTACAGTAATAAATGTAGAATGTAATATGGGGTATATGGGAATAACATTTGACAAGCTGCACGGTCAAACAAGATTTGCAGTTGTGTGATTTAAAATAGCAGACTATTATAAGTAGATGGTGTTCAACACTCCAATCATATCATTCGCTACAACCCCATCCAATTGGGAAATTCCCATCCAAATTGCTAACTTGTATAGAATCTAATGAATAAATTAAAGTAATATTCAGTTATTTTGAGTGAAATATTTTTTACTCTGTCATTGGATTTGTAAAAATCGGTTTTCAATGTCAGCAAAGTATAACACATCTGAACTAATATCTAATAGAATCGCAGATAGCATTTGTTTTATCCAAATAGTTTTACTAAGAATAACTAGAAAATGAGTAAAGTAAAAGTCAGCGACTGCTTTTAAAAATTCATTTCTTGATAGAAATAATATTTTAAAAAATTAGGGGTAAATAATTATAAATCGAATATAAATATTAATTTTAAAAATTCAATAGTTTTAATAAGTAACAGTAAATAAATATCAAGCGGTTTTCTTGAATTAAATAATGCTAGTGATAATCATAATGGACTTATATCCATATGGCGACTAATGTATCCTTTTGTCGCCATAAACGCCAAGTTTGGGCGTTATTGATGTTGTCTGTAAAAAGGTACAACTTTAATAAATGATTGTCTGTTGTCAATCATTTATTAAAGTTTTCTGTAAAACCTAAGGAGTTCAATTTTTTTAAACGTCATTCATAATTTTAGTTTTTAGTTTTGGGGTTATACCAAGAAATGGTACGGGTAAAAAATTGATATAAAATTCAACTTAAGATGAATTATCTTAAAAACATTTTTATAAACGTACTAAAAATATAATTTAAATCACTTTTCAGTTTTTTTTCTCTCCGAATTTAATTCGTAATTCCTTATCGCATTAATGTTAGAGTATCCTGAAATATTTTTTTAAAATTTATATTACTTAAATAAACAACATCAAAATTTCCTTAAATTAGTTTATTAACTTACTACTAAGCTCTAAAATTTTTAAACAACGTATAGCTAGCTATAAATGTGCAAAATTTAAATGCTCAAATATATCAGGTGACGAGTGAAATATCGATTACAAAATTTATTTACAATCTTGATTACACCCAAGTTCAACAAATATGAATACTAAAAATTTAAATTACTGATCAATGAATCAAATATTCACTTTCTGTTATTTGTATAAAAATAAAACATAAATATTCTTACGTACATATATATGATTCATTCTTTTTCATGCACAGTTTTTATATATTTACATCAACTTCGAATTCGTTTCTATATTTTTAAGTTTAGTTTTGAATAAAATGCGAGTGCACATGTAAAATATTATCAAGAGTCCTGTTTCGAAAAATTATTGAGTCAACAAATTAGATTCAGTAACAAATTCAGTTATGTTTTTGCATTTGCCGTGCAATTGAATTTTTATGATTGGTTTCTTTAGTGAATTTTTATCCCAATTATAAATGAACTATGTAGCACAGATGTCATATGAAGTGTAACAATTTTGAGTTCAATCCAAGTAACCTTTGTCTTTCATCAAAACGGGATGTTTTATTTAAGTTAAACTTATCTCAAACTGAATTTTGTTAATATTTTTCTATACAGTTTGCTTTTTTAAGTGAAATGAGACATTGACTGAAATAAGGTCTGTCTGTAAGAGTGTTTTAAAATCCTTTTATGTAAATGCCTGAACATATTTGATTTCATGATTGTATGCGCTTCATTATATGAAACATTTTTTTTTTTAGTTTTAATTGCGTTAATAAATGTAGTGATTTTTTACCTCATTGATTGAAAATGAAAATTACATGAAAATGATTAATTATTGAAAATTCCCAAATTTAAGAGAGAAGGCTGGGACTGAAATTGAAACAAATTCAGTCTCTAAAAGTTTGAGAGCCTCCAGACCAAACATTGCCTCTGGTTCCAAGGAAAATAAATATACAAACGCACGAAATTCTTTTCTGCTACCTTATATTTTAAGAACTGTGTTTGGTTTCCTGAAACTGATTTCATGTTTATATGGAATTACTCTCAAATGCCTGCTCATGTTTGGACAACAAAATTACTCTGGCTTCAAAAGCAGAATGAAATAAAACCCTTTTCAGTTCATTTACCCAAATAATTATTACCCGTTGCTGGGAAACACTTGTGTGAAGGCAAAAGGTAACTAATTTAAAATGCGTAACACCGTGCTTTTGTTGATAGTATCGGTCAAATCTCCTGGGGGCATGCACATGCGGTTTCCAAGAAGCTTATCATTTCTTTCTGGAAATGCAAAATGCAAAGATTATAATGCGGTAAAAAAAAAAACATTCACTTGAACAGTTTTGAGACATATTTTTCAATTAATTTGATTTATCATGTTAGAAATATAAAAAGTATTCTTTCATGAACCTTTTTTTTTATCGAATTATTTTAGCATTAATTTTTCATATTTATTTTTGAGCCATTAGTTAAGTTTTGGTGCTGAATAAACCCAGCAAGAAGGGAGAAAACTTATTTAAATCAAAGTTTTTTAATTAATTAAATTAATTTCATTGTTATTTTTAGTTGATATCTAATGTTTTCTGTTGGAAATACTTTTTTGGTGCACATTCAAATACTGCTGTGAAGATAGAAGTCGGATTTAAACGATACTTTAAAGTATCTTCGGTAAATAAAGGATTAAGAGTACTCTTACTACTTTCCAAATTATAAAAAAAGATAATTATGTTTAGAATGTATGAAAACACTTCAAATTTAAACATACAAAACAAAACTTTGACCAATCTTTTATTGGCATACTAAAAAACAGAAAATTTGAAATTTTTTCTTTTAGAGCATGTGTGTTTTTTAATATATAATTCATTATTATTAATATTATTATTAAGGGCTCTAGATTTTTTTCAAATGTTCTTCCAAGTGGCATCATTTATATGGAGCAAATATTCCATTAATCGATGATTAAGCTCTGGAAAGATAAAAAATATTACTCTATTATTGAAAATATAAAAGAGTACACATTTTTAGAACACTAACCCATCAGAAATTGCGAAAAAAATTAATTACATTCTAACCAATATGAAACAAATGAAAGAAAAGAAAAGAAAATTTTAAAATATATTTAAAAATATAAATATTTACATAATTTTAAAAGTAAGTTGATGTAATTTGCTTTTCTTTTATCTCTACTTATTTCTTTCTCGTATATATAGAATACGAAACGAAATCACATATGCATAGAATACCTAGTATCGAAAGTATAGTAATCCTCAAAAATTTTGAACTCGAAATTTTGACGAATATCCACATTTTAGACCTCCCTGAGCACGAAAAACACATGTTCAGAAAATGTCCGTCCATTTATATGTCTGTGACAGATAACTCAAAAATTCTTTGAACTAAACAGTTGAAATTTTGTATGCAAGCTTCACATCAAATTTGCAAATTTCATCAAATTCTGAATAAAATCTACTCAGAAGAAATCCGTATATCCAGCTGTTTAAATATAAGTTAATACGATAATTAAAAAACAAAGAGAGTAGATAGATGAAAATTGGTACATAGATTTAACATCTATAGTGTAAAGACCTAACAGACTTGGAGCCGAATCCAACGATGAGTTGATTGACTGTCAGTATGTATTTTCAGAAACATGTAAACTTAGTAATTCTAAAATGAAATGATTTAAATATAACGAAATGATGAATACATAAATATGTAGTCTTATGACTACAAAGGCGGTTTCGTGTCGAAACTGTCTTTCAATCGGTAAGAAAAGTGTGTCTGATTACCCCCACGCACGTTCTATTTTTGGTTATTATTAACGGTTGCTAAAGATTAATCGTCAAATAATTCGCCTAGGATTCAGTAAAAAGGCTAGATTCACGACAAAAGTTAATATTTCGCAACCATTATACTCCAATACCAAGGCATGACATGAGAAGTTTATCAGAGAATATGCAACGAAATTTTGGCGGGATAACTTCCATTGGCTTTTTAAATTGCATTATCTAACTGTAATGATCTAAACGAAATATATAAATATCATCAAAAATTTGACTTCAAAACTTTATTAAATCATTAATTTTAGAACTCCCTCAACTCCCTACTCCATAAAGCTTAGACATTTACTGGGGATTTTATTTTCTGTGTATATGTAAAGTCAATAAAGCTATTATTAGATTAACTGTTTTTGGTATTAACTATTTTTGGACAACATTTTTATGAAGCTTATTTGTCTATTTATATGTATTTGAGAAAAATACTTTGAAAGTACAGTGAGATAAAGTATGGATTTGGCAGGTGGCTTTAGCATAAACATTAGGGATATACATAAAACTTAATATATATAGATACACTTAAAACATAATATATGATATAGTCGGATAAAATCCAAGCTAAAGTTTTTCGGTATTGATTTTCCACAATATGCTGTGAAAAAAAATAGAACAATGCTTTAACAAATATTATTGTAGTAGGTTCTTTTCCATTGCTTACATGTTATTGTTAGCACATCTGGCTTAGAGGACGGGGGTACCAATAGGGCTAAAACGGGTCGTACCACAGAACCAGTTCGAATGTTTGGATATAGGTTGTAAACGAACATGTCCAGTTGTGAGAAATATATCGTTCCACAAGAACAAACATTCGTTTCACATATGATCACCTACGGAATGGAAATACTCATAAATTTAGAAACCAGGCACGTGTAGTGGTGTTAATGTTCCAATAGCTTAGATGCGATGCTCTATAGAGTAGTTAGTTCTCTTTGGGTCTTGAATGTCGAGAAACGGAGGAACAAGTAATCCTTTGGTCTTGTGATGGACGGCTACACGAAATGCTGCTTCCTCAGTTCTGAAGCAATCATTTGAGTTCTACTATTAACGGTTCAGTGGAAAGCGCTCATTTGTGCCGAAAAATCAATAGTTCTCTGTGAATATTATTAGAAATGCTCAGTGGTGGATTTAAGCAGTTTGTGGCCATGGTGAAACCCTTCTACGAGGTGGTCTTCCTTTGAATAAAATGATCAATTTGTTTGTACAATTTGACAGATTTTTAATATAATTAACATGCTAATGATTTTTATAGATTTTAATAATAAATTAATTTTAATTTTTAAAGCTTTCTGAAATTTTATTATGATTCACAACTGAACATTTCCACATTTGTACACGGTATTATTTTACCTACGATCCCTTGTGTAGCCATTCGTCTACTCGTTTTTATTTCCACTTATAAGTTTTACATGATTATTTGAAAAGGCAACAATTAGACTGTAGGAATGCATTTTCAAATGCGTTTTGATAAACATTTTCAGAAAACATTGCAAGAATGTCCGGTTTAGTTATATTGAAGTCCCGTTTGACAGCAGCATTAGGGCTATTTTGGGACTGACCTCGTAATTTTGAACCTGGTCAGACTAAACGTGAGCTGGCACTCTCTTCTCCAAATTTTCACACCACAGCGGTGGATGTTTGACCTCGAAGGGTTACATTGTGAATCAGACCAGCTTACACTACAATTCTTCGAAGGAATCAGGTCTCGAATCAGAAAACCTCCGGTTCTGAAGCCGAGATCTTACCACCAGGCCACTACGGCCTTATGACAAGAATGAAACAGGGGATAGATTTAAACTGCAAACTTAGAAAGATACCAATATGATTATTGAATAAATGATTTTACAGTTAAAAATACTATCAAAATATTTTTTCTTTCGTTGTGAAAAATAAGTTGGCAAAAAGGAACTTTATTGCAGAATTTTTTAATAGAATTTGCATCATTGTGTGATTGTTTAACTAATAATGTAAACATTTGTCACATTTTAATTATTTTATTAAAATTTCACGAGAAAAATGTACTAAAACGTTTGTAAAAATTTTGCTAAATTTTGTGCTGCCATTCAAAATACATTTATAAAAGAAAGCCTGCATTAAAATGAAAAAGACTGTGCTTCTTATGTAATTCGTTGCATAATTACTGACTTAATGCAAGGGCTTGTTTATTGCTTCAAAAAATAGATATAATCATTGTTTTAAGTTGATTTTTCCCAAAAAGTTAATCTATGTCGTTTTACCATTCTGTAGATATGTTTTACAATGAAAATTAAAAAAATAAATAAATGAAACGTCAAAACGACTCACAATCTAGCATGGTGACCATGAGTCCCCTCTCGAGGACAAGTGGTTAATATTATGGTGACAAAATGAAGCAAATGAAACCAGTAGGAACCTTATTTATTATACTTGATAAACTATCTTGATTTTCTATATCATAATGAAAACAGGATTTTTCAAAGTGAATAATAATATATTCTGCTTTGTCAAGCACTGTTAAGAGTGAAAAGTATATAGTGAATATATGAAAAAAAATGCAAAAAGAATTTCTCTGACCTTTCGTTCCTGATTATGAACTCTATCTTAGACTAAGACACTGTATAAATTTATTTTTCTGTTTATATATTTTTCATTCATCTGCTTAGTTTATCATTTGTTTATTTATATTTTTGTCTTTGCCTTTTATTATTATTAATTAATATTTTTCTGTTTCCTAAATTTAAATTGCCTACTTTAGTTGGTAAATTTTATTATCTACAAATTATGCTTCAATAATATTACTGGAATATTTTATAGGTTCTTCTGTTTGAGGTATTTAGACCACTGCACTTTTTCTTTATATGCCTATTCCTTATTTTTTTGCTGTTATTACCCCCTAACACACAAGCATATGAAAAAAAATTTAATAAATAATTCTTTGATAGATATTTAAATTCGACTTTTTTAAATTTAATTATGAGCTTTTTACAGGTGTAACATTACTTTTGGCACTCCCCTAATCATCGTCAATATATCAGGATACATGATGAAAGATAGTATACTTGTAAAGTATACTATCCTAATATTTTATAATTCTTAAAATTAGCATTTCTTAGTGACTTAGTATTTAATTAGTGACTAACTTCATACTCTCTCTCTCTCTACAAGCCCTTTGAGACAAACGATCTTAGACAGCTTTTCTTCTCAGAATTTCACCATTATAACAACTTAACATCAACTTTATGAAAATAAGCCTGAAATAATTAGAGTAGGGGAAAATGTAATTGAATGTCACAACACAAATTAGTTCAGTTATTGCGACATCTTACTGTCATTCGTTTTTCTCTGAATTCAATTAAATTTCGAACGATTACTGTATTATCTCTTAAGATAATGCAAATGCTATACAATTTTAATTAAAAATATATACCACGGAATGAAAGTTTTTTCCTATCTCCTATATTTATGATCAAAATTAATTAATTGTTTTAATTAATAATTAATTATTATTAATTAAAATAATTAATTATTATTAATTAATTATTTTTAATAATGTATTTATGGTCAAAATTTATTTTTTTAATAATGCAATTTAACTCAAAGCAGTTTTAAAAAAAGAAAATAATTTTTTTTTATTTATGCACTAAGAATATTTTCTTAAAATCTTAATTATTTTCACTTATTTCGTGTTCAACATATAATTCCTTGTTATAGATAATATAGAGTTTTGATATCAAGTTTTCTCCTTTCTAAAATCGGATGTTGCCCAGAGTAAAAAATTAAAATTAATTGATAATTCCATTCTGATTCATTAAAAACACTCTTTTGACATTGAAAAATACAAATGTCCAATATTTCAAAGTATGCCATATTTGGAAGCGAATAAAAAATCGTAGATATCAGCTACTTCATCTTAGGAATAAGAAATTATTTTTTAAGCATATTCAGACGAAAAATCTTAAGCAACTTCGTAAAACTATTTAGAGAAGTAAAGGCTGGCTGATTATTTTTAGTGGCAAAAATACTTCATGTGGTATTTTGATGATCAAAGGGAAGTGTTCGCAATTTTAAAGTCACTTAAATAACCCATTGTTGTTATAAACTAAATATTTTCCATAGTCAAATCTATAGTAAGAATCAATGCCAAACTTTTTATTTGTGGCATAATTTTCAATGTGAAAGCTGGTGTTAATGTTCTTTCTTTTC
The DNA here is from genome assembly GCA_026543055.1 of Argiope trifasciata. Lineage (NCBI taxonomy): Eukaryota > Metazoa > Arthropoda > Arachnida > Araneae > Araneidae > Argiope > Argiope trifasciata. The sequence continues at coordinate 940,291 of JAPMOQ010048648.1, forward strand.
TTTCAGACGATTCTTGTGCACGAGAAATAAATTAACTTTTGAAATAATTTAAAGTTTGAAAAATTTTACAATTTAATAATATTACAACTCAAAAAATAGAAATGTAAAAGAGAAACTGTTGAAATATTTAAAATCAGCATGCGAAATATAATCAAAATCGATTTCTGAACACCAAACAAAACCATAGAAAGTGATATTCCCGAAACCTACAAGTATACTATCGAATAACCAAATAATCATCTCTCCTTCCGCTATAAAGTTGTGATCATAAGTTAACGCATTAAAGGCGGGAGTCTTTGTACTACAATTTCATCCGCGTTACTTTCGTCAAGATACCCCGCCTTTAATGTGTTAAGGCCATGAACTACGAAAGCTTTCAGATTTTTGTTTTCAGAATCGAGCACATGAAAGCTGTTTGATTCGCATAGTAAAGTAAAACGTTAAACCAATTTGAAACAAAAGTACAATTAGAATACCAAGGTTAAATTCCAAATTCCATTGATTTAAAATATTGTAATTTTAAATTATCACGTTTACATGCAAACGAAAGAACGAATAGATTGAAAGCTAACCCCTCATTGAACATGTTTCAAACTTTGACTTGTATCCGAATTAATGCTAAAATTAATCACATTAAATGTTATTTATAAATATATATTTGTTTTTGCTGTTTACGTTTTCAGGTTGTTGTGTTCATTTGTTCTAAACAATATAAGTTTTGCTAATTGTATTTGCTTCAAAATTATATATATGCATGGCTCAGAAATCGAGCATATTACTAATTGTCGAATGACAACAGTCAAACATCATACGAATTTCAGATTGCTTCTTTCATTGAACGTTTTTGCAATCGTGTTGAATCCAACGCTTCGCTTAGCTAATTAATAGAGCTGCAAAATATTATTAGACGCGTTCTAAAGATTGCTCGTTATGTCACCAAAGAAGACACATAGTCAGAAGAGAGATAATATGAAAGAAGTCAAGAAATAAGAATAACCACTACCAGATCTGAGACTTGAGATAAATGTACCATTTATCTTCAAGCATGTTAAAATCGTGCCAATCATCCAAAAACTCTCTAAAAGTTTTCAATCCTGGGTGTTTACCAGAAATGTCAACAAAACAAAGCTACAATAAAAAATTATCTTGATTATATTCGACGTGAAATTGGCCCAAAATGTTTCGGCTTTGTCGGCCGTAATTTTATGACTTGTCTACGGAAACTGATAGGCATACTTTTTAAAACACTTATAAAAATGTTAATTATACTTTAATATTACACTTCGTTATCTGGAGTAAATTGTCTTAATCGAATTCACATGTGTTTTTATCCATATCGAATTACAAAGTGAAATAGGTTTTTTTAAAGGAAATTCATCAATATTAATAATTTAACACCCTAAAGAGTCAGTAATCAAAACAAACTAACTGGTCAGGAAAGGTGATTAGTTTGATAGTAATGTATACATTTGGAATAAAATCCAAAGACCAAACTTCATCTAACTCAAAATGTCTTTGAGTTATTACGACAGGTAAATATAATGCTAAAACTTTATTTTTCTGATTCAGAAACGTCTGAAACAAAAAGAACATCAAAATCTCAAATCTGAATTTTTTTATGATTATTATTATATTTTCCATACTTCGTGTACGAAAAAAAAAAGATTTATTATTAAAACTGGGCAATCTATTTTTTAATGCACTAATAAAATTATGCTTGATAAAATTCTAGTTATTAAAAGGGATTTTTATCCATTGATTTCAGTTTATGCATTTTGTTCGGTAGTAAAATAATAACTGTGTGCTTGTCGCATTAACAGAAGGGTCTCTCTCCAGAGAATAATTGAAGCAAAACGAGATATTCTGCTAATAAAAGGGAAATGGGTTCTTGGCGGAGAGCTCCGATTCAGATCGAATCTGACTCATAATCGGAAGGGCGAGAGAGAAAATGGATGCAATTCTATCTCGGCTTTTGTCTCCTGCCTCACACGTAGTGGCATCGATTCCATCAGTTTTTTCCAGCCCCCTTTCTTTCTTTCTTTTCTTACTGCAATGCTTATTTTAGTGTATTGTGACTTCCTTTATTATTCCTAATAAAGAATCGTCTGAGAAATTACATAAACAAAGCACGTTATAATAGCCAAATGTTCCATGAAAGTTCTAGTACATTGTTACTTTTATAATTTTTTCCTTCCTTATGCGAAGTAATTATCATTAATTTATTGATTACTGCAGAATTATCAGCATTTATTGATTACTGCAGATTGGTTTTTATGGCACTAGCTCTAAAACTGTGTCACAAAATACAAATAATTTTTGTAAAAATAGTTATTAAAACCACGCTTTTATTTGTGTAATAAAATGTACTATTTTATATTTTAGTATTTCTTCTTTCATTATTTATTTCTAAATTATTTTTATATCTATATATTTTTAGTTATTTTCTACTTTGTTGATTTGTTTCGTAATTTATTGCAGTAATTATTATGGAAGTTTTGAAAATAATTTTTTTATAATATTTATCACAAATTGGCAACACTTATATACAATCAAGATATGGATTGATTAACAAACAATCTTGAGTTTCAAATGTTAAAGCAATGTATTACCATCAACAGCTTGGCAAGTATAGAAAATTTCAGAGTTCATGCATATAATAAAATGAATGATAATCTGTTACAAAACTCTATATTTATAAGCATGAAACAAATCAAATTAAATAATATCTATCTGTTATACTTTTAAAAAATTAAATAAAAGTTGCATTGGAATCCTTTTGTGATTGGTAATAGAGAATCATTTGATCCATAGAATTTAAGGTTTGGGTATTTTTTAAAAACATTTTTTAAAAATTATTATTTCGTCTTATTAAAAATTTATATTGCACTTAAAGAGGAAAAAATAGAAGCTTTAATTATTGCTAAGTTAACAGAAAAAGACTTTAAAACAATACTTTTTGTTAATTCTACTTTGATAATTCTAAAAAACGTTTGTGACTACACCAATGAATAGCCTTCCAGTTTATTTATCCTTTTCTAGTAAAGGAAATTTTAATTAATAGAAAAGTGATATTTGAGATTTCATTAAAGTGGTTTTCATTCATTTAAAACATGATTTTAATTTTTTAAATGCGCAACATCTTAGGCAATGAATGTTGGATCTCAATTGTCTTAAAATCTGAGAATCAATAACTTAATTCCAAATAAGTTTTTCTTTAAGTACTTTTTTCTTTTAATGGTCCTGTAATGGTTTCATAGATGAACCTTTATTCTTGCTTTTATCGGGCCCTAACTTTTTTTACCTGATTCTCGCTAGATTGTAACCGAGTTTCGTAAATATCCGACACATATTCCTTATTATAAGAATAATATTTTTTAGATATTATTTATTGTTTGAAGGAGTATATTTAATATTTGAGTTTAAAATAATTATTTATAAATTTTTAATGTATTATATCTTGGAAATAATCTCTAACATGAAGGAAGGGTTTTCTATTGCCCATTTTCCATACTTCCGTACGATAAAATATAATGAAGTGAATTGCAGCTCATTTAGGCTTCATTCGAGTAAATTACAATTAGAACGAACTAAACAGTTATTTTATTTTCCTTTAACATCAAATTGCAAGATAAGTAGTTTTCCAAGTAATCTCTGTTTCCTTCTAATTTAATTTGAAATTTTCCACCTAATAAAATATTATAACATGCAAAATCATTTTATCTTCTGAAATGTTTCTTTGACAAAATCGTATCATTTGAAGCAGACGATTTTGAAAAATCTGATAATTAATTTTCTACATAAATAATTAAAATTTGCTTTATTAATACTACAGATTTTGTTCACAAATAAGAAATTATAAGAAATGTTTAAAGAAAATTTTGAGACAGTTAATTCAATAGTAAATTTTTCATTAATAAATAACATGAAAATAAACTAATTCAGTAGTTCTTCAGATATAAATTGTTAACTGTCGGCTTTTGTAATCGGTTCACTCACTGATACGATAGACTCAAAATTTTGAATCCTGGTATGCTATTTATGTTTCCGAATATTTCATATCAATTATTCGATTAATTTAATTTAATACGAATACCACTATCGAGTTGGAAATTCGAAAAAAAAAACTATATTTTTAATATAGAATTAGATTACGAATTAAGAAATTTCTTTTTTTGTACACTATAACAAATATACTTCTAAAAATTGATTTTTATTTATTAAAAGTCGGTTTTATAAAATTATTTTTAAACAGAGTGGATTTGAAAAATTCTTTTTTTTTTAAATTAAACCAATTTTATTCATTAATGCAAATAAAACAAATTAAAATGTTTTATGTATATTTAGAAAAAAAAAATTTCTGCAAATAGAATTAACGACTGAAGTAATATTGATCTGAAATTGAAAGAAATGTTATTGAATTTATCAAAAAATGGATATGCTTAAAGACTGAAGCATAGTTGTGAAATTCTATTTGTATTTTAAGGATAAACACATGGCTAAAAAAATTATTGGAGCCAATAAGAAAAATTTGCAATTATTTTGTGTTTTTAATTTCTTTGTTTACAAAATGAACAATTATTACGTCTTGAAGGTATTGCTTGAATATGTAGATTTTGAATTTTGAGTAGAAAATAACAGAAAAATTTTAAGGAAGATTGAAACACATAATCCGAAATATCATAATGTAGTAATAATTAAAACTAATTTGATTATCTTGATTTTATTTTTAAATTTGCTGTTAAAAACTACTTTACTCTTAAATTTGTTGTTTACTATTATAAATCAGTGGTAATGTAAACGCACACATTTTTTTAACTTTTATCGAAGTGCACAAGAATAGAACTGTAGTAGCAATAAAAAATATTGCAAAACTTAACTTTTCTAATTTTACAAGTTAGTTACGTTTTCTTTCGAAATTTGGGGCAAACAAATAAAATGCATTTATTTATTTGCAAATTTTGTACATTGTTGCTGATGGTAAACAAAAAAATAGCGTGCTCACAAAAAATTGTTTCAATATCCTTGTAACACGCAAGTATATACACCCTGCAACTAAGCAATGAAAAGTATGTTTATATATTATCAATACTACATTATAATATTTCGGAATATACGTTTCAATCTTCCTTAAAAATTTTCTGTTATTTCCTACTCAAAAATCAAAATCTACATGTTTAAGCAATACCTTCAAGACATAAAGAATGTTGATCTTGCAAACAAAGAAACTAAAAACACAAAAGAAATGCACATTTTTCTTATTGGTCCTAATAATGTTTTAGCCATGCCTTTATTCTTAAAACATGAATAGAATTTCACAGTTATACTACATAAAAGTATTTTGATACATTTATAAAATTTGATGATAAATATATGCAGAAATAAAATAGGTATTATGCAATAAATCATAAAAGAAAATTTGAATTAAGTTTTTCTTGTAATAATATGTTTCTACATATGAGGTAAAATGTAAAAATGTCGATGGATTCTTAATACATGTATGAATTAAGATTTAAAATGTAAAAATGTCGATGGATTTTTAATACATGTATGAATTAATTTTTGAATCAATTTGGTATAATTGATTCAAAAATAGCAAAATGTGTAATATCGAAATATTCTGGCCGAAATTCGCGTTTACGCTAATTTTTTCATCTTAAAGAAAATGTTTAAAAAAATTCAGCTATTCAGGCTGAAAGGTAAAGGTAGATTGTTTCACGTATAAGTTACTATCTGGCAACTTAAACTGTTAATGTTAGAAACAGGCAAACTTAGGGATGACAAATCACTAAGTCCCTAACTATTAAGATATTGCAATTTTTACATAATCTTGCCGTTGAATCTTTCTAATTTTTATTCAATTAATTTAATCCAAGCTTTTAATCTTTATTCCATGTGCATTTAAACAATTTCAAACTATAAAATGGAAGAAAAGTTTTTATTACATGTTTTTTCCAAACTGTCAACATAAATTGTTGATGTTAGAAACAGTCAAAATTAGAGCATGAAATTAGGTTGAAATTTTCAGTTACTGACGTAATTAAAAATTGTAAATACTAAAATTGTTCACTTTAACACGGCATTTCTTTCCAATATTAAGGTAGTCATAGGGAAATAAAAATTTCAATAACTCCCCCTTTCCAAACATTTCCAGCCCCTTTGAGCAAAGGAGCCGTATAGGAGTATGTCATAGATTTTTACATTTACATTCAGAGCCAGTTAAAATTCAAACAAAACTACTCTAGATAGTACCATGGGTGATCCAAAAAAAGTTTACAAAGGAAAAATGCCTTATTAATAATAGAAAAAGGATACAAATCGTAATTAAGAGATATATGTGGGAAGTGGGCACTTCTCTACATAATCACCAAACCCTTTGAGGCATTTATCATACCCCTGGACTAATTTATTTGACTCGTCTTGTTAATAATCAAGCTATTGGGCCATTTCTCGGCACTTTTTTGAGCATCACCGTATGATGTCAACCTTGCCTCGGATAAGAGTTTCTTCAATGCCGGGAAAAGGGAATACAGTCATTCGAGATTGTATGAGAGATGACTCCCACTTAAACATTTCCAGCAATCTCTCTTCCCACTTTATTTTGCCACCGGTTGTCTACTTATTGTTCCGCCTCCCGTACGCTTCAAAGATTTGTCTGTGAATGCCCTATGGGGTCACACTCTTGGCCCACAGAACTCGTATCATGACTCGCACTTCTGTGCGATACCACTTCTCTAGACGTCTTGCTATTACAGCCACTGTTTCAGGTCTCAGTACTATCTGCTCGAACCACCGATCTAATACAACTAGTGCTATCTGTCTCCACTCTAGATAACAATATTCCCATTTTCAATTACTACTTTCCAAACATAGCTGCTTGTAAACTTTTTTTTGGATCATTCCTTGTATATTCTATAGAAATAAATCTACCTCATAGCTTGATAAAATGAGGTAAGACATTAAAATATTATTAAATATGTTTAAACGTGTCAGCGTACATAGCCTTAAAAATTTTCTGATAAATTAAGATTGATCTTTCGATGCTATTTATAGGCGCTCTACCTAAATTTGGCGATTTCGGTAATAACCTTCTATTTTCAAGAAAACTTTTAAATGAACCAGAACAATGAATTAAGAAAGAAAAATATGCATATTAGAAAATTTTCAAGGTATATGCGCTAATATATTCCATTATAGAGAAAGTTGTATTTTCTGAAATATTTCGCTGTGTTCTGACCAAAATTGGAATTTCCGCTAATTTCCTTTCAGTTTAAAGAAAACGCTAGAGCAGTTTAACTGCATCGTAGAGTAGAATAATTTATACATATTTAACAAGTTCCAACCAAGTCGGAACTCTTGAAAATTTCTTAATTGAAAATCTAATTAAAATTTTGAAATATCTTTCTTTACGAGCACCTATTACTCAACAAGTAACAACCTGCCTACTTTATTAACTTTTAGCCAAATCATTTGTTATTCAGGCAATTTTATTAATGTAGTTTTATACATTTTTAATCAATTAAATTTGTGTTATTCATTTAATTTATTACATTATTCTTACTTAATTTTCTTATTCACTTCAATTAAAATATGATTTAATATTTTAATTGAGTACATTAAATGCATATTCTCTAAATAAGCACTTAATATACTCAATGCTCTATTTTAAAAATGAATTATTTTTATATGACCTATGTTATATATATTTATTTATTGTAGAAAAATAGTCTTCCTCATTCATTAATCACAGGAGAATTATCGTTCTTTAAATAAAGAGTATAAAGAATCCATCTTAAAATGAATTTTTTTTTCTCTTCTTTCAGAGATAAAGTGGAGACGTGTCATTCGTGGTCCACGAACACAACGCAGCAGATTGACTTAGCACTAAATATATTTTTTATGGTCTACTTTTTTATACGCGTAAGTATTTTATGCATCTCATTACTAGATTGGTTTAAGTATGTTGATTTATGTTAAATTTTCAAGCAATCGTGGTCGAAGTTGTTACCTTTATTGGTAAACTACAAAAGGTTTATTCAATTAATAATTGATTACTTCTCTGCCTAACTGGTTAGAATTTTTCATCCGAAGTGCACAAACTTCTGAAGGTATTTGAATACTCAAAGGAGCATAGATCGTATAAACATAATGTATCAAGAATATTATAGTTACATAACGGATGACGATTGAAAATTTCCAAACACACACATTTGATTTGACATCAAATATTACTCTCACTTTGCCAAGAATATCTTTAATAGGGTCATGCCTAATGCTTGAATGCTTGTTAAGAATATTTCGGAAGAAATTTTCGCCTAATTTTTGTTGAACAACAAGACCGGCAATCAATGCGATGGGAAACGGGGTTCAATCACAATAATTCCGCCACAGTATATAGTTAACTATATGGTTGATTTTCAATCATCTCCAAAATTGTAGCTATTGAAGCGTGTAAAACTTTGTAAAGCGCCCTTGAATCCATGTACCAAAGAGTAATTCGAGAATTCCCCATCCTGTATCATATAGAAAAATCGATTTATTCTTTCTTAACATATAAATATTCTATTTATTCCTTCTCAACATAAAAGAATATTCGATTTATTCTTTCTTGACATTTAAAATGCTCAAGTTAATCTGTCTCAACATATTAAAATGTTCGATTTATTCTTTCTCAGCATATAAAATGCTCTATATATGTCCAAGTACAGTTTTTTGTCTGTTGTTGCTATCATTGGAGCTAATATTATAATCTTTATTTTACAAATATCATTGTAGTATTGATCACTTAATAAGTCCATACTTCTTGCTTCATTGTCTGAATAGATTAAATTATGAAATACTTCTTGGCTAAGCATTTTCTAGTAAGAGAATATTTCTTAAAGAAGAACTAAATTTAAAAACGCGCAAAATTTTAAACAGTCATTATGCCAAAAAAAATGTATTTCAATATAATGGAACTCTTAACACCCGCCTATAGCAATTTTAAACACTTTCTAGGATAAAATTCATCGAATATAATTTATTTCTGTACACAAGACTTGAGACATTAACAGTTAGACATTTGATGTATTAAAAATGAGCTTCTTAATTGCAAACTAAATAATAAAGAGTTAGCAACTATATAAAGAACATGGAAAAACATTTGTCTTTTATAGAAATGAAGATCTCTCGACTTATACGACTCTTTACTAAAGTCAGCGTCACTTTGAGTGCATTTTTGATCTTCTAAAGATTCAAGAGGAACACGCAGATTTCTTGATGATAATTAATGCACTAATAATAAATTATTTGAGCCAAATTTCATACTTTTGGTGCATGAGACCATATGATTTCGTTAAACATCTTGACTAAAGTATCGTTTATAGAATTGGAATCATTATATTTAGTCAACAATTCTACAACAATCATTCGATGCTATTCTGACTAAAGACTTTAAATGCTTCTCGGAAATGCATTTCCTCTTACCTTTCTTTCGAAAACGTCGGCATGGCGCCAGATTTAAATCTCTTATTTTTTTCCTTCCTCATCCAATAACACGCAGGTTGTTCACCTACTTCAGTGCAGTTGCACTCTTGTTCTTCCTTGGGGCATTCTCAATCAAATGTTTTTTCATAAGTTTGCATTTGCTGAAGTTACTACTTATTATCATTTATCGATGTAGGATGTTACATCGATTAATCGATATTACTACTTATTCTTATACCCTATCCCAGAGGTGTCCAAACTACGGCCCGCGGGCCAAACCCGGCCCGCCAAGTGATTTTATCCGGCCCGCGGAGGGTTTTAAAACATAATGATGTTTTCGCGAATGAAGTATCTCAAATCAAAATATAGAGCAAATTTATCTGATGATCATTTGCAGTCATTGCTTATGATTGGTGTAACAAATTTTGATCCCAACTATAAAGACATTCTTCAACAACAACAAAAAAAAACAGTTTCATCAGTCTCATTAGAAATTGCATGAAAATATTTAATGTATATAAAATAATTATATAATTATACTTTGTTTGTTTAGTATTTTGTATTTTTAAGTTACAATAAAATAGTATTAATTAATAGTATTTAATGCTACCTTAATCATAATGATATTTTTCAATTTGTATATACATGTGGCCCGTATAGCATGGATCTAATTTCGATCCGGCCCGTGCCGCGAAAAGTTTGGACACCTCTGCCCTATCCGAAAATTCTCACATTGTAGTCAGTTTTTACTTATACAGTCAGTTTTATATCGAGGTTAGCTTTTAAAGTCAATCAATAAGTCATTCTTTATTTCTAATTCTCTGACAACACATAACACTGACCTTTCCAATCTTTTATTGTTATATGGTTCTGACTTATCTCCGAGCGTTCTATCTATTCTCAAATTATGTACACATTTTATTCGCATTATGTAGGTTTATAATAAGAAAAAGTGCTTCAAGAAAAAAATATATAGTTGTATTATTTAATTAATTGACAACTGATATGTTAAAGTAAGGAACGCAAACTCGAGCTAAATTTCTTTTAGGAGCAGACAGCATTTCAAAATAATTGGAAAATTATCATTCCATAATGTTTTGTAGTACAGCTAAGTATTTTTAAGCTTATCTACTACTCAAGACTTATGGTATATAGGTATGAGTAAAAGAATTATTACTTGTGATAAAACATAAGGAAGAGGAACCAGTAGCATGCCAAATCCAACAATTACTGTCAAGACTTTCACATCTTTAAAGACAATTTTATAATCCTAGTAGAATAATTAATATTTAAAAATAAAACTTTAAATATCTGGAAAAGAAATTAGTATAAATAAGGCCTACAATTTTTCTCTTAAGCCTAAATATATTTATTCTGATTCATCGGGCCTGAATGATAAATTTTAACTGCTTCGAACAAAATAAAGCAAGGAAAAGCGCCCTAAATCGTTTTATTTCATAGTAGAAAATGTGCACACTCGGAAATCTACTAAGATTTTGTTGTTTATTATTACAACGAGATAGTATATTTGTCAATGAACTACATATTGGTGTAATCTTAGCTCCAAATTCAGTCTGCGATTAAAACCAGAAACATTGGTGATTAATTTCTTTCTTAACTAAGAAGAATTTTCGCTCATAATTTATTGAAACGAAGAAGCAATTGTTAACTTTCAACAATACTATATCCAGTTTCTGACTAAACCAGGGACATACGGGGCAGTTACCCTCGGGCATTAGAGGGGGGGGTCTCATATCAAAAATTAGCATAGAAAAGCTCTATGAATGGTCTTCAATTACTGAAATAGTGAAGCAAAGAGGGCTTCCAAAGAAGTGTTTAGTTCTGGCCCTAATTAAATAGGGTCCTAAATGTAACATGTTGCTAAGGTCTGAACAGGAATTAAAAACTGGACAGCAGAAACTCTCGAAATTGTTCATGCTAATTTGGGGCTACTCTAGGTCAAAAAGACTCTTAACTGCTTACAAATTTTTAAAACTCCTGGAGCACGTCCAATCTTTACACTCTCAATATCGGTCTCCCAGCGCTACTCAAAAATCACTGGCCTTTTAAAAAACATTTACTGAGAGACCAACATATTAACCTTCAGCGATCTAGTCATAAATAAGTGGAAAACTGGATCTGTTAACAATCCTAGAAAATCTATAGTGAAATCAACCATTTCCTTCCCAAGTAAATGAAAGACATAATCAGAATCTGTTCGTCAGTGGCAATGACCTTTGTGCTGGGGTCATATTATAAGCAATCTGTAGCTAAAATATTTTCAGATGTAATCATTTAAAATTGAGTACGTATAATTTTCGTTCCTTTTTCTTTTCTTTCTTTTTTTTAGTTTATCGCTGCTAGCGACAAGTTATGGTTCATGCTGGAGCTTTATTCCTTCGTGGATTATTTCACCATTCCGCCCTCCTTCATATCCATCTATCTTGGCAGAACGTGGATAGGTAAGTTGACCTCTCTCATATGCTTACTATAGTTCTTTCAAAGCGGCTTTGGACAGTACATTTGCCCTACTGATGTATTTAATGCATATAATTCCTTTTATCATTGTCACTTCTTTCATTTATCTATTTATCTACATCTTTAATTCTCGTAATGCAATATAATTCAAACGTAATGCTAATATATTAAGTGACCTTAAAGTAACTTTTCCAGTTTGACGACATTTACATCTAAAACCAATGAACGAAATTAAACAAGATTTCATATACAGACTGAGGAAGACATGGGAAAATAAATATCATAGAAAAAATAGCACTAATAGTACTTGATGATATGAGAAATAGTGGAGCTGCTGTTACATACGAACGAGGAAATTTACATACGCATACGCAGAAATCACTTACGAACGAGGATGGATAATGCAAAATTCCTAGTGCGTTCTTTGTACAAAGGGACGAGCAAACAACCTATTATCTGTTTGTTCTTGACAACTCTTAGCAATTGTTTGCTGATGTGTTCTTAACCCTTAACTGGGGAGATAAAATTTAGGACGAAATTGGTTAGGTGTGATGTACGAGACCGCATTTTCTTTACGCTCGAAAAAAGTTTCTAATGAAGATGTACT
>JAPMOQ010048648.1:953237-986727 GCA_026543055.1 Argiope trifasciata
ATACATTTTTTTCCCAAATTACATGTAACAATAAATAATATTCTTGAAAAAACATATTACTTTATACATTTTAAATCATTTTTATTTTTCCAGTATATAAAAGTATATAGAAAACAATATAATGTAAAATTCAGGATTATATGAAAAATATTTAAAAAAATTGACAATGGGTAAAATTGTCTCTTTTTTTTTATCGGCTTGTGTGACTTTCGTAGCACAGTTTTCTTGGTCATTTTAATTTTTCAAGTTAAGAACTATTATAAAAATCAACCTATAAATTCTTTATATATATATAGTGTGTGTTTTGGTATATTAATATATTTTACTCATTTTTCAGAAAACATTGTCATTAGAAAAATTAATTATGTTTCAACATATATATATCAGAATCAGTAGAATGCGTACTTTCATCGAAAAACTCTTATGTATAATTATTCTTATCACTAAAACCACTTTCTACTTCATTTAGAAGTGTCTGGAGCATTACTTCGTAATAGAATCAGTAAATTGGATACTTCTGGGCCCAAGTTTTCACGCCATTTGCTGAGCCTTGTTTATCACAGGGACACTAACGAGGTGTGCGGTCTGAGTGACGTCGCTAAAAGAAATATCTGAATTATTTTAAAAACCATCTGCTGAAATCTGTTGAAAAAGTACAGGTGTATTGAAAGACACGAAACAGGAAGTTACAGGGTCATCGCTAGGGGTCTCACAAACCGCACGATTCCAATTAAGGGTTAATATAGACACTACCTTACCACAGCCTGCTTTGCTGATAAAACTTTGCTTGACAGTGTAATGCCATGGCTGCTTTGAAACAAACTTGCATGTCTTATGCACAAAACATAAGCTTGTTATGAACATCGAAACTGACAGTTTACATGCAGAAGAGTAAAACGTGATACGCCATATGCAATATGTTATACCCTTGGGAAGTCAAAAAACTGAAAATAAAGAACAGCTTTCAGGGGACCCTAATATGAAGAAAAAAAAATATTTTTTTTGAGTTTCATGAATTCAATCATAACTGTATTTCCACAGAGGCAGTATTTCCCTATCGGCAACTTTTGGTACTAATTTTTTTCTGTGGAATTCCTTTTTCCATGATTTTTATAGTCTGTGTATGAAATGTTATTTCCTTTCATTCATTCGTTTTAGCTGCTGAGTCCGAGAAACAGAATTATTTTACGACACAACTCTAACAATTTAATGAGCAATAGAAATGAAACATTAGCAATGAGTTTGAGTTCGCTTTCTTTACGTAACTCGCAGGATTTCCGCCTGACTTCGGAATAATTTTGAATACCTTGATAATGCCTAACCGATTGGTTGTTTAAACCATTTCTTTAAAAAAATTCTTATTTAAGCATAACTCTATACAGTTTCGAATGTATCTTCATAAAAAAATAGGCCAATACTTATATTTTTTTCTTAATTAGTACTTCTCTTATAAGCTTTCTCTTAAGCTTCGTTGAATGATTTTCATCATCTGATCTCGAATGAAAGTTTTAAAAGAACTTAAAGTTTTGTAGAGACACACTTGGCTTACTGCCATTATTCATTGTGAAACACATCTTGTTTCTACAAACTATTGATGCTATCTATATATGCTCTTGACTTATTGTGGTGCAAGAGAACATATCCCAGACAAATTTCATCTGTACTATACGGGCAGAATGACAATTCTCAAACTCCAGAATATCTTCTGTATAGTAAATTCAATTTTCTTTTGAAATCATATTACTTGTCCTCCCCAAAGAACAAAACTTTAACATTTATCTACTCCCTAAACAAATATCTTTGCATGGTTTCCCGTAAAATAGTGACTTGTAATTGAAGCAGCCATTTTAAGTTACCTTATAATTGTTTAATTATTTCTTTTATTAATTATATTTTAGAATGATTTAAATGCCAAACAAAATATTTTAGTTAAAAATATTTCGTGAAATAATTGTTACAAAATTTTATATGCGAACTTCTTCTGAGACATGTATAAATAGTTGCAATTTCAAACGCATTCATATTTTTAAGAAGTTTCCCGAGTGTCTCTTGTATACGTGATACTAATTATTAATTTTCTACTAAAGTGCATGGGCATTAAAATTCAAAATGGAATTAAATAATGATATTTATTTTTTTTAATCTTTTTTTATTTTATTTTTTTTTAGAAATGACTGCAAATTTTTACTAACTATGAATTTTTTTAAGATCATTTTTATCGTCAAACGATTGAAGTTTTTTAAATCCTTTTTGTCGTCAAACGATTAAAGTCTTTTTTTACTGGCAGGCCTTCGTTTCCTGCGGGCCCTGCGCCTCATGTCTGTGCCGGACATTCTGCAGTACCTGAACGTCTTGAAGACAAGTTCATCCATCAGATTAGCCCAGTTAGTCTCCATCGTCATCAGCGTGTGGCTCACGGCAGCCGGAATTATCCACCTGGTGCGTACGAATTCTACCTATTTAACTACCATCCTTTCGAATCAAAATCCCAAAACCGTACACTACCCAGGTATCATAGCCCGTACTACAACATTGTTCAATATTATATGATATTAAACAATATTCTACAATATTAAACAATATAGATCAATTTCATACAATATTGTACAATATTCGTGGGCTACTAGGGTAGTTGCATTATTTTAGTTTTTGTGTATTTAAGGTATACAAAAGAATCAAATTCCTTGACAAATCCGAATGATACACGACAATTTTAGAAATGATTTCAAAACAGATGAAGGTTTTATTTGTACTATTCGGAATAATACTGTAGGAAATCTTTTTTTACAAGTATTTATTTTTATAACTATCATTTTTACTGTATCTCGATAAGGGATAATCAATTTCGGGTAGAGATTAAGTTTAACAGTAGTATATTTTTAGAATGTTTATTAATTAAGGAAGGCATATTAATTAAATTGGATGTAAATTGTTATTTTAATTCGAATAATTTTTTTTAATTAAGAGGGGAAAATGCACTAAGTTCCAAACTCTATAAACTCTTACTTGCGACATGTTGACCTTCACAACTATGACGTTGGTCAGATAAACATAGACACAAATTATTTACATAAATTGTACAAAAAATGGCTATTTTCTCGGGATTGGTAGATTATCCCGCTTTAATACTTTATTCCGCTAAAAGTATACAAACGTTAAATAAAATCTCATCTTAAGCTCTATTTTCCAATCTATGCTTGCTCCTTGTCAGATTATTTGTTTTAAAAGTCTAATTGCTCTTCCATCAATAAAAAGCATTATTCATTATGGCATAAAGCATATTCACTTTAATTAATAATCATGTTTGTCACTGCAGTTGCAACGGTTCTAAAAGTAAAGGTGGATGAATCAGGACTTTTATGAAATTTTGTATATTGATATGTGTAAAAAAGCTTTGTTTGTATTGATCTTTTGCTAAAGAAACTCGTCAACCTTTATGTCGTCTGTCCACATGTTTATTTGAATATTATTCTTAACTTGTTCTTTAAGTTATAATTTTGGAAATGATGACAAAAAAGATAAGGGTTTATTTGTACTATTCTTAATGATACTATAGGTAAGATATTTTTCCAGCTTCTTTGTAGCATCAATCAATCTAAGAGTTTAATTAGTTTTCTCACTTGAAGCTAATATGCATTCAGTTACAATTACAAATAGAAAGTCAGTTAAAGTTAAAAATAACACTAGTATCAAAACATTGATACTCTTTAATATACCATGTAATTCATGATCTAACATATAAAATATTTTGCATTATTTCTTCCATTCCTAAATTTTAATCTGTCACAAATAAATTATAAAATATAATAATGCATTTATCACTAGACGTAAATATATTATTATAATAACTTTTCAAATAAATTTACGTAAAAGTTTTTTTCATCTTTAAAAAAGCATCATAATAATTGTAAAAAATTGAAATGAGTGAATTAGTGAATTTTTAGATAAATAAAAATCAAAATACTTTATAAGAAATACTATTACTTTTAAAATACGTTTTAAGTAAAAATACTTTTAAATACTACTACTAATAATTTTTTAATTTAAAAACACTTTTGTATACAGTTTTTCTAACTCTAGTAGTAGTATATATGAACGTCAAATCATAAACTTAACTTATAATTTGAATTTTTTTAAGACTGATTATAGTAGGAACTAGACTCTTTATGTATTCAGTATGAAGCTGATGAAAATAACGCACGATTTCCAAGCACAGTTATTTAATTAGTTTCTAAATTCCATATTTCATAAGACAAAACAGACGCAAATACCAAAATACCCGACATTCACTTCGAATACAATCTAATAATTAGCTCCGAGAAGGATCATGGGAAATATACCATGATGGTAATAAGATAACGCCATTTGTTAAATCAAATGTGCCGCTAGTGTAATTAAAAATTTATATTTAATCATCGAAATACGCTATAATTTGATTAATAAAGCTAGAAATGATAAAATTATATTCAATCTATAATGATTTTAATAATTGTATTTTGAATTCGTAATTATATCTTTAAGCCAAACCACATACCCGAAACAAAGAACATCAATCAATTAATTATATAGTAAAGAGAGAAAAAAATATGTGGTCGGTGGTAAGTATAAAAAATTATAAACAATTATTGTAGTGAAAGAAAATTTCTTTTTGGTTCAATTAAATACTATAGATATATCACAAATACAGTTTCAATCTCAAATGATACTAAAACAATCAAAATAAAAGTATTTCAAATAATAATCTTCCACTTTCTGATTTACATAGATGTATAAATGAATTGCTATACATCGAACAAATTCCTTTCATATATAACATTTTAAAATATCCAACTAAATGAACAAAACGGTTTTAATAAGCTTCCTCCTCTTATTCGAGAGCCATTAACAGTAGTTTAATTTTTACCGGCTACTTTCAGCTAAATGACTATTCACAATCGTTGAGCTACTGTTTCGTTCCTTCCTCTTTTTACTCATGAGATGGGATTTTTCTGCTCAAAAATTTAGAAGTTGAACGGTTCCTTCCTGCGCACAACGGAAGCAATTATGCATTGTCTCTCCGTCTTTCGGCGTTATCTCTAAGTTGTGTTTAATCCCTCTGGTTTTATTCTACGGAACAGAGCTACATTTTCCGCTCTAGTTAAATACCTCGTTACGGGAAAGTTGCTCATTTTTTTGCGTTTAAAGTAGATGACTTCATCATAATTCATGCTCTTAAAATATGCAGAAATTTTGTCATTTATTCGAGGGCTTTATTATAATTATTGTTTTAGATGCTTTATTTTACATGAAAATTTTAGACCGTAAAATGCTTTTAAAGCTTCCGTTTCCATGAATTATGCTTCAGATCCGGACAACTATCTAACAAGATGCTTACTACTTTATTATCTCTTAAAGAATATTCTTCTAGTAGTAGGGAAAAGAATATCTAATTAAATACCAGGTGTGAATCACATGCCATTCATACAGTGAACAACGGCATGAAACAAGAAGATATAAACTAAAGACACAATAATCTATCGGCATCAAATTCTACACTAAATAAGAACTTTTGTTGTTACATAAATTTGAAAAACCTGGTATTCAGCCTGCTAATTTAACTTGCTCCACAAATCAAAAAATAATTCTAATTACTTGATGATAAAAAGTTGTCATTTTTATTGAAATAAAAAATGTCTTATTTTATTTAGTAAATATTTTTATAAAATTTGTTCAACCCTTTTCTGAATTTAATAATAAACGAGCAACAGAATAACGTACATATATTCTATCACTTAAAATGAGTAAAGACTGAAGGTAAATAATAATACAGTATTTCTCTCCATATACTGTTTCTCCGCATGTTAATCATAAAAAAATTAAAGCTAATTTTCCACAATAAAATATTGTAAATGGTTAATGCTGTTGTAGAAATAAGAAACATCTGCAAAAAAAAGTTTAAAATTCCTTAAATAATTTAGATTAAGTAAGCTCATGACTTTACGTACAATAAGAAATTTTATCTTTATGTATAAGACATCAACTTGGGTTATTTTGTGCTTATTCTTATAATAATAAAAGTAGCGTCTGATTATAAGGTAATGATATACCTATTATGACCGCACCACTTACAGCACCACCTATATATTGGGTTGGAAAATAAGTTCATAGTGTTTTAATCACTTTTATTTAAGGAAAATGATAAGTAATAACAACCAATTAATCGATTATGTATCCACCGTTGCTGTTTACGTCCTCTTCTCTACCTCTTGACCTATTTGTCAATGCCATTCCGCCAAAAATTGTCCGGTCTGATTTTTAAGGCCCTCTTTATTGTCGAAGATAGCGCCTTTATCTGGTTCGATAGAGAGCGGAAAAGATGGTAATTCGACGGTGCAAGATCCAGAGAACATGGGGGATGCAGTAGGACCTCTCATTCGAGCTCTTGTAGGACGCCTTTGACGACTTGTGCAACATGGGGCCTGATGTTGCCTTGAAGGAGTTTGGTTTGGTCTTGTCGATGGGGTCTTTTCAATCGCAAAGCCTCTTTCAAGCAGTGTAGCTGGGCTTTGTTGAACTTATTGGTGACCAATACGACATGCCCTCCCAGTACCTTCAAACGCAGATCATGGTCGTCTTTGGATGGAGGTCAGGCTTGACCAATTCCGTGCTGCAGAATCACCTATGACAACTTCTACGTTTACGTTGCAAACGTCCCGTGCAGCTTCAGTAGTTTTTTGGCCTGTATTTAAAGAGAAGAAGAGCAAGTGTCAAAAATGTTGATTTTTACCACTTGGATATTCCATTTCTAAGCCTATAAAGTAATTAAAAATTAAATTACTCTAAAAGACGATTAGCACAGTTTTGTAGAGTAGAAAGAGCTCTATCGAATGAATACCATACACTTTGTCAAACTTTAAAAAAAAAATCGTTTTAAAACAAAGTTAATATAAAAACACTACGAACTTATTCTTCGACCCAATATATAAAATTCAGGTTAATCTTGGGTTTCTTGAAAATGGCGAAAAATACAGGAAGACTGTCAATTGCAAAATTATAAAGCATAACCGATTTTCATCTTATAGATATATTACGTATTTTAATATCGAAAATTGAATCCATTAAACGCAGTTTTGCTTCATTGTGAAATGTAAATAGGCATTATGGAACTACATTTCTGCGTGTTCTCATTCAGATATCCTAACTAATTCATTCATTTCTTACCATTCTCATGATACACTACTGCTTTTGAGAAGACTTTTTACCATATCATTTAGCCTGTCAGTTTAAATAACTTTGAAATCTAAAGCGAGAAGGTTTAATGCTGTTAATGCGTAATACATTGTTACTTTATTATGTACACCACTTTCGTGACCATAGGTTCCAATTATATTCGAAGAGGTTCAGAGCTTGAGAATATACCCTATGTATCATTATAAAGCTCTAAGGGAGAATTTTACTGAAACGGCAACTTGCTTTCATCTTTTGTTCGATTCAATAAGAAAAACTCTGAAGTTCAAATAGAGCATGAATTAGGGTGATTAGAGTTATATAATAGTGATTAATTATATATAATTATGTTAAAGGTAAGCTACGAAAAACTTTGTTTTACTTTTCCATCGTTTCTTATAAAATCTTGCTTTGCAATGCACTGTACCAGAGCTGAAAGTTTGTAAAATTCTTATCTTGTATATATCCCTTTGTGGAGGGGAGGGACAAGTCAAAAATGAGGATTAAAAGTTTCCAGTTTCCTACCTGATGAATATATTTGTGGTTCAAGTTACCTAGACATTCATAATGAGATATAACTTCCAACGAAAGGGTTTATAACCGTGGTCTGTTATGGCCATTGAAAATCAGACCTAAGTCGAACTTCCGTGCTTCTACCATATTATTATTCAAATAAATCTGAATCTTAGGAAATGTATGAGTAACCCCGATATTATTGTTCTGCATATGCATCAATGTATTCTCCGCTCCTAATAATAAAAGTCTGGAATTGAGAACCTGTAATGTCCATTTGTCTTGTCTCTGTGCTGTGAGATAACTGCTTTGCATGCAATAATTCGCTGTTTCTTTTCCTTCAGTTGGAAAATTCGGGTGATCCGCTGAGCTTCAGCAACCCCCATGAGCTGACGTACTGGGAGTGCGTCTACTTTCTCATTGTGACCATGTCGACCGTCGGATATGGCGACATCTACTGCCAGACCAGCCTGGGACGAGGGTTCATCGTTTTGTTCATCCTCGTCGGCCTGGTGAGATCCTTTCTGCACGTTCATTCTATCAAGAAGAATATTGAAGAAATGAGTTACTATTTTCGAAACTAGTTATTTTTCAAAATCCATTAGGCAGATGCTTTCTTTTAAAAATTCTCATGTAATAACTTTGAGTATTATTCCAAAATTTTTCAATTTTAAAATTATTGAGTAATTTTGAGTATAATTTCAAATTTTATTACACAATTATTGAGTAATGTACTTTATATGAACATAAGAATTAAGAATAGTATATTTTATTAAATGAATAAAATTCATTAGGTTCATTAGATTAAATTCTTAAAAATCTGTCAATCAAATTATAATTTAAAATCTAATCAGTACAAATTAGCAAAAATTATCACTTGAAATATATAATACTAAATATTATACAGCTTTTGTGGGTCTATTTTATGTTACTACAGTTACTATGATCTATTTTATAAAAGTTTTTAAATTTTGATCCTATTATGTACTTCTTAAAAAATTATAATTAAGAAAATTTTTGAACAATTTGTTTATAGTTTTTTTATGAAGTATATAATAAATTCAAAAGAGATTAAAAATAAATTCTAAATCTATTAAATATTTTTTAAGAATTTTTTTTATTTGATAAAGACCTTTTTTTTAATTACTAAAATTTAAATGCTCAAATCTGAAGTATATAATATTTACAAAAAAAATTATTTTGAAAAATGCAAATTTGATATTTTATTATTCATTAAAGAGTACATTTTAAATTCTGGTTTAATGCAGTGGTTTATAATTATCTGCAATGCAGTTTACTAACAAAATGCTTGAATGTGTGACTAACAGTGACTAACTATTTTGAACCTAATACGATACAGTTTTAATCTTTGTCAACTAGTCTCCTAGTTTTGTTCTACCTACCTAGTGTGCCAATGGAGTTTAGTGTGCTCTTCTACTGACCTAGAAGCTTCAATGTAAGACTGTGTTTAGAAAGTGTAATTAATAGTTCATCTAACATAGTAGTGGTTTTGTCTGAAAATATAAATAGTTTACAATCCCGATATATTAAACTAATGTGGATATTACTCCGTGTAGTTTAAACGTCATGTTTAAAAATTAAATTTAGTTAAACTCAATATATTTATTTATTAGCTACCTAAAAAGACTAATAGTAAATAAAATTCAAAACAGTAGAAAAAATCGTCTGCTGTAACGAATAGAAGAGCAAAAACAACTCTTAGAAACTTCAATTCGAAAAGACTCTATAAACAAATTAAATTCAAAACTATGGGGTAAAATCGTCTGTTGTTACTTACTCTGTTGTTAAAAAGCAACTCTTCGATTCTTCGATTGAATTTTAAAAAACTCTTTTGAAAAATAATAACCAAAATAGAAAAAAATCACTTGCTGTTACGAGTAGAAGGGAAAAGACCCTTTTTGGATTCTTCAATTATTTAAAATTTCTTTCATGTTTATTTAACTTCATACGTTATTTTGAAAACAGGTTCAGTGTAATTCTTAAAGTGAATTCTAGTTATTTGAATTATTAGAATCGTATAATGATTAAATATAAATTGTTAAAATTCTAATTAGAATTAATTAATAATTTATAATTAATAAAATTATTCTAATTATTTGAATATTTATAATAGACGCTTTACTAACGAATCTGAATAAAGCTTCTTCAAAAAAAATTGGAGATAATATTTTTTAGTATTAAATGTTAAAATTCAATAAAGATTTTGAATCAATGGCCAAAGTTTTATAGAATTACAGTATTTTAATGCATTCTACTGCATTTTAAGCTCTTAATTAATCTAAGTGATTGTTAATTTATTGGAACTGCAAAAGTACTGCAGACCTTGTTCTGTAATTTAATTTCATTCAATTTTTATCATATTACTAAAATTTTAAACTAAAATTTTGAATATAATATTGAACCTTATATAAATTAGTGCATTGTAAAACATTATCTTTTAAATTTTTAACTCGTCTCAAGGAAGACTGATGTAAACGGTCTTCGGAAATCCTTTATTATCTTTATCTTTTTAACTGATTTTTTAAATATATTAATCAAATAATTTATTTAATTTTAATTAAATTTATTTAATATTTAAACTCGTCAGCAATCTAAAGCAATTTAATTTTTATAATTCTCTGACTTAAAATTAAATATAGGGAAAAACAATATAGTTCTCGAACACAGAGAAAGTTCTGGAAAAATTGAACTTTCATATAATCCTGATTGCTCTTTTTTAAATATTGTTCCTGTACTGCGTATACAGTAAGATTTTTATCCCTTTTCATTAAGCAACATTTCTGTAGTCCTACAAGCAACAGAAATGTTGCTAAAATTCATGAACCAAAATTCGAAAATAAATATGAGAATTGTTGGTAATTAATAAAAGTAAAGTTCAATAAAAAAAACTTAACTACAAAATTTTCTTACTATTAAATTCGAAAATAATTTCCCTATTTATTTATTATTAACGTATATTTAACGTATATTTATTTTAAAATTTTGCTATATTTTTATCACATTTTTTTTGTTCAGCTATATTTGAGTAATAATTGGGAAAAAAATTGAAACTAAGATTTTAATAAAATTTATTAAATCTTAGCTGAACAATTAATACTTTTGAATACTGATCAACTTTTTATAATAATCTGCTTAGACCAAACCAAAATGTAAACATAAATTTTCATTCATTATTATTAGATTATTCAAAATTAGTAATAAAGCAAAATTCATCATTTTTTAGTGTGGTATAAATAATTACAATACAGTGCATGAGCCGCTTCTACTCATCTAACAATTCAAGAAATTTTTTAAAAATTCCACAAAAGCTAGTTTTATAAAATATAAAAATTTTTTAAATAAAAGTAAATGAACTCTAATGGCAACTAAAAATAGGCAAGAATTCTCCAGGACAAGGAGATGGTTGTTATGAAATTTCTACACTGAGTGCAATGTATTTTCAGACAGGACCCTGTCCAATTCGATTTATAAGAAAGAATGTGTTTGTTTGTGCCTTAGGCCGTCTTTGCAAGCTGCATCCCTGAAATCATAGATTTAGTAGGAACTAGGCCCAAGTACGGCGGGGAGTACCGTCAAGAACACGGCAAAAGGTACTCAAAACCCTCCATCGCTTGCCTTCCAGCAACGCCACCTGCCTGCATGTATCCTTTCCCACAAACAATCTTCCACCGATAACTAAGGTTCACTGCTACATAAATTATCAGGAAAAGTATTTGAAGTTAGCTTGTACGAACTGGATGCAATACAGTCCAGTTAAATATCCATTGATAATTACGCTAAAATACGGGGAAAATCGAGTTTTAACACCTTGACTGTCATTTGTGTCACCGTGATCGGCGGCTTATATAAATTACATCGTAAGAAATTCGGAACTGCAGTTAATATGCCTATTTATATTTAATAAATACACAACAAAAGGCAATAAAAGGATTGATTCCAGAACAGTTTAAAATATCACCAAAAAGTTATTGCTATTTGTGCCATCCGTACCAGAAAAAGCAATTTTTATTTCCAAGTCATATTTCTTAGATTTTGTTTCTATACAACATTTTTCATTTAGAGTGCTTTCGATATATGTGCTAGAATATTTTACAATCAGTGTGACCAAGATTCCACATTAATTTCTACATTTTTGGAACAAAATATTTTTTCCAAGTAATTTACTCCCAATATTCCCGAATATTATCATTATAATTTTTGAAAAATAAGATTTAGAGATTTGCAGCATTATATTTAGGCCTTTTTTGGACGCAAACATGACTTTTTGCCCCGAACATAATCTTTATATTTAATTTTTAGGACAATTTGAGACTTAAAATCCCTATTTTTCAAATTAGTCCATTTATGTGCGATTGTGTTGTCTCACTTGAACTATACATTAGTATGAATATTCAAAAATATAATGAGCTGGATAAAATAAATTAATTTATAGACTTTTTGCATTACAAATGTAAATCTAAATGACAGTACAGGCAAAATTTATCCAAGAGAATTACATGTATCCTTTTGCATATATTCCAGTAATTTACGAATCAACTTGTAAAATTAATAAAAGTTACCATAGAATCTTTAAAACAAATCAGTAAGAAATTTCAGCCCATATTAATTAGTTGTTAAAGTATCTACTTATCCGCATGGACGTAAGTATTATTCCTCAAAAACACGCGACTAATTTGGATGTTTGGCATTATTAACAGCAAAATTACAGATCTCTTCTCTCTTACTCAAATTCATCAAATGAAAAAATACCATATTTAAAAATGTGTATGTTTTCAACACTATACGGTAAAACTACACATAAAAAGAGACATATAATGAAAACATGCGAATAAATTGATGGATTCATCAAAGCATCGAATTTAAATGTCTGTTTATCGGCATATATGTGAATATCATATCTCGAAACTTTAACTAAATTGAGAAGTAGAAGAATCATATGCAGCATAATATGTGGCTTCAGTATCAAAATCTTAGATCTTTACGGTATAGTCAGATATGGCTCATGAACCATTAAAATCCACAATCCTTAGATCTGTATCAAATTTTGGTCCAAATAAAAAGGCGCTTTTTCAAACTACATACTATATTTTCCACATTACAAAGCGAAACATATTATGGAACTTATGAAGGATTTATGCGAGAATCCATCAACTAGCAATATTCTTTTATCCTTTGTATACACTTGATGCCTCAAAAACGCAACCAGGTTGAAGATTAGAGTTTTAGATGCGCTTTTAATATGAAAATTTGAGACGTATATAATTTTAATCCAAATTCATCAAAAAAGTCGCATATTCGCTTCCCCTCAAATGAAAAACAAAAATCATGTATTTGTTTCGAATTTTCACCCAAATCTATCATTATTAAAGAGTACTTTTTCAAAACATTTACTGAACTTTTCTTATTCTACAACAAAGCCAAAATAGAACACGTCTATTACAAATGAATTCGAATAAGTCAATAGGAGAACAATTCCGAATTTCCAAAATAAAGCTCTATCCTTTGATTCTTTGTTCATGGAAAATGCGCCAAGTATCTAGTTTCTAAATCTAGGGAGGAAAAAAAATTACTGCAACAAAAGCCATTGATTTTTAAAATGGGCAAGGATTTAATGGGCTTCCCAGTGTAAGGTTTAGCATCTGCGAGGATGTCTATACAGCAGTTATTTTCGAATTGCAGTTGAAAGTTTCAGTCTATATTTGAGCATGGGATTTTCATTTGTGATTTATAAATGAATTAAATTCAATTTTGGTAAATTTGTTGAAAATAATTAAAGATTGCGAATGAAAAGTGGTGAAAGGTATTAATTTTAAATTTTACAGGGGAGCAAAACTTTAAATCTCAGAAAAATTTTGGCAATTGCTGCATTTCTCCAGTCAATAGGGTAAAACAACTGATAAATGATCGCCATCGTTGAACTCACTGCATTCTCCGAAATGCTCAGCTCATGTATTTATCACTCTATCTATGCAAAAGCGTTCTTCGATTACTTTAAAATATGTGGAAAATGTAATAAAATATTTAAATTTTCGAATTTTTGCATAAAATAGATTGGAGTAAAAGCCTATGGAATAAAAACATATCTGGAAAAATATAAAAACAGAAGTATGAACCAAAATGTTTCTAGTTTATGAAATTATTCATTCAAAAAAAATGTATTGATGTAATAAGCATCTTATTTATTTCGTGAACTAAAGATTATAAAGAAAAATTCATTTATGAAATCCTTAAAGACTGAAATTCAGCAATTAAAAAACAAAATTATTACATTCAAGACCTTTATAACTGAGAAAATTGGTCAATATTACATTAACTTCAGAACATAAAGAAATTATTATACTAAATAAGACAAAAAAATGTTTTAAGACCAACAAAGAAACAAAAACAGTATTTAAAAACAATAAATGGTATTAAAACTTAAATAATACTAATATAAAAATGAATATAACTACCTTTCCAGAAAATGAACATCAAAGCAACATTCCAAGGGACTTTTATTTTTTTTTTTTAATTATTCAGAAATCCTACTGAATAGAAAAAAATTATTCGAAGCATTTGCTGAAAATAGATTTTTCAGAATAGTCATCTGTATTAAAATATTCTGGACATTTGATTGTTTTCTCAATTTGAGTCTTGTCATTTACAACGCTTTGTCTTAAAATACCAAACTATTTTTTAGACTCTCAGTTTTCTGTATCTGGTTTTCACAACAGTTTTAAAATATATATATTTTTTATTAATGTAGTAAAAAGTCTCAATTTTTCATTCAAATAATTTCTGTATTTTAGTCTGCAAACCAAAATATTCAATTTAATGAAATCTTAAAATAATGTTTATCAAATTTGCATCCAGATGGCGCCACTTGTTAGAAATCAAACTTTAATTAAATTAATAGATTTAACCAATAATCATGATTTGCTAAGATTAAGATGAAATATTTTTATCGAAAACATATAAGTCTACGAAATTTTAACGTATTTCATCCAAGGAAATGAAAAAAAAATTAATTACAAAATTCCATCATCATAAGCATCGTAAGAGTCAGGCCAAGAAAAAGACCTTAGTTTTCGGATGGAAGAGATGTTCACTCATCACAGCAAAATGGAATGTTCCCTCCCACCCCAACCCCTTGTCCGAAATGTTTCGCAGTCGCTGCATTGTCTGCCGTCATTTTGATCTAGAGGTATTTCTCGCTGTTTCATGCATGTTTCCAGTTTACAGCCCTTATTTAAATATTTTTAATTATAAATTTCTTTTGAATATTCTTTTTTTTTCTCAATATACATCATTTTTCTGTTTTGAAATCACAGAATACCGCCGACTGATCCAAAGTTTGTTCTGTGTTATTATCGATTTAAATGGCTGCTCAGAATTTCTCAAATATGCATTTTTCTTTCTTTTCATATTTGCATACATTTTTTAAAACACTGAGTTAGAATTTCAGAAAAAAAAACATTTGGTGGATTTTCTTTGAAAGCTAGAATTATTCCAATTATGTATCTGGACAGTTTTCAGGAAGAATGCATCCATAGTTTACTATTACATCTATATGAAAACTGCTTTCTGTAGCTTTTTATATTTTGTCAAAAGAATTAATTTCGCTTGTAATTTATTAACATGTTTTAATATAAACTTTGCAGAATTTGTAAACGATATTATGTATTAAATTTTTTCTTTCAGAAATAGTTCACTATTAAAAATAGAATTTGTACAACAAGAATAAATTTCTAATAATATTCTTTTCGCTCCTTTATGTAAAAATTTATTTAAAATAAAAGAAATTCAAAATTAACTGACCAAAAAAATGCAAAAATATGGTAAATTATATCAAACCACATATATAAAAACATCGTAAATTAATTTTCTAACTTTTGGTATGAAGCATAGATTATAATTTTAGAAAGTCTAAGAAGGACACAAAATAATTTTATTTATATTCGTAGATTACCTGAAAAACAAAAGAAATGGAAATGTTTGTAGCAAATGTTGGATTATATTTTTAAAATTCAAGGTATTCAAAAATATATTTATGCAATATCAGCAACTACCGGAAATGCTTGAAACTTAACAAATACAGTCCAGACACTGTGACGGGCACTGATGGATAAAACAGCAATTGCTCCTAAGAATATTTCGTAACATATTATTCTTTAAACTATCTGTGTTTTCAGCTTGCTCATTGTACCTGGACTGAAAACCATCAAAAAATTGGATCGCTGCGCTGTGAAACTTTTTGATATTAATAATGGCATGAAACTTGTTTTGAATTCTGTTTGTCAGCGACATATCTCCAGACAAAACAGCCAACAACCAGAGAAATATTAGATTTCTACCATATATTATCCGTTGGAGACACAACATCCATTCCATTTCGATAGCCTCCAGCTATCCAAAAAGTATAAATCAATAATAATACAATTCAATGATAGAATTTTTTATACAATAATAATGAAGGGAATGATGGAACTTTTATACAATGATGGAATTCTAATAATAATAATAATGCAATTCAATGATGGAATTTTTTATTTCATTATTAAATGTTTATACAGCTGTAACTGATAGTGAGTAAACGGTTTTGTCCAACAGAAAGCTTTAACCTTGAAAAGTTAACTTCAAAAAGGCATAGTTGCAGCGAATATCTGATAGTAAAAGGGATTCGTGGATGTAAAAATAAAAAACGAAAAAATAATTTTAAAATTAATTCGACTCTTTAATATCACAGTTAATATCATTTTGTATTAAGTAAATTAAAATGCAATTTTCAAATACAAAATACAAGGAAAAATTCATCCTTATGACGGTCGATAATTGTAATTTAAAAAAAGGAAATTGCAACTGCTTTATTAGGATTTTAACACATGTATAGCAACATTTTTAGATCCGTCCCCTAATTATTGTTGATTCTTCAAACAAAAAGAAAACTCGCCTTAATATATAAATATTTTTCATATATGTTATTCATATATCAAGCATTAATGCCCTCTGAAATTAGGATACAAAATTCTACTTTACCATAAATTTTTCTTTATATCAGTTTCCGACACATTCAATTCATAAAATAATGTATTATGTATAAAATAATACATTTCTGAAGATTTTTTAATTATTAAAAGTATGGAAATTTTTATTTGAAAGCTATTTTTTCTATCATACACGTAATATCTACTAATAATAAATTAGAATGTTTGTGTGTGCTGGCGTTCTAAAGGTATCTTTCGCCATACAGCTACTAAATTTGGCACAGACATGCTATGGAGAATTGAAATTCCGACATCGGTGTGTTAATTAAAATTTCGGAATTTTCTTTAAAAATTCAGGTGTATTTTATCTTTTTTCTTTCTCAATAATCGCTGAAAGTGTTTCTCACAAAACTAATTTTTAAATTTAAACGAAGTATTATAAATTACACAAATTTAATTGTAGCGTAATTTCTTCAAAAATTGTGGCCACTTAAAAATTTGCATAATTTTCCACAAGAAATTATAATGTCACCTTGAAATTTGAAATGTTTTCAAAGTTCCTTCGATATTTAATCGCATGATTTCTTTCATTGTTTAACTCTAAGGGAAAAGAAACATTCTGTTTAGAATCTATAAAATTTATATTTGAAATAAGAAAATGAAAATACCGCATAAGTCAGAAGTTATTTGAACTAGACATGTTTTTAATAGCATTATGTTATCGTGGTTCTTCACTTCAGGACAATTCTGAGAACCATTCATATAGAAGATGAAAGATGATTCTATATTAGGGTGACAAATTCTTGTCTTGATTCTATTAGTATGCTCCTTTGAACTTTTCTAATAGAGTGTGAAGGATAATTGTATATAAGGAGGCTGTATTGGGATAGAATCTTGATCTGAATAGAACGGTTAAATGAATAATAATAGAAGGTTTCTAATAGAGAGTGAATGTTAGTTGCATATGTTGACCCAGTTAGGATGGTTCTATGATTCATTCTAATAGGAGGTGAAGGATGTTCTACAATGGAATGATAAATTAGGGTAGAGTATTGACTCAATGAATCTCTCTAAAGGCTATTTTTTTCTAGTCATGGTATGTTAAAAAAGTTTTAGGATTGAAATTGGCTTAAGAAAAATGACTCATTTAGCTTATTAGATAGATTTAATTTTTTTGGTAAATTAATAATTATGTAACGAATCAAGGAACATCATTTTGTATGAGATACATTACTAAAGCATATAAATTTCGGTCTTGATAAAAGCTTTTTAGTTGAAGCCAGTCTACATAACTTCATTTTAAGATCGATGAATTTTGTGCGAAGTATATTTCCCATGACCCTAGAAAGGGTGAAGAAGGTTCTATAAGGGATTCTAACAGAGGAATGAAGGAGAATTCTGAATTAGGAAGATACATTAAGATAAGGTCTTTAATATAATTCTAAAAATCATTATAATAGAGAAGGAAAGATAGTTCTATACTAGGGGAATCTATTAAAATGATTTGACGAGGCA
Organism: Argiope trifasciata; assembly: GCA_026543055.1. Taxonomy (NCBI): domain Eukaryota; kingdom Metazoa; phylum Arthropoda; class Arachnida; order Araneae; family Araneidae; genus Argiope; species Argiope trifasciata. The sequence continues at coordinate 971,456 of JAPMOQ010048648.1, forward strand.
TTCTAAATGAGTAGAAATACATATCAGGATAATGCATTACTGCACGGGCTTGAATCTATCAGAAGGATTCTATGAATCATTCTAATAGTGTGCGAAGGTTCTATATTAGAATGATAAATTAGGGTAGGGCATTGATTCTATTATGAAGGTTCTATAAGAGTTTCTAACAGAGGAAGGAAGAAGAGTTCTGTATTAAGACGATACAATAAGATATGGTCTTTACTCTAGTATAATTTTAAAAATCATTCTAATAGAGAATGAAAAATGGTTCTATACTAGGGGGATATATTAGTCTAGGGTCTTGACTCTACCAGGAGGATTCTATGAGGCATTCTAATATATGAAGGGGGTAGTTCCATATCAGGATGATATATTACAGTAGAGTCTTGACTCGATTAGGATGTTTTTATGAATCATTTTAATAATGCCAATAATATATTTAATGATAAAAAGTTGTAAAATTATTATAAAAAATAAAATCAAGTTTAAATTAAATAACATGATTTTTATATGGTTCTATAATTAAAAATATGTTCACGTATCAATTAGGAATATTACGAAATGCATAAAAAATTTATTAAAAGTAAACAAAATAATATTTCGAGAGAATATTATTTTACGGAATTCCAAGTGCCATCAGAGAGTTGTAACGCCAGCACACATATTAAATAAATCTAACTCAAACTCTTTAGCAAAAAAACATGGTATTTAGTCCTTCCCAAACACTTGCGAAGAAGAGGAAATAACTACAGCTCTTTGGGATTTTTTTTTCAATAAAAGAGAAATGGTGGAGTTAACATTATCCCATACGTATACTTGCGAATTAATGCATAAGTGTCTACGTCTATCAAATTGCGCAGCAATAGAGGCTCATTTTATTGGGTCTCGAGTGTTGCACGGAGCAAACTTTGGTGATTCGTCGGCCCCTTTCTGTTTGTATTCCCCATCTTGTCGCTTATCTTGGGTGTTTCTATCGGTATCTGTTTCTCCCCTGGGTTCACGCAGGCAGTGTTCGCCAGTTGGATACCAGAAATTACTGAGCTGATTGGACACCCGTCCAAATACGGAGGAGTTCTCAGAAAGGAAGGAGGAAAGAGGTAATATATCAAGAAACACAGTCGGGGCTTGTCTTCTCTTGCAGCCACATCCACTGGATGAGAGGAATCATTAATTCTCAATTCTTCAGAATTAATTCATAAAAAATAAATAATTCTTAACAAATATTAAACACATGATTTTTAAATATCAAATGCAGAATTCGTAGAAACAGAAAGAAAATTATTTTTAGTATAATGCATTAAAAATATCCTGTGTAATGATATTCGAAAAAAAATAATAATAAATAGTTTTTTTTATATTAGTGTAATAATATAGGACACTCTAAAAATAACATATTGTGTATGATTAGTGGAAAAATTTATTATTTACAATATTGAAAAAAAACTAGTAGTTTTCAATATAATGACTTTAGAATTCTCAAAATATAAAAATTACCAATTTTTAATATAATAGTAATAGATTTTTCAAAATACAAAATATTTGCAAAAACTACCTGTACAGTTCACAAAATACAAAAAATAGCAGTTTTTAATATGATAGCAATAAAGTTCACAAAATATAAAAAAATTAGAAGTTTTGATTATAAATCAATCGAATTCAGACAAAAAAATACTTAATAGCTTTAGAATGCGCAAAATACAAAAAGTAGCAGTTCGTGATATAATAGCAATCGAATTCACAAAGTACAAAATATTAACAAAAGAAATAACAAGTGAATCCACAAATTAGCTCTTTTTAATATAATAGCTATAGAATTTTAAAAATATAAAAAAGGAATAATTTTTAATATGATAGCAAAAGAATTCCCAACATCCAAAAAAGTAGTTTTTATTGTAAACCAATGTAATTCGCAAAATATAAAAGAATTAACAATTTTTGATTTAATAGCAGCAGAATTCTCAAGATACCAAAAAAATATCAGTTTTTAATTTAATAGCAATTGTATTTAAAAAATTAACAGCTGTCATGTATAATGTATAAAATTTGTAAAAAAATTTTGAATTTATGAGGTTTATAAAAAAAATTATGCGAAATATGTAAAAAAAAAAGGTATGAATATGATCGAAAAAGCAACTCCAAAAGGTTTTTCAAAAAAACTATAAGGCAGTGAAATATTTTTGTATAATATATAGAATTAAAAAAATACCAGAATTTTTACATACATATAATGCAGTAAATTCTTTAAAAATATAATCTATGAAATCCGCAAAAAAAAAATATCCACAGAATAATTTTGTGTAATATGTAGAATTTACATAAAAGTATAATATATGAGATATGTGAAAAAGTGAATATTTGATAGTGAGTAGGACATGAAAAATGTATATAATGGAAATATGATACATAAAATTTTTAATTTTAGTAAATTTTTAGGACTTGCAATCAGTTGTAAAGAGAAGTTATTAATGATAATACGTATCAAAAAAAATTTACAAAAGTGAACTTAAAATAAATAGAAGATTTTTGTTTAGAATTTTGATGATAGTATTTTATGTGTAGGATTTTGAAAAAAATATGTATTAAGAAAATATTTTTGGACCTATACTGCATCTATTTCATTTTGTTTTTCAGTGTTTAGATAAACATTTAAATCATCGTCAGTTTGATGAAATAGTTTTTAAAATTTATGTCAAATATTATTGGTTTAAATATCGATGCTTCTTTGAAATTACATTTCTTCCAGCTTTCTTACTAAACCATTTGAAAATAAAACTAGTTTTTCAATATATTGCTCAAAAACTAAAAATTTCTAACCGAATATAAATATTATAATAGTTTCACTTTAACTCGCTTTTAAATGCATTATTTTTAAAATCTCTCTATGATCAAATATTTTATATTTAAAAATTTATACAAACTTCTCTGATCAAACTCTAGGACAGAAATTAAATTAAATATTCAGATATTTATGCTTTCATACCACTATATAATGAAGGCAATAATAAATCAAAAGGGAAAGAATTAAGTTGTGAAAAGGTGAATTTTTATCGATTTTGCAGTATTTTCAAAAGTAATCCAGTGGATGTAAGTATATGAAAAAAATTAAATTCATATATTGAGAAAATTTAGCTTTTACAAACTTATTACGACTCATTTATGATTTAAATAGTTACTAGTTATTTCTATGATAAACTAAAACAGCCCACAAATATATAGCAATTGCATTAAATACATAAAAGTAAAGTCAAAAGTATAACATATAACAACCCCTTTTAAAAGTTAAGTTTGAACTTTTGATCTGAAGCAAAAGTTATATTCGCTTCAACTTTGATTCAAAGCCATTCGTGTTCAGTCTGTATTTGAGAAGCACTTGTAAATAATATTTCGTTGTTGCGCATTTGCATCCTGTTGATCATATTTTGCTTTGACTGAGATGCATGCGTCTGTCGCAAAAGCTGCTTGCGAACGTACTCGAGACGCATTTATTAAATGTTTCAAAATTCAGCATTTGCATTAAAAGCTTGCACTTATCGCCGCTTAGCTTTTATTTTTTGCAGCTTTATCATGTGATTATAAATTGCTTTTATTTCGTAATGTAATGTTTCGTGCATTTTTAAGAAAAAAGTCTGTGTGTTTTGTAAACGCATCGATAGTGCATTAATATAATTTAATAAATATTGCTGTGTGTTGAATATTTTAGAGAATATTAATAGTATGTTTTGTAGTGTTCATTTTTTTAAAGTTTACAAGGTGTTTCAAAATGAATATCGGGATTTTAACTATGTACAATATATAAAGATAAATTATATTATAAGAAGAACGTCCATAAGATACTGAAAATTTTAAAAATTTTCTAAATTTTGCGCATGCTTATTACCACGCTCAACTACTTTCACATTAAAAGCTAGTAATAAAAATGACGATTCTCAGTTAGAAAGTTTTTAACGTTTCGCTATTTCTAAAATTTGAATCTGTAATTGTCATTAAGCGAGTGTAGTGCATTTAATTCCTATCTTATTGTTTGCAATTCTTCCAATGTTAAATTTGGCGTATTATTAATGTATAATTTTTTCAACTGAAAAACATGGGCGCCAAGAATGTTTGATATATATCTGATATCGGAATTTAACTCTTGAAAATCTGAGTTTTGCAGATGAGTTAACACATATTCCTTTATAAATCTTTAAATAACTGAAGATTTAAAATGAATGGTATGTATATGCCCTTACTATTATATGACCTATTCACTTAAATGCCAGAATCGAATCAGCTGTGGTATCAGTTATTTCCGACATGCAGAAGCTAGGAATACTTTTTTCTTATCACTTTAATGTATCCTTATGATGAATTCTATTCATATTTAATGTTTGCAGAAAAATTGCTCGAATTTTTATTGTTTTCCTTACAGATAAATTTAATCGGAGTTTGATTAATGTGTCTAAGTTTAAATATTCTGATATTCATTTTGAATCATCTAATGTAAAATGCTTAAAAGTGAATAACTTTTCTTTTTAAAATATTGCTGTTGTGATTTTTAAATAGCGTTTGATAACTATGTGTTTTAGTTCATGAAATAATTTACATTGATGTAAATTTTAAGTATGAGAGTTTGCTTGATATTCCAAGATTTGCAGAACTTTTGCTATTAAAGTTTATATATGTTGTAAACTAGGTAAAAGTATAATAATCTTTAAAATTTCTTTTAAACATATCAAGAAATTTTATCTCAATTACGTAGTACTTTATATACTTTTCCATTGTTAATTTCATGTAAAATGTGTATTCTTTTCTAACTATTGTAATCTCTTACCTAAACTTCTTTGCTTTATGAAAATTTCAAAACTTTAAAAAAGATGTTTGAATTTTTCAAATTAAAATATGACTTTTAAATATAAATGTATGTCTTGTTTTCAAGTAATTCCGTTAAATAATCAATATTTTTTCATTCTTTTTAAGTTTCTGCATGAATAGTTTGGTAATTACTAATTCAAAAATAATGTCTTTTGATGGCCATCAAAATAAAAGTAAAGCTTTGGGTGTTATAAAAATTATTTAAAAAATATTTATAGAAATTGTAAAATTCTGAGGAATTGTATCTATCATCATATCTTGTTTTTAAAATTTACCTAACTGCTATTAAAATTAAATAAGACCTCAAAAACGTAAATACGAATTTAATAAATGAAATTCATTTAATTTTGTTTCTAAAATAAACCATAAATATTATGACAGATCCAATAAAAAACTGATAAAATAATTTATCATAATTTTAAGATAGAATAAATAGATATAGTATTAATCACAGGAAAGAATTTTCAAAAACATTTTATTCTCATGTTATTTAAAACAAACATATTTTAATTCTTCTGAGAATTATATATTTATCTTTAATAATGTCATCCTTACAATTAGTATTTTAACCCCTTTTAATACATTCAGATTGTTTAAGTATTAAACAATTAATAAACGGTCTTAAGTGTTTCATTTTTTAATGACTCAGATTTTTTTAAAGCATTGGTTCTCTCAGAAGAATGTTTACTAAATGACTGAAATACCCATACTAAAAGCAGAATCAGTAAGGGGAAAAAAAACCTTTAATTCACCCTCTTCCTGATAAGCTTAGCTTCTTTCAGATTTCTTTTAGTTTTCTCGAAGCGTGTTATTTCAAAGATTGGCGCTGCCGGCGTTTTTTCGAAAGCCAGGCGCTGTTCAAGTTTAAAAACTTCCTGTAAATAAGATTTTGAGAGCACCAGGAGGCATAAAATGCAGGTGTAACGCATTAAAAAAAAAGAAGGCAAACTCCTTTGTCGCCTGCTCCCTCCGACTCCAAGAAGCAGAGAATAAGGGACCTTTGAACAAAAGACCTCAGAGTATTTGAGTTCAGTATTTTATTAAAGTATGGTGGCATTTTTTGTTGTTGCTGCTGTACGGTGGGGGATAGAATTTTGCAAATGAGAATTTTTGCCCCTTTTTTTATTAAAGTTATAAATAAGAGAACAGGATGTATATTACGTGATGTAATGTGACAGTTATATTATCGAAAAGGAAATTAAGCTTTTAATATTATCCACTTAACTTTTACTGCCATAGCTACCTTAAAAAGATTTTACCTCATAAAAAAGAACATTTTTATTTCTTCCACCATTTTAATCGGTATTCATTGTGTTGACTATATTGTATATAGAGCAATTCAAAAGTCCTTAGGCAAGCTTTAAAGTAAACCAAACGAATAATTCCTTTTGATAATTAAATGGGAGAGGGCTTGCTATGACATTAGAATGAACAGGACAACTTGTTAGAACGAATGCTTGCTAAAAAATAATAATTTAAACATATTTTCTGTCAATATCTGCTAGAATTTTTATTCAAGCCATAATGGCACTACCAACCTATTTCCTATAGTGAGTCATTTTATAAGGTTGCTTATGTTGGAAATGCAAGAAGGATTGCTATGACAGTAGAATGAACAGGAAAACTTGTTACTACGAACCCCTTGCTTAAAAGTAATACTGAAACACTTTTTCTATTAATATTTAGTAGTATTGTCCTTCGAACCATGATGGCAAAAGCAAGCAACCATTACAGTGAGTTACTTATATAAAATGGTGTGGATGGAAATGCAAGAAGGCTTGCTTTAGCATTAGAATGAACAGGACTACATGTTACTACAAACACTTACTAAAACATGATGCTGAAAACATCTCTATCAGTATTTGGTACGATTTTTCTTTGAGCCATGATGGCATGACCAAACAATCACCTACAATGAGTTACTTTTATAGCAGTGATGTGGTTTGAAATGCAAGTAGGCTTGCTATAGCAGTAGAATGAATTGTACTATGAGTTACAACAAATATTTGCCAAAGCATAGTACTAAAAGGACTTCTATCAATATCTGGTAGCATTTTCCTGCAACTCATGATGACTCGAACAAAGAGCCTGCTGCAGGGAGTTATTTTTATAAGGATGATGGGATTGGAAATACGAGAGAGCTTGCTGGGACATTAGAATGAATAAATCAACGTGTTGCGACAAAACCTTTCTAAAGCATAATACTGAAAACACCTCTATAAATATATGGTACGATTTTCCTTCGATCCCTGATAATACGAGCAAACAATCTCCCACAGTCAATCATTTTTATAAAGATGATTTGGTGGAAAATGCAAGAAGGCTTTAATGTTATTGGAATTAACATTACAGAGTGTTGTGATGAGCACTTGTTACAGCATAATACTAGAAACACTTCTATAAACATCTGATATAATTTTCCTTAGGCCCGAAATGGCAGGGGGTATGGCAAGAGCAACAATCTCATACAATGCAAGCCTAGATATTAATTCTGAAATGAAGAGAAATTCCTAATGTTTTTTACTACTTGTGGGTAATGCAAAAATCAGTTGGCATTAGTCAGTAAATCAAAAATCAGTACATGTTACACAAGTTTCAAAATTTGACTTTCATCGTGAAATATATCACACTTTGAAAAGAAAGTTACCCTGTTATTCCAAGGCTTATTCCAAGAATATTAAACGACCTAATTAGACATCGTAGCTGAGTTTGCTTTCACAGGCTTCTATGTAACAAAGACTCTTTCATTTGTGTATGTTGTATATTTAAACTTCGTCTAATAAATTACCCCACAGGTTTTCTATAAAGTAATTATATTTCAAGAAAGCAATAAACTTATTCTGAATAGATATAAACTTATCCTGAATAGAAATAAACATAATTTTACGAAAGATTCATACAAGATTAATTTCAACCCCTTTTAATAAGGCAACTCTTCATATTTCTTTTCAGGTTAATCTAGTTCAATATAAACAGTAGAGCTCTGCAGATATTTAAATAATGATGATCATTCCATGATTAAATCTCATTTATGATTCAATTAGAGGCAGAACCCGAAAGCGTACTGTGATTCTCACATCTCTTCAACAGATTTCAATACAATGACAGTATTAAAAAAAAATCGAGATTTTGGTGATTTGAAACTGTTAATCGGTAAAGCAGCGAATACTTGTTAGATCTCTGCCATAAAATACGCTCAAGTAATTTAATCCTCTAACCAACGAACCAGAAGTCAGTTGCACACGATGGCACTTCCAGTTCGTTGGTTGCATACATCAGATGCAAATAAGCTCACATATACAAGCTAAAATTTCACATTCTGTCATATTTTTACACGCGTTGCCACAGCGTGTATTTCAAATATAATTATATAACAAAATTTTAGTTTATGTATGCTAGCTTATTTGCATCAAATTCAGGAGCGTATCTGACTTCCGGTTCGTTGCTTACAATTCTAGATAAAATGTTTAATTAGAATTTAACAGTAGAGATTCTAATTACTGGTCTAGAATGTAGGTTCAATGTTGGCTATTCCATGCTCATTCTTGCGCGTTTCATTGAACCTCCGTTACATAAAATTCTCTTGTCTATAATCTAGTATTCGGCAGCAGATCATCTAGAAAACAATGCCAGAATCAAAAATAATGCGGAAAGTAATACATCGACACAGGTTGCCATAAAATAAATATATTTAAGACACCAATGTCTCTTTCAAAGAGAATCATTCTTAGAAGGCAAAGAAAAAAAAATTCTCATAAAATGGACAACAGTGTGGAGTCAGCTGATAGTACGTCACAATGGTCGTTATTGGAATTCTACTAATAGTTAAATCAAAATGTCATGAAAAGTAGCAAAAAAAGCAATTCATTGTTTGAACTGCTGAGTTAGCCATCCAAAACAGGCTTCAAAGTTTACACTCGGATAAGTTATCGAATGAATGATGGAAGAAGTGTAGAATTTGAAACATTGATTTCTTTACTTTAAATAAAATTTCTGCTACTCTCAGAAGAAATGTTTGAAATTAGATGTTTTTAGCATTGAAAAGACTTTTAAATGAAATGTCAAATCTTATAATAGTTTGATTAGGAGAGGATATAATTTTTTTACTTCAGTAAAACGTTTTTTTTTTCTTTAAATTCATTTTTCAAATTTCTTACTTTTTGAAAGTTTCAGTGATTTCAAAATTTCTGTTAAGTGGAATTCTGAAGTAATTGACAAACATTTTGGATCAATACCTACAATATATCTTGGAAAATTTGATTTGTATTGAAAACAGAGCCATCAAAAAACGCTTGTAATTATTTTACAATTAGTCAGAGTTCACAAACAGAAAAAAATTCCAAGGGTGTTGTTTTATGACTTTAAATGGTATTATAATGATTAATTTACAAAAGTAGAGCTGAAAATTGAATCTTGAATCAATATTTAGCCTCAATTATCAAGTATGAAATAACTTTTAGAACATTTTATCTTCTTCAAGAAACAATAGCCAAAATGTTAGGATTTCTTTTTCTTTTTCAAATATTGAATTTTACTTTAGATAAGCACATCAATAACTTAAACCTACAAAATTGCTGTAATATAAAAGTGCAGATATCCTGTAAAAGTAGCAAGAAATAAATTCAAATTAGAGAAATTACAGAGCCACTATTTAGCGTTCATCAGTGAACTTCAATTAGCAAAGAAATTCGAAGAGTTGCTAACTTTATTGAGATTGAAATTCATCCTTAATTATGCGTGAACCTCTCAATACATTTTATTATTTTTAGATAATTTCAGATCTATTTATAGGATTTCAAATTTTGTCTCATTCAAATGCAGAAACTTAAATTCAAAAATGCATCGTTACTGAATGTTAAATAATTATTTGGTTTGTTTTACTTACTTGTTTACTTTATTTTGTTTACCTAAATTTACCAAATAAAAAATTGATTCGCATTTGGTCTATGTAAGTTTTGAACGTAGCCTATTCGTAAACTAAATTTGCATTTTAGTTAATTAAAAAGGTTTTTCTTAAAATATTACAACTTTTTGCATTTGTTGAAAATACGTGCGAAGATCAATGTTATATTTAATATATTAAAAAACTGAAACTATTTTTTATTCTGTTTTATTCTAAATTCTCTTCTAAAAGAATTAAGAGATTATTTACACTCAATTAATCAAGATAATTTATTTCTTCTTAAAAAACTATTTTGTTTTGCTTTTTACTACTTTTCAAAACACTATTTTTTTATCGTATACTTTCTCAAAAAATTCCTAACTACCTCAAATATGTAGAAATTATTTAGAAGGAACATTTAAAAGAATTTCTAAAATATAATCATATTTTGAGGATGGTGATTTAAATTATTAATACTTTCAATTATGCTTTATATAAAAAATTTGTTAGCTTTTTTATTGGCTAACCCTAAAAATGTCGTGCTTAATTTCAATATCTTCGACTACAATAAGATGCTAGTAAATGGGCTGTGTTGCCTGCTTTCAGACACATAGTGGTGTGCGGGCACATCAACTACGACTCCGTGTCCTACTTCTTGAAAGACTTTCTTCATGAAGACCGAGAAGATGTAGATGTTGAGGTCGTCTTCCTTCACAGGTAAGCTATGCTCTTTCATATCTGCTGAGACAGCAAATAATTTAATAAAAACGTTTTTAATATTCTTTTATTAATTTATTGATAATAATTTTCTGTAATATAGTTTCTTAAAATTACGTTCTTTCAATGTCATTGACGATTATGTAAGATGATGTCACTCGCATAGAAAATTTTTTTTAATGAAATTAATGTATTTTGATAAATATTTCTTGAAAATATACAAATAATATGAGGGTATTGTGAATACACAAATGTAAATAATTTCTGTATTCTGATATAAATCAGGAAATGATGGAGATACAGGTGGAGAAATTTCATCTTTACAAACTTAAACCAAATCTCATCCCAGGTAGCACTATCTGTTGCACTATATATCGCACAATGTTGTGCGATATCATATGATATTAATTATTATATGATATTAAATAATATCCCACAATATTAAACAATATGGCGAATATTGATCAATATTTTTAAATATTTGTGTACTACTAAGGATTAAATGAAAGAGTGCAAGATTCCTTGTTATTCTTGCTTCGTTGTATTTTAAATCGGTGAATTTAATTTATACCTTCTTATGATTTAAATTTCTTAGTTTTAATATTGATAATTTATTTTCACTCACTAAATTTCTTTATATCATGATGAATGACTTTTTAAATCAAATTATTTGGCATCATCTTCTATGCTGTTGATAATATCTCAAATTAACATTGCGGTTTTGCTCACAACCAATCAGATTTTTCTTCTTAATTTCGTAACAGAGTCATTATACTGTTTGATGTTTAGAAAATAGAAATTTTTCCAGCGATTTTAATATCCGAGAATTTCTAAATTAATAATGGCTATTTTAATGAAAAATGGGCTATTTTAATGTTTCTAAAAAATTATTATTCTCCATTAATTTAATAATATTTTGAATTTATATCAGTAGCGACATCTGGTAGAAATTTTTTCCCATATCAAAGCACTATATTATTTACAAAAATGATTTATGAAATTGAAGAAAAAAATAGAAAATAAAAAATGGGGTTTCTTTTTAGTGAATCAATGTGTCTAAATGTGTAAAATGTGTCTAAAAACTATTTATACTGAGTAGGTTGAAAATAACACATTCAGGTGTTACTAAAAGTAAATTCATTAATTATCAGAAGTTTTTCAACACTTTTTAAGTGACCTTCGTTCTTTTCCAGAAAACCTCCGGACCTAGAGTTAGAGGGTCTCTTCAAGAGGCACTTCACGACAGTCGAATTTTTTCAAGGCACAGTCATGAATCCCGTGGATTTACAGCGAGTGAAGGTTAGAAAATTTTTCTATTTATTTTCTAGATAAATCCAATTTATTTTCTAGGTAAATATATACTGTTTTCACCTTGGAATTTGATTCTTAAATTACGTTAAATTATTTTAATTACTTAATCCTTTCAATAAATCGTGTACACATTTGCCACCATCTTGAGACATCTAGCATTGAAATAATTATGGACTTCATTTTCGTTAATGTTTTCTGTGAAACAAAAATAATTATAAATAATAATAAACAATAATAAACAAAATTAATTAATTGTTAGGTAATTTCAATAGCTAAAGAATGAAATGAGTTTTACTGATTGTTATCAATTCAAATAATTGCTTTTAATAAATCAATCTGAAAGTATCGTAATTTGCTTTATTAGTAGAAATAATAATGATGCTAAAGAATATTCAAACTTATAATCAGAAGCATCGTATAACAGTAACGTTTTAGAATATAAACCTTCCATTTTTATTATATTTTTAAAATTTATTCTTAACACTATAACATTGATAACACACGCACAGAAAGTCATGAAAATTACAATATCTTACTACTAGCATTTATACTATTTTAATATTTAAAATAATGAACTCACTGACAGTATTAATTTTATTTCTTTATCTTTTTAATTTTAAAAATGTTTTAAGTATATCTGATAAAAATAATCTTCACAGTTTGAACCATTACAAGTATACACAAATGCTTCATAATAACAATAACCAGCTGATTTTTTTAATCAAAATTTATAAATTTCACGAATTATTTTCTTAATAAAGTAAAACGGTTTTAGGTCAAGCGAATGTTTGTTATATGCTTGCTAACTTAAAATTCAGAAACTATTATTTATCTCAAAATTTAAAAAACAACATGTCACCATCATTGCTATAATTTAAAAAATATGTTTTTGAAATGATACTTAGATTTTATCGTACAAGTCATTTACGTAAAAATAATAAATATCCAATAAATTATCCTAATCCAAGACAAGACAGATCTTGTAACTCTCTTTTATTGCATTTCAAAACTTTTCCATATGCAATTAATAGCTCTCCTTTATATAAGTCAATTGAACATCACAAATCTCATTTAGTATTATTGAAAGTCAAGAGGAAATAACTATAATAAATGGTATATTATATGACTGTAATAAAGTATCTTGCAATATCGTATTCAGGCATATTATATTAAACAAATGAAGAAAAATTGAATTATTTTCTTATTTGTTTCGACTTTGTTAAATTATTTATATGAGAAAAAAATATCCCCTTTCTGTGATTTTCTCCTTATATTTTAGTTATCTAAAATCTAAATGTCATTCAACAAAAATTTTTCCTTAAAAGTAATAATTTGGATGGAATGTAAATCAATCAAATTTCTTATGAAAAATTTGTCATATCCCAAGATTGTAGATAAAGCTTAAAATGTTCCAAATTTTTCTAGAACTTGTTATTATCAATCCAATAACCTGTCAAAAAAACATTGATTGATAGTTTTATGATTTGAACGCAAATGTCATGTACTCAAAAGTCACACATTGTTCTTAAAAAGGTAAACACATCAATCCTAAAACATTATCATGCAACGATATTTCGGAATTGACATTTGAATCTCTTTTGATTTTTTTAATAGCACTAAATTCATTTCTTGTTGAAAACTTTAACTGCAATTCATCATCTCATTTTTTTTAGTGTTAATACTGCTACTCAGACTTAAAAAACAAATTAATAAAAAAAATTCGACAATCTAATTTCGTAAGTAAAAGACAGCTTTTTTTTAATCCATTACTTTATATTAAACATCATGAAATCCTTCATTTCTTTGTTATGATTTAAAAGTAGATTTTCTCGCTCCAGAATTTTTGTCTTGGTGAAACCAATAAAAATAAAGTAATTCACTTATACATTTAGGACGGAAGAAAGAGATTAACTCAAATGAAAAAAAAGGTCTCAATTTAATTATAAAAGCGAATAGTTTATGGTTAGTGAAAGTAATGAGGTGAAATGTCAAAATAACGTTGGCGTCATGAAGCATGATCTCATATAACATGGGAGAAAACTAAAAATCTAATTACTGACGGAAGAAATTAAATGGCGAAAAGAACTGCGGTAAATGCAAATTCACTCACGGAAAGAAATGTATGTGCTGAAAAGAAATGTCCTCGTGGAAAATGTAAAGTTGAATACAGCAATAAAACAAATATTTATTTAAAACTGGTGTAGATATGATTGGCATATAGGCTTACCTCGCCGTAATATTACCCATACTTTGAACCTATTAACAAATTGTTTTTTTTAAATCTTAATAATCGGTAGACGTACGAAACAGGAAATCCAACAAGGTCAGTAAAGAGTAAGCCATCTAATTGAACTCCGACCCGCCACGATGGCACACGGATACACCACGCAAGACTGAATGACCGGGCCGCCGCTACAGCAACACTGGCGGGAACTATGGTTGAGTCCTCAGGGCCAACATCGACCACGGTACAACCCTCCCCGTAGGGAATACGTCCCGTCATCGATGGGAGAGCCAATATTGTTTTACCTAACGAGTTGGCGAAATCCAACCACTATTCAGGAAGCATCTAATCCTCATTTCGAGGTGCATCCAGGGGGTGTCAGTAAAAGGTAACAGCGCTTTATTTCCCTAAAGGCATAAAATAAATAGAAAATGTAGTTGAGTTGTACGCAAAGAAAATGGCACATATAGAAACTAACAATACAAGCATCACGAGATAGGAAATATCTCAGCATAAACAACTACAAAAACTAATCGAAACTCCAATAAAAGTTGTGGTGGCAAAGTCCATAAATCTCATAAGAACTTTCAGGCCGAAGTGTACACTTTTGTCTAGGGTTGATATTACACGACTACAGAACCAATGATACCGAGATCGAACCCCAAGAATGCACTAACTAACACAGCTCTAAACTAACTAACACAGCCTTCGTGGCGCCCCCTACCTGTAGCAAAAGTCGTCATAAAAACCTTCGCCCACCATAGCATTTGGCGTGATAAAAACGTACGTCGCTAGCCAAAAACACTTGGTACGATAACATCGTTCTTCTCACCTCAAACTCGCTGGATGGTGAGTAATGTGGTGGCAAATTTCGTATGCTACATAAGAACTTCCAGACCGGAATGTACACTTTTATCTAGGGGTTATGTGTCACAGCTTCGTAACCAATGGTCCCGAGTTCGTACCTCGAGAATGCACACAATTGGAGAATGCAATTGGAGTTAACTCAAAGGTGGGATAAGGTAGAATTATTAATATGTGATTTTTCTAGCCCAATTGTATATCAGTGTCAAAGTTAGTACCAAACCGAGTAAAGGAATGAGGTACAGTTATAAAATGCCTTCCCAGTTCTTTATTACAATATATATCGAATTCGCAAAATGCATTTAAGGAATCTAACGAGATTGTAAAGGTTTTTCCAGAAATATTTGAAATTTTTATGAAATGAAAATAAAGTCTAAACATCGCAGATTCGAAAATATTCTTTGTTTTAAATGCTTATAAAAT
>JAPMOQ010048648.1:993750-1005842 GCA_026543055.1 Argiope trifasciata
AATAGTTACAAAATAGTGACTTTTGGTGTGAATTTAATATTTTTTACTGAATCTATCATGTTATCCTAGGGAAATTTTTTCGGCGATTAATCCTTGGCATATCGTAAATAGTGCCTTACAATCAAATTTGTACTTTAGACATATTTATCTAAACATTTGGAAAAAGGATTTGACATCAAACCGAACTTGTAGTCGCAAAATCTCAAACCGAATTCGAAATATTAAATTTTTGAATTGCCGCCGTTATGTGTACCTAAAACTACAGGCGGACAGTTAATGAACAATCTGTTGGGTTTGACTCCAAGTTTGATAGATGCCTGTACTTTCGATGTTAAATCTGTGTTCTTATTCTTATCTATCTCTTCGTTTTGTAGTTACCATGTTAACTTCAATGCGAGCAGGCTGGCAGACAAACGAACTTCATCTGAGCAGATTTAACTCAATATTTTATGCAACGTTCGTATACCAGATTTCAATCGTGTAGGTGAAAACTTTTATTAGTTATCTTTGTCAGACACAGGCGGAAATTTTCGAAAAATTTGTTGTTTGAACCTAGAGAGATCTAAAACATGGAAATGAATCAAAATCTTGAATTTGAATTTTTTCCTTATCACTATACAGTTTTTATACTGTACACGAGAAAGTACAAAGATAAAAGGGTATAATAATTAATTCTAAAATATTAGTTTTTTTGACAGAAATTTCATTCTAATAAATTTAAAATCAAACATGTCCCCTTATTGACCGTCTATATATTAGCTCACATGTAGACGCGATAGCTAAAAAACAGCAGCGACTTAAGTAACTCAAATTTGTAATGTATTATTGATGACTAAGCTTGTAAACGTTCTTCAAGTTTCAGTTCCATTCATTCAATGTGCATGCTCAATGTGCGTCTCTATACTGCAGGTAAAACATATCGTAATGTATTGATTTCCAAAAAAGAAAATACCTCACAGGTTTAAAAAAATGGAAGGAAAATCGCATTAGTAGTAAATTTTTCAGCAATAAAGATTATTCACTTTAAAAGCCGTGAGAAAAGAGATAAGCTCGAAAGTCGTTAAGTTAAGCAGTCATAATGGAAAAAGCGAGTGCGTCTTTTAAGCCGGCTTAACCGATGGAGTGCAGGCAGTATGATTCTTTATCCCAGTGTTAAGTGCACGGTGATGGTAAAGTTAAAGTCTTTAAAAAGGAATGGCTAAAGTAACTTATAACAGACTCCTGGAAAAAAAAAGGCTTATCTATCATTATGGGAACTAAAGTGAAATGATTATGCAAACTCTTGAAAAAGTTTTGATGGAAGAAGTAATATACCATTACCGACTATGTGTTTTCTTATCAATTTTAAAGTGAAGTGAAAAGTTAAATGCATTAAGCAGTCAGTATTAATAAAGATTGTAGCAATAAAGATTAAGCTCAATATTAACAATTTTATTCTGTTTATTAATGCTTAAAAAATGCACTTAAAATTTTTCACAGTTCTCATAAATATATTAGTTTGCCCTCTTTTTACTTTTTTATAAACGAAATATATGAAAAAATATAGTTATCACCAAAAAACTTTGAACTTGAAATTTTAGTAACTCTCAACGTTTTACCCCTCATTGAATCAGAAAAAATACTTTTTTTGGAATTGCCTCTATTAATATGATAGTTTAAAAGCGCTCTAAGGGAGACACGTAAAATTAAGTATGAGGTACTTCAAATTTATAGACTTGTTGCATATAGTTTTAAATGCAATTCATTCTGAGAAAGCTTGTATGTCAGACTGGTAATTAGGGTTATTTGCATTAAACATTATAGCCACAAAAGGGTTAGTTTATGAAAAGTTAGATAGATAACATTTGTCCCCACGGATTTAAGGTCTATAATGCAGAGCCATATCAAGTTTGAAACGAAATCCGCCAAGGGCTGGATCACCTTTTGATTTGTATTTTCATATGCATTTAAACCCAATAATTCAAATCATAAAAACTCAAATAAATGAAATTTAGTATATAATCTTGTCATTAATTTTGTACTTCTATATACTATTTTGGTTTCGATTGATTGGGAAAAAAAAGCATCCAAGTTATATTAGATTTTCTGGTATTTGTGTATTAACCACATGTCAATAATTAATTGCCAAAGTAAAGCTTCAAAGATTGCTCGCTAGATTCATACATAAGATTGATATTTGCTATTTATTGTTCGATAATATTATGTAGTTAATGCACAGGTACTTTTTTATTCTCTACTATGAAGCATAGAACTCTCAAATGTGAAAATAAAAATCTAAGCACTTGTAGAATTCAACTCATGTCCGAGGTTCACGATTCTTAATGAAGGCAGGGAATAACATTGTTATAATAAGTATGCGAGAAATTTCAAGAAGACTAATTCAGCCGACATTCATACATAAATAATTTATTTTACTGTAGTAATAGAAATATTATTTCTAATCTACAAAAAAAAGAAAAAAAATTCAAACTTTTAATTTGTATAGTTTTGAATAAAATGGTCAAAATATTATCGTGAATTCGCTATTCATATAAGTGATATTAAATTCCTTTACATATAGACTTTTACCATCATTAATTTCCATGAAAATGCATTATTGGAATAGAATTTTTATTTATATCACTATCTAATCTATATAAATGATATCCATTATAGTCGCAGCTAATTTAAAATCATTAGAGATAGACAAAAACGTCCATTTGGAAAATGATACAAAGACTCATATTTTATATTGTTTGAGTCAATAAATGTATCACTAAAAATATTCCCTTGTCCCTTTTTACCATTATAATTAATACAATATTCTAGATATGTTAGCATTTTAAACAACAAAAGCATCAAAATATGATTGATATTATAAACTTCTAATACCATAATTTTCAATGATTTTTATTGTTAGAAAATCTGTCTCAAGGAAGATCTGCGTTTAAAATACAATTTTTTCACCAGGTGGTCGTTAAATGATTTAGAATAAGGAATTTCGATGTTTCTTGATTTAATCAGTTTTGAATGCATCAGGAGCAAACATTTTTGCTTAAATGTGTAAATATCAAAAATATATTTTATGGATAATGAGACTGTTCGACAGATTTTAGAAATCAAGCATTGGAGAATGCTTGGATTCTACATACAATAAAAGCTCTTTTTTCGTGGGGTATATGTTCCATAAATATGCCGCGAAGACAGAAACCGTGAGTACGGAATGATAATTTATATGGGATTATAGGGGATACGTTCCTAAGTGGCAAAGTAATAAATATATATATAATCTTCAGGTTTAGGCAATGGTTTGAAGAATTTTGTAATTTTCTCTTGCTTGGCAGTTTTTAAAAGCTCTTTCAATTCAGACTGCTATGCAGCAGTCGCATCAACAATTTGTCTCTTAAAAATAAGACTTCGTTCCATAGACGGATAAATGCTCATAAAGAAATCGCAAAGCTCATTTGCAATTCTTAAATCTTCACTAAGATTTTTCAAATTATGTGTCACTGCTTGTTGAAGCCTCTTCATCAATGGGCTGTAAATTTAACATTTCTTCCAATTCGGTTTCAGTCAAATCTTCATCTTGCGATTCAAGCAATTCCTGAATATCACTTGATTCTATATTTCGAACCCATCTCGTCCTATTCCAATCGCTATCTCGGCTATGTTTGCAGATTGCATCTAACAACATACTTTAGACAAATTTGTAATAAGATCTATTTTATTTTTTTATTAGTCCATTTGACGGAATTTACAAAGGCTATTGGGTTAGATACCTATTGGAATCCTTTTATTATTATGTATGTACTTATTAGATCCGTGAATATAAGGATTGGGTTACATTTTTTTATCCCCGAATTGCGAAAACGCGTATAAGGAGCTTTAACTGTACTTAATCTATATGCATAAAAAATATACGGATATATTAAATATCTCTAAATCCAAATTAAATTCTAGTTATTTTTTAATTTTTATCTTAATTTAACACGTATTAATTTATTACAATTTTAAGTGTTCTCTTATTTCCTGATTCAATTCCACTTTTTTTTATTTAATTAATGCAACAGAAGCTTTGTAAAATTGCTAAAATCGAGAAGTTCCAGCACTCCGAGGGAAGAGATAAAAATTTGCCGATTTAAACTAATCCTTTCAAAATATCCCTATAATTCCCTTACCTAAATCAACATCTAAATTCTTTATGAGAATCTCATAATTTATAATTATGGGGATAAATATTTCATTTGATCTTTTCTCTGTTTCTCTCTATCTGTTCTTGTATCGCTGGTTAACAGACGCCAGCTCACCCACTCTTCTCGTGCATAAAATTATGCCTCCCGGGATGGAATAAAGCGAATTTTACATATTCAAAGCGTCTTCTTACTCTTTGGTCAAGATTTTGCTTCAAAAATTATATGTTTACATATATAACCTTATACATATAAGAACAAAAACAAAGAAGGAAATTTTCATATTGCGATCAACTTTTACTTGACGATACTGAGCAGTTTGGCAAGAGAGAGTTTTGAAGTTAAAATTGACGGATAACCAAGAATGAATCGAACATACTTCCCTGAGGTCAAGGATACAATCGAAAAGCACGAAGCTCTCGGTTGAGAAATAAAACTAAAAAATCTCTATTTCAGCAATAATAAACCACTTTTCATCAATCAAAATAGAAACACTCTATATCTGTCTATCAATGTTAATAATCAGGGTAAAAAGAAAAAAAGAGAAATCTCGTATATACAATCATTGATGCATCACTTTCTATTTTAGGCTTACCTACTGAACATTCCGAGTTGGAACTGGAAAAATGGAGATGATGTCATCTGCCTGGCTGAGCTGAAACTTGGCTTCATAGCACAAAGCTGTCTGGCCCCAGGGTTTTCCACAATGGTCGCTAACCTCTTCGCCATGAGATCCTATAAAACGGTACTTACCATTCAACAGATCATCATGTTTCTTCGTGTTTAATTTTATTTGTCAGTTTCAGATTTTCCTTTTTTAAAATTTGAACATGAAATTTTCATACTTATATTCCAAACCTCTGGTATGGAATATCATAGTATGATAAAGATTTAGATTTTATTGGTCCACTTTTTAAAATTGTCTCTTAATTATGCAGGGTATTATGTAGTATACAAAGGGTGTTTGTAGGCATCAAGGGAATGAAAATCGCAATAAATCATTTTGTACCAAACCATGTTGAAAGTCATAGATAGCAAAAAAGGCATACAGGCTTCGAAATCAAGATGGAGCTATTAAAAGTACAGAGATAATTACATAAATATTTTTTTTATTATTTGTGACAGGAAGGGAATATGTAAGTGGTAATCGCTGGTTTCATTGCACAGTTAAAAAGGATAGAAAAATGAAGTACGGCAGAGTTCCCCAAACTTTTGACATATAATTTTTATATCACTGAGTACCCCTCGTCAAAAAAAAATGAATGTATTTTAATAACCATCAAAATATTTTTGTGACGTAAACTAAATAATAATTAAAGGGAAATAAAATAATTCATAGTAAAATATAAATTTAAGTTATATTGTAAGTAACATTTATTTGAATCAATGAGAAGGATGAAATTGTTTGCGCTAAAATGACAGATCGTCATCATTTGGCTCCTTGTTTGTTGATTTTAATCTCAGATGTGGTTTCAAGTCCAATAGTCCGTTTTTTTTTTCTACTTAATCTCAACTAATGTTGAAAAAGAAACTTAACTCAAATATGAAGTTGGAAAAGGAAAGAACTGTATTGCAGAACTTGTTCTGTTAAGATAGCATACACATGTTGCATTTGTAACCAGAATAAAGTTAAGGTACTCTACCTATGGTTATTTTTCAAAAATCCGTCTGAAGCCAATTCCAACAATTGCTCTTCTTCTGCAGGCGTCAAATCTTCTGGCATAGATGTTCTGCTAATGTTAAACGAATCTTTCATCCATTCGTTATTTTTGTTTAAATCAGGGAAAAATCAAAGATTTCAGCGATTTCGAAATCAAGTGGGGAGGGATAATTTTTCAATCACGTGGGGAGAGACAGTGATCGGGTCTTCTTTCATTTTCGATAGAGTCACGTGATTTTACAGGGGTTGACTTTCCTCTAAGTTGTACCTCCATCAAACTCTTATTGTGCCCCTGGAGTACGTGTCCCTCATTTTGGCAAACATTGAAGCAAGGCATCAAAAATGATACCAGGTACGATTCTCATGTCTACAGCTTCAACATCAGCTAAGCTATGAGATCTGCCGTTGTTCTCTCAGGCGTCGCATAGATGAATGATTTATAGCAGTTCCATGAGAAAGAAATTACTTAAATTGCAATCTGACAAATATGGAAGCCAAGCAATGGATCCGGGCAGTCCAATATACCTCGTATAATTAGTATCCAGTTGATTATATAGTTCAGAAAAATTGTGCATTGGCTTCATGATGCATGAATACATTGCACTGAAGCTGCCATGCATTGTAACATATTGTAGAATTACAAAGTACATTGCTCCATTGACTCGTTCAAGCAGCAAATACGAACCCCAAGAAAATACCGATGGCGGTTTTGCATATAGTTAGATTCAAAAGAACGTTCGTATTTCAGACATACATACACAGATGAGTCATTATCACTTACAGAAACTTATAGCTTTAAAGTATGTATCTACAGGATTTGACAAGAATATCATGCAATATAAAAACCGAACACTCTTACAACTATGTGATAAATCAATACTAAATTTAGGATTATTGCTTGTTACAATTCGATATCAAATTAAAAATGAATGAATATCTACACTCTTTTAATTCGATTGTTCTACACACTTTTAATTCGATTGTTCTGTTAGTTAAAAGGCGAAGCTAGTGATACTTGTACACGTTTTGCTATAATTCTTTTAACAAAGATGTCGGACGCTACAGAACATTTGTCAATCATGTTTTTCATGTGAATCCCTTAAAGAAATTCAAATGAAATATGTTGGAGACATATAATTAGACGCCATCTCTCTTAGCATCGTCTTACCATCAAAACTCAGTATCTCATCAAATCATATCCAACCATAAGAATAGATCAAGCACTCTCATCTGCAGCTTACATAGTGCCTGTATTTTGTTGTTGTGTACACAGAAGCTGAATGTCTCTTTTACCGAACAAAGATGGACCTTTTTCCCTAAGCTCACCTTACATTCATAAAATTATGTGCGTTACAATATAAATAGTTGTAATTAGACGCCATCCCTCTTAATATCGTTTTACAAGCGAAGCTCAACATCTCAACATACCATAAGGATAGATCAAGCACTTCCATCATCAGCTTACATAGTGTCCGTAATTTGCTATTGTGTACACTGAAACTGAATGTGTTTCTTAACGAACAAGGATGGACTTTTTCTTCTAAACTCACCTTACATTCATAAAATTGTGTGTGTAACAATATAGTAGTTGTAATTAGACGCTAATCCTTAGTTATATTCACGCACTCTCAGCTGGAACTTACTTAGTGTCTGTAATCGTGTGTCTTTTTACTTGCATTAATTTCAGTGCATCCATTTTTATCATACTCATCAATTTCTTTTGTTCTTGTTCTTTTTGTTACTGCTAAATCTCAGCATTCATTGCATAGTACAAAAAAATCCTTCTCGTACTTATTTCTGCTGCTTTCTCTGCCAAATGATTCCCATGCTCGCCCGATACTGAATACTTGATCATAACATTTCGACTCACAGTGTTTATTGTTACGGAAAAAATCAATCACAATATCAAATAGCAACATTTTATTCTACACGGAAACACAATATGCTGGTAATAAAACATAGAAGAAGAATACCTAGTACTTGCAGCAGCAGAAGCACACATGCATTAAATGGGTAATAGGCAACCATTACAGCAGAAAGTGCTCAGAGAAAATTGGCAGGAAATCAACATAACATAAAGAGATTTCGCTCAACTTCTCACGTATATCGAGTCATCTACAATTCACAAACTATTGACTATTCCATTTTCTCGCTTGGTGTATTCAGATTGTTATTGTACTCGTGAATAGGCATTGAATGCTCTAGAAGGTGTCATAACTTTTCTTTTAATCGATATAAAACTGAAATACCTATAGTTCCAGAAATGTCCATTTTTATCTTCAAATCACCAAATCCTCAAATAATCACCAAATTTGTCACCATGGTCACCATGACCAAGATTCATTAACGCGTTATCCATTCAGCAAGCAGCCATCTAAGCTATTTGTATAACTGTCTTCCTTATATTTAAACAAACAATGCAGGGAAGCAATATTATAAATTCGTTAAGCTATTAATTATTTTATAATTAAAAGAGTACTTATAATTTATTAAATACTGTTCCATTTACGAATTTGTATTTCTGTTTTTATTTCAATCAGATTTTTTTTTCAATAAATTAATTGCTGAATCGGTGATGTTTTACAAAGAAGTAAAAGGTTGACTGTTAAAGTTCGTGAGTACAACTGCTCATTCATGAAAAATAAAATTTATTGTGATAATTGATGATATTAAGAAGACTGCAAGCTTTATTATTGGAAGGATCATCATGAATTAATTTTTGATCATCATGAATTAATTTTTTTATAAATGGCTTTATACAACGAAAATAATGCGGCAACAATTTATTATAAATAGATTATTTATTAAAAATAAATTATTTATTAAATTATTATATAACAATTTATTATAAATTTTAAATTTATTAATAAAAATATATAATATTTCTTGAA
Source organism: Argiope trifasciata (assembly GCA_026543055.1). Classification (NCBI taxonomy): domain Eukaryota; kingdom Metazoa; phylum Arthropoda; class Arachnida; order Araneae; family Araneidae; genus Argiope; species Argiope trifasciata. Next base: position 1,002,471 of record JAPMOQ010048648.1, read on the forward strand.
TTAATCATTTCTTTTAAAGCATAAATTATTGAGGAATTTTATTGTTTGATGAAAAGTGAACACATTCAATTTTACGAATGTATTATGAATTCATTCTGCATTATTTAGCGTAAAACCGCACAAATTATAAATGAAACAAGTTACTTTTTATTAAATAATTTCAATTAATAAAGATATGTATTAACATATAACAGAATCACAATATTAAGAGGCAAAAGTCACTTAACAGTATTTATTCCTAAATTTATATCCGGCTAAATATGTTTTATAAGAGAATTTTTTTCTCCCATTTAAAGCAAAAATTAATTAATTTATCAAAAAAATATTGATTTTCACAAAAATGGAATTCACATTCTTACCCTTCAGGTGAAAAATACTGAAAACTTTACATTTTACCGATTGAGCTACTGCCTGCTGATTTCAATTTTCATTACAAACTGCAAAAACTCTACTTAAAGTATTAAAAATTAATTTAATTTAATTAGTGAATTAATATTTGTTATCCACTACACTATTCATTATATATATATATATATATATATATATATATATATATATATATATATAGAATTGAAGAAAGGGCAAAAAGACAGCTAAGAAACTGATTAAACTTGAAAAATTTTACTTGAATTAATTTCTCCATTTCAGTGACATGTAATATTGCCTTGAAAAATATATCACAGCTTCAAAATGTATTGCTCTAAACTTTTCGAAATTCTTTTAAAGAAGAAATTTAAAGGACGCAAAAGAACCGTCAAGCAGGTTGTCAACTCCATTGAGATGGTATTCAGTTCTATAATGCATCCTGGAGTCTTTCATATTCAAAAAAGCCTACGTCGCGGATATTATTAAAAATGACATCAAGGGTTTGGCACAGAAAGAATTTGTATTATTATTATTTCTGCCTCTGCTTCAAATTTTTATCTTACTTTGGCATAGACACTTCGCTTTAAAATTGAAATGCATAGATTCGAGTTTCATGAAGAATTGTAAATACATTCTATATTGTTCGTTATCAAGTGGAATCAAAGTTTAATGGATGGAAGATTTAAATTATGTGTTCAAGTCCTACTTAACTATAGATTTATGGTGTAAAATTTTTAACAGTTTATTTAGTTTAGAGAAAGTGTTGTAATCGTCATAAAAATCGAATTTGAGACCTTGACGGCTATCTACGTTATATTAACTTCCTTAAATTCAAAAAACACTTGTTTAGAAATGATTGTTCATCTGCCTATCTGGAAGAAAGATATTTAAAAATGTTTTGAAATGAACAAATACAATTTGATATACTGTATTCACATCAATTTTTGATTTATTGTATTCACATTAAATTTGCAGTTTTCTGACAAATTTTAAGTAAAATATGTTCCAGAGAAAATCTAATTGCACTACTATTTCCTAGTTCCTTATGGTAAATCTCTCATTGCCTATATATATTTCTGATTGGCGATTAATGGCGGATGGATACTGAGCACAGTTGCAAGCAGTGAAGTAAACTGAAAATTTTCACTGCAAACTTTTCTAAAGCCATCGCTGAAACAATAATTATACTTTTATTTGTATGATATCTCTAAAAATTTCTTGCATGCGTCACAAATGGCACCAAGCATCACAACTAGGTGTAATGTACGAGATGCTTAGTATTGATTAATATCGTGTTCCAAATTCAGACCTCCAGTGATCTTGAACTTATAAAATATATTCCAACTTAAGCTCCCAATTTAAGTCAAGTATATTCAATGCCTTATTCTCTGTATATCACGTGGAGTAGTCATCAAAGTACTTATTAATAGTGAGAAACACTATGCTGAGATGCCACAAAAGTGTCATTTTGAACATACTTTTCATTGACTTCGATTTCATTTTCAATAAACTTTGTCTAAAACATGCTAGATTATGAAACTGTACTTAATTTTCTTCTATTATTATGGTTTAATCCATAAAATAATTATTCATATAACTCCGAAGCTTTCTCTCTCGGTATAATTTATATAACTAAAAATTCGTATTACGTTTGAGAAATATTTTCAATTTTATGAGATCAATGACATTTACAGTCTAATGCTATTTATTCGCATTATGTATGACATAAAAAAATTCGTAATTAACATATTGTGGATGTTTCATTATAATATTTTTATATATTGTATTTTCATTATAATATTACAGTGTAAAAGGTTTATTTGAAAATAAAAGTGAATTATTGTTTATTTGAAAACAAAAATGCTCTACGGTTTATTTGAAAGCAGAAACAATCTCTGATGACGTAAATAATATTTTGAAATGAATATAACAAAATCAATAGAACAGTAAATATTAAAAACTTTTATCTATATTCAGAATTATATTCTTACTAACTTTTGTAGGCTCTCGAAATAAATAGTGGCAGTAAATTTTGGCACTTGCCTCAAATTCCAGTAAGTATGTTGAAAGTTATAAATGGGAAACCAAATCGTCTTTTGCATGCGCTGGTGTTGGGAAAGTATTTGATGTTTTTAAGATCGATTTTATGAAAGCAGATTTTGTAAATTTTTATTGTTCCAATTTTTAACATTCCTTGTCACTTTTGCAAAAGTTTTAAGGTTCTTTAAAATATGATTTTAAACTTTAAGTGCTGATATATTTTATGACCAGTCATTTCAGTCATTTTAATTTGTCGTAATGTGTTGTTATTTTGTGGTCTTCCATTTAAAGAACTGTGAATGTAAAAAACACTATCGTTTCAGCTAACATTTAAAAAAAGAATTCAGTGACATTAAATACTATTAATTTCAATTTATAATTTAATTTCAATTATATCTTTTGCGCTTAGCTTTTTATTTATTATTCCAACAATAAAATAATTTTGTAATCAAATTGTGACAGAAATTAGAACCATGTAGTTAATTTATATATATTGGTTATGAATTATATGCAGAAGAAAGTCAAGTTAATTAAAGTTTAATGAAATAATAAAACCAATTTGTATTTTATTGTAGCAATAAAATATTTTTAAAAAATAATTTAACAAAATTATAAAAATTCAAGAAAATTATGAGAATTAAATCGATGTCTTTGAAAATATTATGTTTTAATTTTTTAAATTACATAAAAATCAGTTTTGCGCGATAGTATTCTCGGGAATTATTGCAAAAAAATCTCCATAATCTCGCTTACTTTTTGTAAAAGAAAACTTTTAATTAAAACTTTTAAAAAAATCACTCTCATATAAGCATGTACAGTACAACGGCAATATACAACTCTCTTAATCATTATTAGTAGTAATTTTATGAAAAAATCAATCAACAACAGATTTCATCGAAAAACGAAATGACTTTAAAATATATATATATATATATAATCTTCAAGCATAAATGTAATTTGTCTGAT
>JAPMOQ010048648.1:1014017-1024190 GCA_026543055.1 Argiope trifasciata
ATAAGTAATATGGAAGTTTAAAATATAATATTGAACTTTTATTTTGTCGCTATTGAAACAAATAACTTTACATATAAGCATACGTTTTCTCTACGAAAGATTTTTAAAAATTTTCTTTTTTTCTTACCTATGATGAATAGTAAGAACTCTAAAAAATTGTTTCTAATAATCATTACCAATTGGCTCATTTGCAAAAGGCAGAAATATCCCACAGACATCAGTAATATTTTGATTTCAAAAACTTTACATTATGTTCTTGTGATATACTTAACTACTAGGTTTTATTTATCCGAAAGTTAATTTCTAAAACATTTGAAAATAAGAAACTTCAATTTGAAAAAATATTATAAAAACAATAAAAATCAACATATAACATTATTTGAGGCAATTAACATTTCTTTAAAAATAATTTATATAATTATCTACTCTTATAAGCCATGATTAGAAAAATATTATTGGCACATTAACAGTTTAAATACAACAATAAATCTAAATTTTCTGTAAACTAAGCTGCCCAATTTATGTTAATGAATTTCAATTGCTTAAATCAATCGATAACTGCTGCGATCGACAAGAAATTCTGAAGGAAAATTCCTCCAGAATTATTATACAGAATTTTAATATAGATTTGCGAATCACTTTGGCTATTTCAGTCAAATGCAGAAAATTGGGCATTTTCTCTTGTTTAAAACACTAGTATCTCAAGAATATTTTGCTGAATATGACTAATAAAGGAAGGTTATATGACTAATAAGGCAATAACCTATTAATTAGCTCAGACAATGTAAAACGGGAATTTTTTGGCATCATTTAGATCATTATTTAATTGAATTACATGTCTATCATTAACAGTAGAAAAATTAACTTCTAAAGCCAGAGTAAAGTGAACATCCTTTTTAATACCAATGGATTCAGTTTTTATGTTTTCCAAACTTTTCAAAATAAACATCTAATGGATTCCTGATTTATTTGAAAATTAGAATTCTGTCTTCAGGTAAGAAAAAAAAATTCTAATCTAACCATTAAAGCTCGATGGAGAGAGAATAGAAAATTTATTGTATCATTTAATGGCCAAGAGTTGAAAATACTGTAAAATATTTCTGAAATGTTATATTTTAACCTTTATAACTTATTAATGCAATTTTATTTAGTTATTGTTATTAATAATGAAAAGTTAAAAAATGAATTTCAATAATGTATTAAAAATTATTACTTCTTGATTGGTATTTTTTTTTAATTTTATCAAAGATCTAATACTTTCCTTTAACATTAAAAATACTTCATAAAAATTTTGTTAGATGTATAAAAGAATGAAATTATAGATAAACCTTTTCTAACTATTTTGTGAATTTATAATAAAATAGATCATAGAATAATGGCAATAATTTTATCTTAATGCTATGAATTTACAACTAAAATCTTAAGATTATTAAATAGGCTAATAAGTATTTTTGCATGATGCATAATTAAAGTATTATATTTTTATGAAAAATTCAATGTGATATTAACGCATGTATCTTTCCTTAAAAATGAATCTCAGCACAGAAATTCTAAAGCTAGCATTTACACTCTTTCTGGCCGATCTCTGTTTAATAAAGCAACTATCTAATAATAAATGGATTTCGCTTCTTTCACATATATGCTCTGTCTTATCATACTGTCATGAATAATAGTCACTGTGGAGGGTACTAATAATGAACTATTTCTAAAATTAATTTTCTTTGCTGTTTTAAAACCTTAAACATCTAAGAATAATATTTTGATTAGAGAAGAATTTTTTAATCTTTGCAGATATTATTTGTGGTAATTTCGATTTTTGTTATACGAAAACTAAGTTAAACTCGAAATATAAATTTACCTTTTAAAGTTGCCAATAAAAATACAAAGTAACATCGTTTTGATAAATAATAATAAAGTAATGTTATATGAATACAAAAGTTAGAAATTTTTAATATTCGCAATAATGTAACTGCTTCTAATACAACATAGGTACTGGCTTTTAAAGTATATAGTTCTTCAGTCCATTTCTCAATTATTTGTACAACTTGTTTTCAGTGCCGTGGAATCAGCGGAATAGTTTGATCAGTAACATTTCTGCTGATGTTTTGAGTCAAACAATCTATTGATTTAAGAATCTTTTGGAGCAGCTTGATACCATTTCGTGAAAAGAGCTTTTGTTCTTTGGCTTCTAAACTTGGTCTAACTTAAATTATAGTCCATCAAAGATTCGATTTAGAGAAAAAAGGGCCATCTCATGGCATTCGCTTCTGAAATTTTCTAGAGACTTTTAAAGCAATAAATTTCTGTATCCGAAATATCAGCAGAACAATTCGGATTCAGAATTTAATTTCATATCACTAGAAGCAAGTTGTATAGAACACTGGCATTTGTACCGATGCTATTTAAACATTAAAAGCTAGTATCTGTAACGTGTCAGACATAATTATATAGTTGCCACTATTAAATCTCTAACTCTTGTATAATATCACATAACTAATTGTAGCAATTTTCTTGAACTCAAATTTAACTTTCTGTATAAAAGAAATTCTCAGACTTTTTGAGCATAGAACTCGAGTTATAAAAACTCGTGCAGTTCTCGAACAAATGCTTGTCTGTTGTATCTCTTACAGCTTCAGCTCAATTTCATTCTTCTCTTGAAAAACTGTGGCTTTGCTTTAGCCATATTTTATAAATATACATTAAGTTCCTCAACAGTGTTGTCAACCTTCTGGAATGTTCTAAAACGGATCATCTTCATATAATAAATAATGTGAAAATATTTTCTTTTAACTAAAAATTTACAAAGTCACCCGAATTCTCAGCGCCCACAAATTAGTCTAATCTTCATAGTTGGATGGGCAAAATTCCGAGGTAATTTTAGAGAAATAATTTCCTGAAACCTTTGAGTTAACAAGTATTTAGAATTAAATGAGATGTGAAATGTTGTTCCAGCAAAATAGAATCATCACTGTTTACAACCGTTAAAATGTTTATTGGTGCTAATTTTTTTCTGTATTTCACTGCCTTTCAACAAATATTAAAGCTGAAATGCCTAAAGGCATGATATATTTTATTATTTTCATATTTTTATAAATTCTTTATTATTTTATCGTTTTTTAAGTATTTTTGTACAAACAGAAAATATATTTTTCGATTTTAATTTCTATTTGTAATCTTATATTACTGTTTGTTTGTTTTTTTTGTTTTTGTTTTTGTTTTACATGCATCTTATTTTTATAATTCGACCTTATCTGAAGAGGTATTCATTACTGGTTAAAGTCAGTGAGCTAAGAAATTGCTTCAACTAGGATGAGGTTTGAAATTGTCTATATCGTCCAACCGAGTTACATGAGAAATTTATTCTGTAAATTTTTAAGCCACCACGATTTTAATTTTGAAAATTTATTCAAATTCTCTAATTAAACTAAGAAATCGAGACAATTTATAACAAAATAAGAAAAATTACTATAAATATTTCAACCATATAGATAACTTCATTTGTTTGGTGTCAGAAATTACAAGTTAAAAAAACAGTGCACTACAATTCTTGTTATCTCTGCTGCTATAATATTGGAATTACTTATTTATATCATCTATTAGTATTTCAATTTTTAATTAGGTAGTTTTAACAGCGAAATTTTCTTTCAAAATAAGTCGTGTACTTTAAGCATGACATGGAATCTTTGCTTTTTTCTGAAATATCTTCAAGTTAAAATGCGAGATCAAATAAGCAGTTTAGAGCAAAATTAATTAAATAGCACGTAAAAATATTAAAGCGCATTTAAAACTGTTTTAAGAAAATGAATAATATTATAAAAAGATACGATAGAACGTAAATAAAATTTATTCCAAAGCGTATGAGAAAAATATTTATACGATATTTTTCATAGCTGTAAATATCTATAATTCAAGTATTATGTAACTCGAAGGATGATTATATTCAACTTTTTTATCTTAAATCTCCTGGTGCTCTTTTTGCACAGAATCTAGACTTTGCGACTGAAAGTTCAAGACTCGATTGTATCAAAGATTTACTAAACATGCTCATGTGAGGTATTAATTTTCAAAACAGGATATCCACTCTGAAATTGTTCAATATCTCTTAAATGATGTATCATTTGGTTATTTCTTCAAACATTATCGTTCGATATAGTTCAGAAAAATCCACGAAAATTTAAAATTGCATATTACTTTGCTATTAAACTTAAGAGCAGTCTTTTCTCTGATTTATTAAACGCTACAAATTTAATCAAAAGAAATAAAATATATGAAATGTGAATATGAATTTCATCCTTTAATTTAAAAAATACCATTGGTTTTAATCCGCAAATAAAGCTGATTCTTTAAACTGATTGCATATATTAATATTTCAAAAAACCCATCCATCTATTGTTTTCGAACCAAAGTAATCTTAATATTACTTGAAGTTTCTCTCTTATAATGAAAAAAATTGATTCCACGGTTCTAAAATTAAATATCCATCATTAATTTTACATCTAAATGCAATGGAAAAAGATACTGAGAAGAAATTTCTTCTTTAATGAAAGTGAAATATTTGAATTTTAACTTGAATGCTTCATCGGATGCAATTAAATCTTGACCTTAGAAATAAAAACCTCTTTTAAATAAAGTATAACATAGAAGTAACAGGACAGGTAATGTTTATGCAAAAAATACACATCCTGATAAACGATGGTAACAGGAAATTGATTCATAGCACAGTATAATTCAATATTGTTGCCCAGGTAATAAATGGCTTCATAATAACTGTTTTATAAGAAAATCCTTGGTACGCAGACGTTATCTAAATATTACCTATTTCAGCATCAGTGAGATAATGTCTCAGTGGCAAAATAGGTTGTTCTTTTATTTGGAAACTGTTGCATGCAATAGCAGCTTTGAAGCAGATTCATCTGCATATCTTTATGGCAAGAAATGACATCAGAAAATTTAAATAACCGCATACATAACTGCAAATGTATATTTTATTAATTGATCCTTTTTAGTGTTAATTTTTGCTTATACACAATTTAGATTTAAATACTTTAAGGATATTGTTGCGTTTAAGAGAAAAAAGATTATCCAAATGTTTGCGTAATGCTTGAGTCATGATAAATATTCCTGATTCATCAAACAAAGTGAGAAAATTTTGCCGATCTTTTACCAAAATATTTCTAAAAATAAAAGATTCGTGAATTGAGTAAAAAACACATTATAAAGTTTATGTAAGAACTAAAGCCTCCTATCATCATGGAATCACAATAGCTTTAAGTGGAATAATACATTCTAAAAAAAAGTTCCTTCAAGGAATTCATTGTGAACTTTTTCAGTTTAGGCTTTATATTAAAATCCGTTTTCCTCATATTTTTTATACTTAGATTTTTCTTTATTTGGGGAAGTTATTGTTTAGCCATGATTCTTATCATAATGACACCCTCTTTTTAGTTTAATTATACCAAGAACTGTTGAAAATACTCACTTGTTGGTTGCAAACGTATTTTACGAAATCCGACATGAAATAGATGCTATTTGAATGTGACCAAGGATCAGGTAGAGTAACTAATATATACGCAGACAACACTTTAGACTTTTTTTCTTTACCGTGCTTCTTTTCTTCCCAACAAAGAAGATAAAAATATTTACCAAGGCAACAATTTTGAATTATATTGCTCAAAGTACCAAATTTAAGCAGAAAAAGGAATTGAACCACACCTATTCTTTCTTGAGATTTCACCAGGTGTTTGATGGTACTCGGATCCACACTTTTCAGCTCTGAATCTCTCTGATTTAATAGCATGCCTTGCTATGAATGCACCATCTGCGTCCGTGGACAGTTTCTAATGCTTATTAAGGCTTTTCGTAACTGGGTCCAAACAGAGATCGGTGGCTGTCTCTTCACTGCCTCGTCAGCTTTCTGTGTTGTTCGTCCACTGCCAGACGCACGCCTTGCCGTCTTTGCGCTGCTATTTGCTCTCTCTTCAGTGACTAATTCACTTTCTTTTTGATGTAGAGAACAGATTTAAGAGAAACGCCTGGGCGATGCTGCTGTTTAGGAAACCAAGTACGTGAACTCATTCCAGATTCAGGTTTTTAGGATTTGGTTTACGATCTGGATTTCCAGGCATCGTCCTTTGGGTTGGGACTGGAGCAGAAATCCCAGTCTAAAAGCACTAATGGCATTCTTTAATATTTACTTTAAAGATAAGTGCTTCTGTTCAAAATTGTACATAGTGTCCACAAAATCACTTTACAATTTCAGACAGTTTAGCGAAAATGAAATTCGTGGGATACGCTGATCAAATCATTCCTTTGTATCAAATAGCTTTAAAATCATGCTATAGTATTTCATTTGTGTGCATAAGACACTCTATTAATTGGAAAAAGGTCATTTATTACAAATTTTTAAATTGATTATTTCTGAAAATAATGTAATATGTGTATTATTGTTGAGAAACGAAACTACTTTTATATGCTCTATGAAGCAACAAGATCATATAAAACATTAACTCATGGCATTAGAAATTTATGGTAGCAAAAGCAGTGCTTGGTAAAGAAAGGATAGGACTGGCAGAATCGCCACCACTGCTGATGATATGTTTAAAAAAATGTGGTTTAGAAAATATAAGGTTTCAGAATATGATTTAAAAAATTCAGTTTCGCTTTGTTTTATTTCCATGCCTTTCATCATTAAAAACAATCAAACCCTTATAGAGAGATGTTTAAGAATATTTTTTCTTAATCAAAGCTTGAAATTGTAGAGATATTTGTGGATGCCCTGTATTTATATCTTTAAGGTAACCTTAAGGTATAATTTAAACCTTAACCTTAAAAGTAACCTTAGGTAGGGTATCTGTAAGGATACTTTAAGGTAAGGTTAAGATTTCTTTTCACAAAGAATCGGGGAATATACTTCAACGTCTTGCTTTTAACTTCAGTAACTATTACATTGAGAATAACCTGATTATAAAGATTCAAAAGAGTTTTTTAATAGTTAGACAATCATTTTGCTAGCTATTGTGAGCTCTCATAAGGCGTCTCAAAATCAGCCTCACAGAATTTTTTAATCTTTCTTCTGTTTATCGATATAGAAACTAATTCACAATTATTGCAAACTTGGTAATTTTATTGCATAATTGCTGATGAGTAGTAATTCGCATAAAAGTAATTATATTTATTCTTAATCTTTGAATATAAATAGCTATTGAAAGTAACTGTGAGTTTAAAAGAAAAACAATCACCCCAGGTTGAGGAATAATAAAAAAAAACTTTCTTTGATCAGAAATGAAATTAATATTAATTTATAAAAAAATTTCATAATGTGCGGCATGACAAAAAAACTTTTAAAAATAAGATTGCATTTCTAACAAACTTTTATTTGTTAATGAACACATACTCAAATGTGTTACATATACATATATAATACTCCAGATGATACAAGTTTCTGCAGAAACGTAGATTTAAGCATTTTCAAAAAAGAATTTTTATAATTCCTGAGATGAATTAATTTTCTCTAATGTAATAATCCTGCATTATTCTTAGTATATCAAGCGCTTTTGTATAAATTTATCCTCAATTCATAATAGTTATTTTATTTCCTGGTATCCATGTTTGACGCAATTCATTATTTTATAAGTTCATTTTTTTCCAAATTTGTGTCATATTTGTTAGATTTTATTATGCTAAACCAGTGATGGGGAAACTACGGCCCGCGGGCCAAGTCCGGCCCCCGGAAAGGTTTAATCCGGCCCGTTTAAGAGTGCCGTCGTGAGAATGTTCTTGAGTGTGAGAATGTGAGAATTTTCCAAGAATACAATCTTTAAAATTCACTATATCAAACAATAAGATTAAAAAATACGAAATTAATTTGAGGAAACTATCTTCAGAATTTGAAAGGAGATTTCAGGACTTTAGAAAAATGGAACCAGAGTTTAGTATTTTTGCGACCCCATTCAATGTTAATTACGAAGAAGTTGATGCAAAATTTCAACTTGAGTTAATAGAACTGAACTGTAATACTCTCCTGAAACAAACTTTTCATACAGTGCCATTACTAGAATTTTATAAAAATTTAAGTCCAGATAATTTCCCAAATCTAATTACTCATGCAATGAAGATAATGACAATGTTCGGCTCATCTTATATATGCGAACAAATCTTTTCAACAATGAAGCTTAGTAAAACTTCTTTAAGAAACAGAATTACAGATGAGCACCTTTGATCAGTTTTAAAAATTTTCTGCTTCGCAAATGGAACTGAACTGTGAAGAAATTTTGATAAAACAGTCTCAATTTCATTTTTCTCATGCACCCGTAATGACACCAGAAAATAAAGTGATAATACTTCACATCAAGAACTACACTAAATTTATTTTATATTTTGTGCTTATAATTTTCTTACCTTTTGCTTTTTTACTATTAAAATAATAAGTGTATGTAATAATATATGTATATGTTTATAGAACACATAAATTTTTTAACGATTAAGCATTATTCTTTGGCCCGCTACGATCGTCTAGTTATTACAAATGGCCCGTCTTAAAAAAAGTTTTCCCACCACTGTGCTAAACCGTAAAGAAGCTATTGAGTAACACTGTTGTTGAAATGTCAGATATCTCTGTTCACTGTCTGATTTATTAAAAGTGCATAGCACATGACACTGCAATTCTCCTACGTGTCTTAATACTTAAGGGCCCAATTTCAACAATTTACTGGTAACACCATCTTGCTTAGTTACGAAAAAGACATAAAAAAGTTTTCTAAAATTAAAAGAAATCCCAAGTGGTAAAAGACATTCTTATTCTCTTTTATCATGATTAAAAAATGAATTTTCTTTCAATTTAATTACTTTAGGATATATTTCGAGTGTATTTTTTTGGAATAATTACTGTTAAATATCTCAGTTTTATTCGACTGGATAAACTGATTGTTATGAGGAATGTAAGTTCAAATGTGTAAATTCCTTTTTACCAGTATCTGTATCCCATTATGTAATTTTATTTCATGAAAGTAAACAATGGAAGTGTTATCCCCACAAATTTCTTATATATTGTACCAATATTGCTCATATTTTAAGTTTTGTAATCATAGTCGACTATTCCGACCCACCTGACGATATAAGGAAAAGTTTGAATGTCTGAAAAGCGGAAATTATGGTTAAATCCTAAGGTCATGTTGATCACGGCACAACCTCTCCCAAAGGAGTAAATCCTATCATCGGTAGAAAATAATCCCCTCATATTATTTGTGTACCCATCAGTGCAGCGATAACCAACCACTATGCTGGAAACTTCACATCTCCATAACCGAGGCACCCCCTGTAGGAATAGGCTGAAATATAAGAATGATAGTCTTATCTTTTTATTAGTCATGACCGATTATATTAAGTAAGCCGTTTTAAGTAATTTTATTATGCAAGGCAACATATTAATTGTATTCACAAAACAAAATTATTTTATTTGTACATTATATTAATGCCAAAACCAAATGGGAAAAATAAATATAAAAATTCCTAAAAAGAGTTATTATAATTATTATTATGCTAGACGGAGAGATAATAACATATTTATTTAGATTTAGGCTTGAAAATTATGTATTTTTTTCTATGCGTGTGTGGTTTGTCATGTTTTTGTAAAATAATAAATGTCATTACTTTTAAACAATCGACGCCATTCAAATCGTACTCGATACAATAAGTTCAAATCTGTTTTCCAACCACAATTCCAGAGAAATTTTCTTCGCAATAAAATATTAAAGTCAAAATTCATAATTACCAAGTTATTTTTTATTAAAAGAACTCAATATTTTAATGACTGAAACAGATTATTTTTGGCTGTTAAACTAATATTACAACTTATTTATGAGCTTTATCAATTTTTAATAATAAGTGCTCCTAAATTCATTTTCATTTCAATATCACTTTAACATCTATTTAAAAATTCCAAAACGATATTTATACTCTGTGTATTTCTGTGTCATATGTTTGTATATAGGCGCCCTTAACAATGAACAAATATTTCTGATACGGACCTTCACATTAAATTAATAAAAACTGATTTTTTAAACACTTTTGCTCATCTATTAAAAACTGGAATGACCCTTCATTGGTACCCTTTGCTTTTTTAGTATTTAATTTATAATTGTTTCATACTGTGAAACCTTTAAATCAATTTTTCCT
>JAPMOQ010048648.1:1024200-1037752 GCA_026543055.1 Argiope trifasciata
ATTTGGTATTCTTTAGAGAACTAATAATAAACACATTTTAATTTTTTTACATATAACATTTACATCAAATGAACGTGAAAATTTAACATACAGTGATATTTGCAATGCTGTAAGAACTTCGAATTTTGCTTTGAAATATCAAAGTCTAAGAAAGGTTTGCTGTTATTTATTAATAAAATAGTTTTAAAAATTTTTTGAATATAATTCGTAAAAATATTCTCATCTTGAGTAAAGTCAGATTATCATTTTTTTTTTAAAAAAAAGAGGGGAGGGAGATTATAAAAGAAATGCAACCTACGAAATATTTTCTATCTAAAGAAACCAATTTCTTAGATGAGTAATATTTGTTCATTTACTTTTTAATATGAACATGTGGCTAATTACTAAAACTAATACAGTAACATGGACATTGTTTTGAACAAAGTAATGATATGCATTTCTCCTTTAAAATAAAGAAGAAAAAAGGTAGAATGCTATTCCTTCCAACACAAATTAAAACTTTTTTTCACTTTATTTCTTTTTGAAAGTAGTTCCCATTTCAGCCCCCGCCATTTCCGTTGTTCCACCTCGAAACGGTAATCGCCAAAAGAGTCCAGGCAAGGTCAATTCTATGAGTTCGATCACATCACCAGGGAGAAAACACTACCACACCAGGTAACTACTGAAACTAACTTTTTCCTCTCTTTTTCTTAATAAATTTTTATTTCATAGTTAAAAATTGTATTTAGCAAGTGTGTGTTATTTTTTGCACATGTTTTGTAAAATTTTGCATGAGTTTAACATCAGAGTAGGTTGTAGAAAAATAATCGCCATTTGATCACAAGTTGCATTTATTGCCGATTCCAGAAAAATTGTTCATATACAGATGTGAGAGGATTATACACACAGAATGTCAAAAACAACTTTGCGATGCAAAAATTATGAAAAAAAAACAATCCCCAAATATAAAACATATCGACAAAATTAGGGTTCTAATAATTAAAGCATAAGTATAATAACTGAAGCTGAAGAAAACATGCTAAAGAGTCCTATTCTTCAACTTTGTAGTTGTAATGACCATGAGAACACAAGTTTTGTCTCGATTTTGTGAAGATTTATTATTAAAAGCCCATATCCTGTAGAGAACTGATTAAATTTTGAATTTTAAAAATGATCATTTTATCTATATATATGATGTAAATTCCCATTTCCAAAAGGCTTCAAAATATCCTAACAATTTTGAAACGAAACTCTTTGAGATTTTCTCTGAAATATAATTTTTGGCCCATTCTTCAATAGTTCCATTGATAAAATAATAGATAACCAATTATTTGATCTAATGTGAACTAATGACATATTAGAAACAAAAGAAGACCATTTATACCTAAAAATTGCTATTAATCCTATTTATTTTTTTTCTTTAAATTTGTACTTTAAAAATGTTCATCGAATGAGGATTTCTGCACATTTTAAAAACTTTTAGCAAAAAATAATACTTCACGAATGAAAAATGTTATATATATTTTGGGATAAATTTTATAATTTGTCATTTGTTTGCAAAATGTATAGTCACATGTAGTATGAGATTTACATTTGAGTATGAATATCTACTCTTTAAAATAAACAAATTATTCAAATAAGACATAGACTTAATTGCTGCAAATTTAATTTGAACTTTTTCTTTACGTTTATTCTTAAATGTTCTCAGTAATGTATAGCGATAAAGTTATATTGTGAAAAAGTTAAGTGACATATTTTAGTTTTCAAGGAAGCATCTACACATTTACTTGGATATGCACATGGCATGTGAGTGGATTATTATAAATTTTCCTCTGAACATCTTGTGAAGTTATTTTTCTCTTCTTGTAAAGGAGACTAACTAATTGGATGATTACTGCAGAATCTATTGTTAGTGTTTTTGAAAATCAATTCTCATCTGTTTTATATTTGTAAATATCTATATTTATTATTCAAGTAAAACTGTTCATCCCTTTGCTCCTTAATTGATCCACACTTGCAAAAAATTGGGACTACTTATAAATACTTAAAAATTGCATTTGCATTTTTCTCTTTTTAAAAGTCATGAGCCTTTGATTTATTTCTGTGAAATTTTAATTTTCCCCACACAAAATAAATAATATATTGATTATCCTTCTCTTCTCATCAACTCTATAATTGATTATCAAACTATTGCCATTAATTCTATTATTGATGATCCAACTATTGTCATCAAAAATCGCAATGATGCAGAAAACAATTACCGCTTTTGAAGCGAGCTATTAAAGATATTGTTTACCGACAGAAAGGTCGACATGAAATGTGTCTTTACACGCATTGAGGCATGTCTTAATTGTTTTCCCTTGATGAGCAGTAGCTTCTAGAGGTTGTTTTTCGTCACCGCAAATAAAGAAACAAAAACTGCTGACAGAACATTTCATTCCATTCAGTCGAGGCCATCTGGCAGATGAAGAAAAGAACACACAACCCACCAATCAATCAATCGAACGATATCTTCAGTGCCTCGATCGGTGACACTATTTTTCCCAATCGTTGATTGATTGCAACTTCCGCGCCGCAGAGGACTTCCTCTGGAAAAGCAACAAAGCGGGCTTATAACTCATCAATTTTCCCTCAACATGTCTCCTCAAGATGGTTGGAGGACTTTCCCCCAAATATCGGTGGGTTTTGTGAACCGCCTTTTTTCCATTGTGCCGATCTTTTGGATTTGAAAGATCTGTAATTCATCGATGGCTATTAAGTTAGATAAAGATGAAGAAAGTAATACACAGAAACAGTCGTGACTTCTGATATTTTAGATCCAAAAGAATATACAGGCTACCAGAATATGTAACACAGCATTTTTATTGCACGATCCAGTAATAAATTGTTTTGAAAAGTATGGTAAACATTTGTACTGCCACCCAAGTGCATTAGCTCAGTTTATCTCAGTTTAAAATGTTGAAAAATCCCCAAAGAATATAGAGGGTAATAATAAATGAAATAAGGAAATATAATATATACCGAAAGATCTATCCAAATAGTTGGAACTATATTTCCTGTATAAAGATACATTCTTCGTTTAGGAGTTTTCAAACAGTTAGTTGAAAGAAAAACGCATTTTAAAAGAAAATATATGTATGGTAGAACTCTGTAGCATCGCATACATATATTAACGGTATTTTTATAAATAACATATAATAAGTATAATGTCTATATTTCGCATAGTAGGCTACAAGTACTATCAACTAAACGCATACAGTATTAAGTAACATTTTCATTAGAAAAGCATCGAATACAGTACATTTCCAAGTACCCGGCTTAATGTGGCAGAAAAGCAGGCCTGATATTAAAATAGCCAAGTAGGTCAAAGTTTTATAAATTCGGTTTTTTTTTTTTTTTTTTTTTGCACATCAGTACCAGAAGACAAAGTTTTTATTTTTTCTTCTTCTTACTTTTATTCCTCTTCTACGATCCTCTCTGTGCTAAACGCCACTTTTCTGTTTTTGCTGGATTTTTCCCAGTTCCCCACTGTACTTTTTCAAACTACTAATTCCGAAGGTATACTTTTTTGCTATTACACCAGAGTCTAGTAGCTGCATAGAGCGTAATTTCTCCCCCATTCTGACTACAACTTTTTTCGTGCATCTCCCGTTTTGAAATCTATATTGTGATACGCTTTAAAAAACATTAATCATACCCGAAAAACAATTTTCAAAAAATTGCACTCATTATGCAGTTATAATCAGGAAGAGCAGTAGCAATTGAGGTCTGCTACGCACAGCCGAAAAAGGAACAATGAGCTGTATTTTGCACACTGCAAGTAGGAGGATAGTAGCAGACGCCCGCTTCCAATACCTTGGCAGTATGGCCAATTCAATGTCTTATCTTCCTCATATAATTACGATGACAGAAAACTGGGACCGTTAGTATGAAAACCACATAATCGCAAACCAAATACTCGGGAGTGTACTGTAATTAAGTCAATTTACTGCCAAAAAAGATTTGTAGAACTAACACCTATACACATGAGAATCTTTTACGTTTCATTAAACGTTTCATGAAAAGAACGTCCTGTTGGAATGATTTATGTGCGAACAAAATTCATACATCATCAAATTCTTGGATATCATCGGTTTTCGTTTACTGATCTAATCTAGTAGTACATTGTATGATGACAGAACCATAAAATCTCCTGTCAAAATGCTCCATATATTAATAATCAATATTTTGGCACATGCCAGAATCACTGACAAGTTGCCGCATATCTAGGCAAAATATGTCATCTGTATGTTTCGGATATCAGCTTTTTTCGCAGGTGATAAAATTATTTGCTTATCATTAGAAATTCGTCTTCTTTAATATGTAGTTAAATGGGTGGCAGACATCTTTTTAAATACACCTGCATTCCTTTGCAGTTTTGCAGGAATGCTGTTTCAGCTCTGACTTACTTCAGCGATTTGTGATAAAAACATTCAGAGAAAGTATTAAAGTTAAATACTTTAAGTGCAATAAAAATAAGTACAACAACAAATTAGTATCTGTGTCCTAGAAAAATATTTATGTGATGCATTGTTATATCTCTTATAATGAGTTGTAGTGCAGTTTGTAGGCATAGTTTGAGTAGTGTTCTTTAGAGAGTAGCGTGAGTATGAATGTGCGTGAGTGCGTTTCTGGCACCAAAGCACTGACTGTGTGTTCTTCAGTGCAGGCCTCACACCCATGCAAGCTGTCTCACGGGCATTCTTACCAACTCCGACTCTTGCCTATGAAGTCAAGAAGCTCATGTACGCCCTCTTTTCCTATTTCTTCTCTCACTCTTTTTTCCCTCCTGTCTTCTTTGGCTTTCCTCTAGCACTTCGCATTGGTCGCTTTGCAACTCAACCCGTCGTTGCCCTTGAGTGACCTTTTCAGAGAGATTTTCATCGATTGTGCTTTATTTTACAAATTTTGTGGGCAAATAACAATTATAATATTTAGTGTTATTACCGAATTTAAAATTTTTGAATCTTTGTCAATTACTTATGCAAAAAACAAGGATAAATCTATAGATAATTATTACTCATTAATTTAATTAAATCTAATTGACCATAATCTTTTTATGATTGAAAATCTAAACTAGACATTTAAAGACATTAAAATTAAAAATACCCTTTTAATGTATTTATATATTAACTTAATTCGCTTTCTTATTGAGTTGCAAAGCGATTGATTTCGAAGCTACTGTACATCTCATTCGAAGTTAAATGTAAAATAATTAACTTCGAATTCACTGTACTTCCATACTTCTTGCCTTTACCTACCCTGCTTTTCCTCAGCCCTGCAGTAATAGTGCACCTATGTATGCAGATGCCTTGTCAAGAGACAGCTTTTCAGGAAAGATAGACTTGAATCAATGGCTAAAATAAAAATTTAAAACCACGTCAAATCTAAAAAGAATTGCAATTATATGTTTTAAAGTTGTGATATTAATTTTTAGATTTGCACTGCGTAGGCACGCATTTTAGTTTTCTCTTAGATGTCTGGGCATAGCATGCAGTTTTTCTTAAATAAGTTTCATCAACTAGGTTTTCTTAAAATGTTAGTTATATTATTTCGATTTAGCAGCTGGAAAGTTGAAAAACTGAATTGAAGTTATTTTTGTGAATTGCAAAAATTCAATAGTTTCATGTATGTTTCAAGAACCAATTAAATTATTTAGACGATAATAATTGCTATTGATTTTGTTCTTTGATTTGTAGAAAATTATTCTTTACGTATAAAATCATTTCCTTTTTAATATGCATCAAATTAAGTTGGACATCTTGTATATTCCAGTAAGTCTACAGCAAAAAGAAAAAGCTCTCTGATTTCTCTAGATTAAGCGCTTGCTTTGACAGCACCTGCTTAGACAGTTCAGCGTAGAATAGACTATCAAATGCATGTCCAATAGCAGTCTTTTAGAAATAAAATGTTCATGTTTTTTTTAATATATAAATTTTTGACCACAGAAGAAACGAAAAAAATCCGATATTTTGCATGACATCAGCTATATCCAAAGATTAAATCAGAGGTTAGTCGAAATAGCAATCTAAAAAGAATTGTGGGAAGGCTATGTTTTGTCTTAATGCAATACTTAACAAAAAAAATTAATTAGCGTTATTAATATGTAAATGTATATAATTATTATAAACTGGCATACATTCTATGTCCCTTTAGACATAAGTGAGATTCATAATTTTAAAAAAATGTACCAAAATTCGTTACAGAGCAAATACTGAACATAGAGCTATCACATTTAGCACAAAATTACCTCCTGAGTTTTAAATTCTTAATAATTGTGTTCAGAAAAAAATCTTCAAAACTAAAATAAAATTTTTAATTAGAAATTAATCAATTGTCAATCTTTTTTTCATATTATTGGACTAAAATCTTTTATAGATAATTTTTTTAAAAATTAAAAAATCTGCTTTTCATTGATATTAATTTTATTTCCACATTATTTTCTTTTCCTAATTTTTATAATTTTTTAAAATAATTTTGATAAGTAAGAGCAATATTGATTTCAATTATGTTATCCAAAATAAAAAAAATCAAATGTGTATTTACAGAAAATTAATATAAAAAGGAATGAAAATGCTCGTATTATTCCATTAAAGCCCTTTCAACACCATTTTAAGAATGAAAACAAATCTGCTTTTCATTGATATAAATTTTATTTTCTCATAATTTTCTTTATCTAATTTTTATAATTTTTTAAATCCTTTGATTAAGCATTAGCAACATCACATTTCATTATCGTATTCAAAAAGTGTGCGTTTACAGAAAGATTATATAAAAAAGAATTAAAATAAATTCAGCCTGAAGGCTCTATGATTAAAATTAGGTTTAAAAAAATAAAATAAATATTGATTAATCAAGTTTTAAACACACTCATGCTATGATATTTCTGACAATAAGTTTTAAATACTTTTTTTTTTCTTCCTTTGGCTTTTGAAATCAAATTCAAAATAAATTTTAGTTTACCATGCACGAGTTCATTAGAGTAGTTTATCGTTTATAAGATAGTATTTTCCTTAGTATTTTCTTTCTTTTTTTTAGTTTATTTTAAAGCACGTTCTCTTTATTCATTTTATTCATTTATCTTTTGCTTTGTAGAATTTATAACGTCAATTATCGGTAGATATCATGCAAGGAAAAATATGAAATTTTTCGGAAAAAAGGTATAGCAAAATTATTTGATGTTATGCAAAATATTAGGTTTTACATCAATGTTAAAGATCTAAATGTAGCAATATATATTTTTCAAAAATGCATTTCGTGTTTACATATATAGTATCGTTCACTTTGGAAAAAAGATGCCGTAACAGAAAATCTTCCAATTTTTTTGTTTTGCTAATAAAATTCAAATCAGGGGACATAATTTTTTAAAGATAATAGCACAATTTCAGCTCCAGTTTTCATCGCTGAAGAGACAAATGCGGTTCAGCCAACGCCCTGTTATCCTACAGGAAATAACTCCAAATAGACCTACTTCAAACGGTTCTCCAGTAAAATTACAGTTTTTTCGTCCTTACTATGGTTATCTTCTTCCAAGTGAACGATATTGATATAAAATAAATGGTGCATTCATTTCTGAAAAGCTCGTATTATCAGCATACACGAGCTTTTAGAAATCGAAAGCTTCAATAAAGTTTATGCATTGTATGTGAAAAAAAATCAGTAATTGGATCCAATTTTTTTGTTGTTAGTAATATGCAAAAGTTAATAGAAGGGAAAAGAAGTGCAGTCATTGATTTTTCTTTCCTGTTTATTATGATATAAATTATCTTCGTTCGCATACAATGCAATCAGAAAAAAAGTAATAACGTTTGACCAGTTTTCAAGATATGTATTATGTATTCTTTTATGCTTTTGTCTTCCTTCATGATTTGAATAAAGAAAAAATAAGGCGAAATAAACTAACATTTTATTGTTTTAATGGATCTCTTGCGTTTACGTTTATTAGTTCTTTTTCTTCAATTATTCAGTTAATTACTTCTTATTTACTTCATGAAAGTATTCATTTGAAAATAAAAATTCCCGTCTAAAACTTCCGCAATAATTATATTTTTTTTTTACTAAATCATTTTCTCCAAAAAATAGGTATAAAAACTTTGTTTATGATAAAGCAATAAATTAATATTCACAATGAATAATTATTATTAAAGAAATAATTCATTTTTCTTGAAAACATGGCAAAAATATTTTCAATATCAATGAATGAAAATATAACCAATTAAACTGCGTGAAAATATAAATCAGTAATAGATAGTTGCTCAGATGATAGAAAAGATCAATTTTCTTTCAGTAATTTTAAATTTATCATTTTCTATGCTTGAAATTTCTGACACAACACCGATCAAAATTAAAATGCAAGAAACAAGACGTAAATCCAAATGAATATTCTGTCCCTTTATTTAGAAAAGTAAACAGTTTTCATCCCACTAAATTATTTTTTTTACTTATTTCATCCATTTCCTGGCAATAATAAGAAAAGTGTTTTGAAATCCAAAAATCAGTTTCGGTTTCAAATATTTGATTCTTTCATCCAGTTTGAAATGACAATCAGGAATTACCACTCTTTTCATAAGTCGATTATTAACTCCAATAATAAGGCATACTTAAATGTCAACATTTAGTTCATTTATTGTTTCGTGAACAGCATTCGCTTTGTGCATTCCATTTCTGTTTTGCAAAAGTCAGACATGAATTCACTCATTTCCGTTGTAATCCGATTAGTTTTGCTGCGAAACGAAGTAGATTGATGGAATGGTTATTTCAGGCCAACTGGTCGCGGTAGCGCAGGCAGTGTATCTGAGCGTCCCTTTGGGATGATGGCAGAAGACCAAGGAAAGGATTTCGATTTCGAAAGAACTGAAATGAAATACGATTCCACAGGGATGTTCCACTGGTGCCCTGCTCGCTCCATCGAAGACTGCATTCTGGTAAGATTCTTCTTCTGTTCGATTTTATCAGAAACTTTGTTTTTGAAAAAAAATGAAACCAGGCGTTATTTTTTAGACACTTCCAGAATTAAGTCCATATAATATAACTAAATGCTCAAACAGTTTCTTTAGGAATGGAGAAAAAAAATTAATCTAGTACATTGGTAAATGAATTGCAGTAAAATAAATTATGGTATGGTAAGAAAAAAATACGTATAATCGTTAATGGAAAAGTCTTTGAACACTGTGTTGCATTGACGTAGTAGGTCAAACATAGTTCTTGCCCCGATGAATAACAAACTATCCAAGATAATAAATTGCATTCTTCAGTATTGCTTTGTGGATTATGAACAAATTTCAACTTTATAATATTTATTGGAATTGTCGAATTTTATTCATGTGTTTGATACAGCAGAAGTCTAATTTCTAAGTTGTTTTAAGTAAATTTTTCAGAATCTTTCTTCATCCAATTTCATCTTCTGAAATTATGCTTCCTGTGGCTTCAGAATCCAAGTAGACAAGCAACAAATTATTCAGTCGTACAACTACCGGCACTCTTTATCGATTTCAATCCTGTCAATGACTTGCTCTCGAAGTCCATCAGGAAGGTTGGTAAGATCTAGGGAGCAAAATCAACAAATGACAGAACTCATCAGAAAAACTTCGAACATGAGCGGATCGATCGGTACCGGATTGAGGAATGCTCCAATTAAGATTGCTAAATTAATAATCACCGACTACATGCTGTCCTGTCATCACAAAAAAGGCCCTGAACATGGTTGCCCTAAGTAGACGAGTCTAAATAAGGTGAGAAGTAGGCACTAAAATAGACCACAACATTTGGCTAACTAAAAGCTCTTCATTCGACTAGAAATTCATTTTTCTTGTAATAATAAAGATATTCGATTCCTATCCAGTTCTTTTGGAGCCAAATGAAATACAGCCCTTCCTTTCAACCCCAAAATGTAATATATTATCTCGTTTCCAAGCCGACTGAGTCTTACTTTTAGGATAACTAGGGTTTTTCTCGTGATGGTAGGTCAGTATTCCGATCGTAATAAAAAAAGACTATTAGAGAAGCAGATGACTGAAAATATACATGCATCAAATTTTATTTTTAATTTATGTTTATTTAATTTATGCATTTATTCAACTGTAGGATCGCAACCAGGCCGCCATGACGGTCCTAAATGGCCATGTGGTGCTGTGCCTATTCGCTGACAAGGACTCTCCCTTGATTGGTCTGCGCAACCTCGTGATGCCGTTGCGAGCCAGCAATTTCCATTACCATGAGCTGAAGCACGTGGTGATAGTGGGTAACGTAGACTACCTTAGGAGAGAATGGAAGATGTTGCAGAATCTGCCCAAGATATCAATACTCAGCGTGAGTTCTTTTACTATAGTTTGAAGTAGTAATTAGAAATACATAGATCAACATAAAAATATTGGAAAAATGTAATCAAGGACGTATTTATATATCAGAGCATATTTTTTTCAAAAAAATTGAAGCATTTAACATGGTGTAAGGGTTTTTTCACTCTTAAAGGTTAGATATGAAAGGTAGTTTATAGTTATTGCCATACTGACAATAAAGATATAGTTTTATGTAAAATTATGGTAACAACTTTTGTTTGGTGAACGATGTCAAGTGAAGATTGGCACATCATGTCAAGTCGATATTACCATCATTTATATTTTAATGCTCTGTTTTTAATAGCCATAGGCTGCATCATTTTGGATCATTGTATTTAAACATCCATGACTTGGTTAGAAAAAATCCTCACACGAGCTTTTTTTCAATTTCTGAAAGAAATTGGGTTTTT
Organism: Argiope trifasciata; assembly: GCA_026543055.1. Taxonomy (NCBI): domain Eukaryota; kingdom Metazoa; phylum Arthropoda; class Arachnida; order Araneae; family Araneidae; genus Argiope; species Argiope trifasciata. Next base: position 1,034,966 of record JAPMOQ010048648.1, read on the forward strand.
ACATCTTATCTAATTTTATAAATTTTAAGCATAATTTAGGAAAATTTATATTTTTTATAATACTCGATATGCATATCAACAAATATTTTAACTAGATTAAAAAACTAGCATATTTTAGCATATTTAATATATACTAGCATATACTAGCATATTTAATTTTTTATTGCATTTTGCCATTTGTGTAGCGCAATATAGCCAAATCTGTCTCTTGCGCCATAAAAATCAAACTCAAACCAAAACGTTAGGTTATGATAAAGATTTAATGCTTTCAGAATGCCCATTATACCCATACCAAGATCATTAAAATCTCGGCAAATCAGTACCTTAACAGTCCATTTGTCACGCTTTATTTAACAAATACGCAATTTCTTCTTTTTTTCAATAACTAAATGGTACTGTGACTAAACGAAAATTCTTTTATATACATATACTTCCTGGTTTATTTTAGATAGAAAAAAATTATGGTGTTTTTGTTTGTTTATCTTTTATCTGTATTATTGATAAATGTTAACAATATATGCTGGTGTAATTAATACAACCGTCACTGCATTTGTTTGGAAAAAAATTATCAATGGAGTGTTAATCGAAACGGGTAATTTTCTAATTCAATACAACCACATATTAAAATTTACTATTTGACAAGCTACACTCTATATGCTCGATTTGAGGATTTCTTTTATTTTAATATAATACCCCGATTTAAAGTCTAGATGAATAAATCTTTATAAAAAATATATTCAAAAATAGAAATTTGATACTAGGAAATCTTTTATAATTAATTTTCTTGAGGCTATTAATTTTATTCTTTATATATAAATTTTTAATGTCTTATATTTGTCCAACAAGATTTTTCTGCATTTTTATAACGTTTCATGCATTCACAAATGAATTAAATTTTTATATTTGTTTTCATAAATAGTTTATTCGGCAAACAAACTTGAAGAGTTCACTTAATTTTTGAATCAGCTCCAGCCCCCTCCCCATCCCTTACATTGCACAATCTGATGCAGAATTTCAAACATATTTTACTTTATTATTCAATAAATTGTAAAACTGTAAAATTATTAATAATTACTGAAATAAGTTTCGTCCGTAATAGAATTATTGGCAGACAAATCAAAGCTATTCATTTTATTTAAAAAGAAATAAACCTGTTGGAGTGATTTCCCAAACCTTTCTCATATTCTCTCTAATAAACTTGTCACGTCATATAGCACCTTACATGGCCTTGATTAGCATTAGTTAATAAATATCAATTTTTGACTTGAATTTAGCATTATTACTGAATCTATTTTGCGATCCTTCGCGATTTTTTTTTTGGTGAATAATCCTTGGCATGAAGATTAATAGAATCCAAAAATAGAATTTGTATTTTAGACATGTTTCTCTTAATCGTTTGAAGCAGAAATTTGATACAAAACTTCACTTGTAATAACAAATTCTCATTTCACATTTGATAAATTTAAGTCATTGCGTTTTTGAATCATCATGTTTATATATTTCTCGAAGTACATATCAGCAGACAGTCAAGCCTTAGTTGGATTTAGTTCAAAACTTGACGAGTGTCTAGACCAGTGGTGGGGAAACTTTTTTTAAGACGGGCCATTTGTAATAACTAGACGATCGTAGCGGGCCAAAGAATAATGCTTAATCGTTAAAAAATTTATATGTTCTATAAACATATACATATGTTATTACATACACTTATTATTTTAATAGCAAAAATGCAAAAGGTAAGAAATTATAAGCACAGAATATAAAATGAATTTAGTGTAGTTCTTGATGTGAAGTATTATCATTTTATTTTCTGGTGTCATTACTGGTTGATGGTGCATGAGAAAAATGAAATTGTTTTATCAAACTTTCATCATAGTCCGGTTTTATTTGCGAAGCAGAAATTCTTAAAACTGATGAAAGGTGCTCATCTGTAATTTTGTTTCTTAAAGAAGTTTTCCTAAGCTTCATTGTTGAAAAGATTTGTTCGCATATATAAGATGGGCCGAACATTGTCATTATCTTCATTGCATGAGTAATTAGATTTGGGAAATTATCTGGACTTAAATTTTTATAAAATTCTAGTAATGGTACTGTATGAAAAGTTTGTTTCAGGAGAGTATTACGGTTCAGTTCTATCAACTCAAGTTGAAATTTCGCATCAACTTCTTCGTAATTAACATTGAATGGGGTCGCAAAAATACTAAACTCTGGTTCCATCTTTCTAAAGTCCTGAAATCTCCTTTCAAATTCTGAAGATAGTTTTCTCAAATTAATTTCGTATTTTTAATCTTAATGTTTCATATAGTGAATTTTAAAGATTGCATTCTTGGAAAATGAGAAAAATCAGATTTAGAGATCTGATTAGCAAATAATAATATCGGCCTCGCTTGTATTTATACCTAAATTCAAGTATTGTTAGGGAATTGGAGTTTTGAAGTTCTTTCGGAAAAGCAGAACAATGAATCGAAAATGCTAGAGTGTCTGGAAGTTTCGAGCGAAGAGGAGTCAGTTGTTTGGGTCGGATGGATTTGTCCAGAATACTATTGTGTTTTGAATATCGCCGCAGGTAGTTTTTATGCGGGTCGTCACATTACGAAGTTAGAATGCGTTCAAACATTCTCACGACGGCACTCTTAAACGGGCCGGATTAAACCTTTCCGCGGGCCAGACTTGGCCCGCGGGCCGTAGTTTCCCCATCACTGGTCTAGACATAGATGTGTCTCTATATGGGTGGTGTATATATAGGTATATAGGTGTCTATATATAGGTGGTGTATATATAGGTATATAG
>JAPMOQ010048648.1:1042513-1069613 GCA_026543055.1 Argiope trifasciata
CATTATCAGATGGTTTCTGTATTGCTTCTGTAAACAAAGATAAACAAAGAAATACGCGTCTAAATAGGATACATTTCTTACCTTGAATAAAAAAAATAAGGCAGTTTGGAAAAAGATATTATTCCCCGTAAAACCACCCAAGAAATCCTCTAGTAATTAAATGATAAGTTAGAGTTGTTATTGAATATTAAATTTAGTTAAGGTTTGGATTAGTTACATTAATGTCCTGTTTAAAATCAACACTAGATCTATTTTGGGGACAGATTTCGTAATTTTGAAACACGGCCAGATGACGAGGATAACACCTGAGTTGGCATCTCCCTTTCCAAACTTCTGCGCCACACTAGCGGGAGGACGTTTGATTCAGACGGTTCTAACATGCACCAGACCCACTTACAAGACGGTTTTTCGGAGAAATCTGCTCTTTAATTTGAAAACACTCCGGTTCTGAAGGCGAGACCTTACCATCAGGCCACCGTGGCCTACCTTGAATGTTAAATAAAGGATAAAATCGATTAATTGTAAAACAAAGCATTGTCTTTAATTTTAAAGAATTTCTGAGTTTATCTATTAGAGAACTCCCTTAAATTTTTCCTTCTTGTATAGAATAAATTAACTTAGTTCAAATAAATTATGGGGGATTCAGAAATTATTTTCTTTCATTAAGGTCACTTCTATGGGATTAATATAGTTTGAATTTTGTGAATTAAATTTTGGTCATAAATTTTAAAAGTTGTTTCCTGTTCTGTAGTTTAAGAAAAAAAATTTACATGAAATTTATTTTCTGAGACTAATAGCAGATACATTTCTCGCCATTATATATATATATATATGTATATTAAATGAAGCAAAGCATTGAAGCATTTTCAAAATACGGAGAATTCCACTGCAATTAGCAAAATTGCATATTGCGAATATGTAATATTGTTTCTCTGAGCAGTTAGACTCATAATCTAGAAGAGAATTTTATATACATTTGAGTAGATGCAAGGTCATTGACTTGTCAACTAGTACCATTATAACAAAATTGCTAATTTTTGGCAATAAAAAAGAAAATTTTCGAAAGTGCAGGAGTGATGATGTAATCTATATTAGGCCTTGAGATCTGGCGGCTATTTTAGACCTTTGTCCTGTCGAGGAACTTATGAAAAGCTAACCAATCAATCAAGTGAATCCTCTCTTAAACTGCTTATGTTTATACAGGTGTTAAAGCTGTGATCTACGTGCTATGTAATTTAATTAGTCATTTGCGTGCGTGTTGCAAGTTTCTGCAAGTGATGCCTTTAAGCTTTGTTTAGTTTACCCATCCGGTTATATTTTGTATTTCTTTTGGATTAAAATATCGTTATCAGTTATTAAGATTATTTAACTTCTCGCCACACGCCTAAGAACTTATTTTCTGTTGAAAAGTTTCCGCTTTTTCCTCAAGTAGTAATGGGCACTTCTACCAATTGTAAAGTCACTCGTTTTCTCATACATAGTTAAGTAGGAATCTAGATGTAGATTTTTTTCACTAGGAGAGTTATTGGGTCTAGTCATTTGTAACTACCCAGGTGTGGAAACACAGATCTGTGTCCCAAATAGTGAATGTATGCATCAAATAGATCCATCATATTTTCAAGGAAGAGGAATTCCAGTTAACTTTTTTCTCTTATGAAAAGAATCCTCAAGTCGTGAAGACCAATCACCAGTAACCATTGTCATTGTGTAAACCCTGGCTCACTCCAACCAGTGTTAATCGCGAATTTATTACAATTAACAGTTGCACAAGATGTAGTTTGCCTCAACGATGAATCCTTAACAGACACCCTCTCTATCGAATTTAGACCTTTAACACATTAAGGGCGGGAGTCGTAGTACTACGATTTATCACCGCGTTACCTATCATACTTTCGACAAGATTACCTGCCTTTATTGTGCTAAGAAAGCGTATATGAGCAACTATCGGACAATAGATAGCTCAAGTTCGCTATTGGAAAGCTGGAAGTAGATATCGGATGGAAATGAAATGCGGAATTTTTTATTAGAGAGGCAAAAAGGCAACAAATTAGAATTCTGAGAAACCTCGGCTTACGGAGAAGTTGCTTATGATTTTTCGAGACGATCCAGGTGATTAGGGCTTCTATGTTAGGGTCCACACGATAAAGATGGTTGATTTCTTGAGTGGTCCTGGAATAGCTGTTTAGCTTAGTTATATTAACGTTCCGTTTTGAACCAACACTAGGGCTATTGGGAATGGAACCGGTAATTTTGAACCGCGGTCAGATGAGGAATAGCTGTTTAGATCCAGAAGCCTGTTAGTAGTTTTCTTCTGACATTTTCTATAATTTGAATTTAGTAAATGTTAACCTAAATGAGAACAAGAATTTTGTGTAAAAATATAAGGGTGTAAATAAAAAAAGTATTTTTTACGCTGCTCTCTTATTTGATCTATCAAGATATTACAATTTATTAAGATTATGATACCTTTTAATACGCTAATTAAGATACCTTTCAAAGTTATCTATTTATTAAGTTTGAGATTTTCAACAAAATCACACCATCATGTTTTATGAGAATAATACTCCAATTTGTGTGGTGCGGATGATCCAAGTTAATTTCGTCCTCGAAACGTCGCACTAATTCAATACAGGACAGGTAACAGGATATGAGTAATTCAATTAAACTAAGCTTGAAATTAAAATTTTATTATTTCATTTTAAGAGCCTAGTCTGTTTAAGTAGAATGAGGAATGCAAATGTATAATTACAGGCTGTATAATTAGAAATTACTTACAGTTCTGCAGCATTTAACAATTATAATTTCACTCCTTTGAATGTGAATAACCCATTTCTACTCTAATCACTTGACTATTTTACAAACATCTCCTACCGAATAATTCCGTGCCGATAAATGGATTCTAATGAGTTAGAAAAATAGATAATCTAGTAGACATTCGAAAAAATTAATAATTTTCAGGAGCGTAGTGAAGATAAACAACACTCTTGACATAATTAGGAGGTTTTTTTTCACTCCCTGATTATCAGCAGGGACTTGTCAAATTTAACTGACTCTAAAATTGTGAAAAAAATTATAACTTCTAATAATCTCCAATGACATAGCGAGGATAATTGACATACAGTCATAATTTGATTCTTTTTTTCTCAATGCACCTTATCGATGACTTGATAAATTTAAATGGCTCTAAAATTCTTCTAAAATTAAAAATTCTAGCAATCATTAGTAGCATAACAAAGATAAGTAGAACCCAGACAAAATTTGGTTCTTTTCGATCAATGCCTATCATTAATAGGTAGCCAAGAGCAAATAACAAAAAAATATTCATGAAATTTAGAAATTGTCAGTGGCGTAACAACGATAAGCAACACCTGTGGGTAATTTGATTTTTTTTCCGTCTGGTATCCGTCGTCAATGTCTTATCAAATTTAAATGGTTCCAAAACTACAATCAAATTAAAAGCTCTAGAAATCCGGAATACAGACGCTAAGAAGAGCTTGAGATTAATTTGCTCGTCGCTAATGTCTTCTATACTTATAATAAAGCTCAATGTGTGTGTGTGTGTGTGCGTGTGCGTTTGTGTGTGTGTGTGTGTGTTGGCGCTCTACAGGCCAGACCGTTGGACCTATAGCTACCAAATTTGGTACATGTATACCTTGGAGGTTGGGAATGTGCACCTCGGAGCCCTTTTTTCGAATTTTTTATTAGAATTTGAATTAATTAAAATTTAAGCGAAATTTCGACGTTTTTCCGCTATAACTTCCGAAAATATTATTGCACGAACATGATTTTTATATCAATTTAAAGATAAAAAAATTAGCTTTCTAATGGTATCAGTTTTTTAAATTTATAATGTAAACTTCTATTTTTAATGAATTTTTAAAGAAATATTTTAACCATGTTTTTATCACGTGACTGGATAAAATAAAAGAATGCCAGAAGTTCAAATAAAAAAATATAATCGCAAAATAAATCTACAGAAATGCAACTGTTAGCACGTGACTGGATAAAATAAAAGAATTATAAAATGTGATATTTTCTTTGAAAAATAAATGCAAAGCAAAGGTTTCTACAATTGTTTGCAATATTATACCATTAACTCAATAAATCTTCTTCATTTACTGTAAACTTGATTGAATTTTGACAGGATATGCATTGAAATCCCGACTTAATGGCATATTTATGTTATCGTTTGCAATATCTGTATCATTAATTTAATACTTTTTTTCCCTTTCTCGCTTTCTTTAAAAAAACATATTTAATATTTTGGCAACATCATCGAAATTTTTTTTAATATTTTGGAAGCATAACCGATGGTTAAAACTGACGGATTTATAAAATTAAAGAATATTATTAGGAAAAGGTGTACTTTTAGAACTTTCCGTCCATCATCTTAAAGAAAATAGTAAGTTCAGGTCAATCAATGCCCGGAATTACTTCAAGGCTAATGAATATGTGATTTAATTGAAAATTTTAGAACGCTTTACTCATGGCGAACCAGCTGGTCGCTAAAGGCGGCTAGTATCAAATAAAAATGATTCCAAAATTCTAATCAAATTAAGATTTCTAGAAATCTTTAATGACATAGCAAAGATAACTTGCATCCAGTCATAATTTGGCTTTTTTTTGCTCATTAATAGTAACTTAAAAAGTGTAAATAACCCTGAAATTTTCAAGAAATTAAAAATTCTAAAAATTATCAGCGGCATAGCAAAGATAAGCATCATCTAAGATTGATTATTTTTTTTGCCAAGTGTTTCTCGCTAATGTCTTATACAAATATAAATGGATTCGAAATTCTAATCAAATTAAAAATTCAATTAATCTCCAAAGCATAGCGAGTATTAGTGACACCTAGTCATAAATTGGGGTTTTTTTTATTTCAATGCTTATCATTAGTAGTTTAAAAAGTGTAAATAACACTAAAATTTTCAAGAAATTAAAAATTCTAAAAATCGTTGGTTACATAGTGAAGATAAGCAGCTTCTAATATGCATTTAATTTTTTTCGCCAATTGTTTGACGTCAGTATTTTACCAAATTTAAAGGGCTCCAAAATTCTAATCAAATGAAAAATTCTATTAATCTCTAAGGCGCAGCGAGTATAAGTGACACCTAGTCATAAATTGTTTCTTTTCACTCAATGCAATCATTAACAGTTTAAAAAGTGTAAATAACCTAAAGATTTTTAAGAAATTAAAAATTTAACAATCCTTAGTGTCGTAGTGAAGATAAGTAGCATCTGAAATTTGTTTGATTTTTTTCGCCTAATACCTGACGTTAATATTTTACCAAATATAAATGGCACCAAAACTCTAAAAAAATTAAAAATTCTAGCTATCTCCAAAAGCATAGCAAGTATAAGTGACACCTAGTCATAAATTGATTTTTTCGCTCATTGCTCATCATTAGTCAGTAACTTAAAAAGAGTAAATAACCCTAAAATTCTCAAGAAATTAAAAACTCTAAAACTCGTCAATGACATAGTGAAGATAAGCAGCATCTGATATTAATTTGATTTTTTTGTGATTGACGCCAATGTCTTATCAAATATAAAGGGTTCTAAAATTCTAATCAAATTAAAAATTCGAGTAATCTCCTGTGACGTAGCGAAAATAAGCAACATTCAGGATATAATTTAATTTTATTTCCCATTATCCATCATTAGGGGCTTAGCAAGTGTTTGATAGCGATATTGAAGCTTTGCATTTCTTTTTCGCCTCCCCAACAAATTTGGCTTTATATAGTAGCATATAAGTTCTGTCACTATTACGGTCTGGTTGTCTATAACTCATTAGCATCCTCCTGTTGTTATACCAGTGGAAATCTTATCTTCCAGTGTTCTGAAAAAGATAAGAATTAAGAAAATATTGTCACAAAATGATGTTTTGGAATGTTAATGTGAATATATTTGATACAAAATAAATTGAATCTTCTTAACCATATATTATGGAATTTCATTGCAAATTTAGAAGCATCAGACATAACTCTCAACAAGGAAATTATATTCTAAAATATAGTTCGAGTAAAGCTCTTTAATAAGAAATTATTTAACAACAATTCTTAATCACTGTAAATGTAATTGCTGCGTATATTTCTTTTTCCATCTTTGAAAATTGTATTCTTAATGACATAAAGTTAATTTTCTATCGTAAGTGTTTCAACAATATTAAACATAATTCACAGAGTATTCAATTTATTTTCTATAATGAGCCCTTCTTTTAATAATTGGCAGAGTTTAAATATTTCTCTAAATATTGTGCTGAATTCCGTACATTTTTATTAACTTTATTCAAAAAGAAACATGGTAATAGCTGTGGGATTTCCCCTACTGTTTCCATTTACGCCTGAATGTAACTGAAAACTTCACGTTTTGGTTATTTTTAATGAGTAAACTGATTCTCTAGTATTTAAATTATTATGAATTAAATGTAAATGAATTTAATTATTTCCCAATTCAGAACCGATGTCAGCAAACAATAATACGTCTTCATCAATACTTATTTATGTATTCCCAAGCATAATATTTCAAAATATACAAGAATTATTGATTTTTTTTAAACTAATAAAGCAATATTCAAGGTGTCTCAAAACCTTGACCACGGCTTTTATTCCTTCAATATTGATAACAGACATATACTGTATATTGCAAAGTTGCTTAAAAAAATCAAATGTTTTCACAAAAAGTCTTAAACATATAAAACTGCATAAATGATGATTTAAACCACTTTTCGATGACTGGATATAAATTCGCAAAAAGGAAAAATCACTTCGGATGCTCGCGTTTTAGATATCGCACATAAATTAACAAAACAAGGAATGATTGAATAAATAAATAGTAATTTTGTTATTCATTAGTTTAAAAGTCTTAAAATTTGTAGAAATAGTATCTTAAAGGATAAGTACATAATAAAAAGTTTTTATTTACATAAGTTTTTTTACAAGTTCATTGATAGTGCTATTTTTAATTTGTATTCTGATTTTCATTATGTAAAATTTTAAAGTACTTTTCAGAAAGCATGGATTTTAAAATATGTATTTAAATCTAAAAATATGAAGCGTATTTTATTTCCTTTTGAAGCATTCCTGCGTTGCTTTATCTGCACTGAAGCTGCAAACATTTGCGTTTTAATTTGTGATTGACCCTTCATCAACTTTGTTTGAACATATCTTTGAGAATTTTCAAGATAAAATTATGTAGTTTTGTACATGAGATTATTAAAAGATGAGGCACATTTTATTCATTGGGTATTTTTTGTATAAAAATTTTAACAAATTTTAAATTTTTTCTGTATAAAAATTTAGATTTTGTATTTTTTGAAAGTTTAATCTCCTGAAAATTTTAACCGACTTCGTAACATTTTGCATCCCTTTTTACGCAGATTTGCAATTTACGGTATACGTCTATAATCAATATTTAAGGAATAAAAGCCATGGTCAAAGTTTTTGAGACACCCTGTATAAAATAAAGAAAATGCTTTTAATAATTTTCAATTACCAGAAAAACAATTAATAATGCATAAGATATTTAAAACTTCTATATCCTGGTGCCTCGTTAATATTTTTTTCACATTTACGCAATTTCCCACACAATATCAACCTCCGATTCCAAATGATGAGGAATTTCAGCTCAGAAAAAGGAAATAATAATAAACTCCTTACATCAACTCTGAGTCAGATAATATGTAAAAAGCTAAATAAATAAAGTTATAATATACAAATATCCAAAATTAATGCATAAGACAGAGCAAATATTCAATAAATGGTAATCAAACAAGAATTAATTAAATGATGAAGATCAAGGTACATTTATAGTAAATATTTAAGGAAAAATTAAAATATTGATCATTATAAATAAATTAATAATAATAATAAACCTAAAATATGAAATTCATTACAACTTGCAAGCAAATTCTATTTGTAAAATTCTAAAAAAAATCCGAATGAGAAATAAAAATATCAAAAGTAACACAGTTGTATTCTTTCGACTAAGTTCTTTTGGCCAGAAAAGTCACTGAAAAACTGGAAACTGCCCATCAGAAAATATTTCATCATCTTTCCCATCAGTGGATCAATACTAAATATTGTGGCGTTTGATGATCAGATTTTTTTAAAACATTTTTGTTGAAACATCTAATAGTAAAAACGTCATGTAAATAATAAGGAAAATTGCTTTCGTTTATTTGTTTTTCTGCTTAACGAAAATAAAAATGCTCTTAATTTTTTCTTCTGCAACTATTTTCAACTTCTTTTTTTTTAATTTCTATTGACTTATGTTGATCGTTTGACATTTTTTTGTACAGGGCACTCCTCTGAGCCGCGCAGATTTGAGGGCGGTAAACATCAATCTGTGCGACATGTGCGTCATTCTCTCCGCCAAAATCCCGAGTTCGGAGGATCCAACCCTGGCGGACAAGGAGGCCATACTCGCCTCCCTCAACATCAAAGCCATGACCTTCGATGATACCATTGGAGTTCTCACCCAGCGTGAGTTTTACTACTGTTTCTCAACTCGCTTTTTTTAAATGTGGACTGTGCAATATATTGCTCTGAAATATTAATAAATACTTTCGTCTTATTTTTATGCTATAAAATATTCAGCAAAATTCATTTGTATATTTTTAAAAACATTCTCTTTCAATACTTTAGCGTTTATGGCATACTATCCTTAAATTAAGTGATGAGACAACGTGACATAAGATGGAAAAAAAAAATAATTAGGAATAAACTTTAGAACACTTTGGGCCATAACTACCAAACTTGGCATTTAGTTACTTCATAAAGGGGGGAGGATTAATCTTCAATATAAACTTTTTTTTATAAAATTGTATTTAAATTTTTTTAATTAAAAAATTATCGAAGTTTAAATGTGTTTCCTCTAAAACTTAGAAATATATTATTTCACAAAAATATTTTTAAAACACTTTCAGCTTCAAAAATTTTTCATTTACATCAGTTTTATTTCCATTTAATTTTTTTTAATTTTATTTTTAAAGTATTAAAGCATAGTTTGTTAAAATGTTTTTCCCTGCCAATTCAAGTGTCTTGCCGGAATATTCAATTCGTTTTTTAGTGTACATTTGTTTCTGTTATGTAATAAAGAAGAGATTTTACAATAGGAATAAAAAATAGATGAATTTGGGCATAAATTCCGGATTTTTCTCTATCTTTGGTTTTGAAGAGAATAAAATGTATTACAATATTGCACAATTTCGAATTGCATTATCTTCATTAAAATCTAACATTTAAAAAAATTTATCCATCTATATACAGTGAAACCTCGTTACAACAATATTTTAGGGACCAAATAAATATATTGTTGTAGAGAGGCATATTGTTATATCGAGGGCCCACATATTTTGAGCATTTAATAATAGTTTTTTTATTATTATTGGTTTAAGGTGCATAACATACTACTTTTAAGTCTATATTTTGAAGAAATTAATTTGTAAAATACTAATAATAGTGGTTTAAATACTAAAAAAATAAATAAGATTAACTCAGAAAATAAGCACAGAAATATTCACATACCTGAAAACACTTTTTATTGAAAATAATCCAGTATTTTTGTTTGTTTATTCATTTTTTTAACTGTTAAGTTCACCAATACTGTATGCATTGAGTCTAGTGCACGAAAATGTTCTTCATTTGTCGACGGAAGGCTTGAAAAAAATGTCCGCAGGGAATTCACAGATTGAAGAGCTTCCTGGGATGACAATAAGGACTGCGATGGACCTGTATTATCATCATCATCAATATCATCATCATCTTTATAATAAGTTGTCGATTATGAAACTTGCTTGACCGGTTTTTGAGGGTAGAAACGGAAAATTGCTGGCCACATTTCACCGTGTGATAAGGCCTTTAGGGAACAATATCGCGTGAAAGAAAGAAAAGTTTAAACCAAATGTTTCGCGTAGAACTCAAAATCGTTAAAGACTATAAAACAACCTTTAAACTCACTTTTCAGACGTCACTTAACAACACCCCGCCTCCATCTCCCCCTGTTCCTCTAACAAAGGGCACTTGTTCTTTGACAAGGTGACCAGACAGGTCCAGATGTCCTTAAACCTTATCAGAATTCCAAAGCTTACTGGGAAATGAGACTAGGCATACATTTACACTTCACCCCCCCCCTCACCAACTCCAATTCCCAAAAGGGTGGTCTTCATCTGTTTTGAAATCTGAACAATAGCTATTTATTCAGGGATAAGTTGAATATCCACAATGAGTCTTAATAGACGGAAAAAATAACAAAAGAAAACGAAAAAAAAAAAGCATTTGAAAATCAGAATATTATTATAAAGGGAGAAAATAATACTGAAATTTAGATTGAAAAAATCGTCTGACAGAGGTTTATTGCTCTAGAGAATATCGCAATATTGAGGGGAGATTAACATTAGTTTATATGCAAAATCACCGGGACCACAAAACATTATTGTAGTAGAGGGAGTTATTGTTGTATCGGGTATCGTTGTAGCGAGAGTTTACTGTATATATATATTGGTTTTACTTATTATTTTGAATGTTCATATTAAATGAAACTATTATTTTTACTTCACATATAGAAATACTTATTTTTCTGTAAGAATTTAAGAGCATACTTACTGTCACATCCACTCTTATGTTATAACAGTATAATAACTAATATAATAAGGTATCCGAACATGTTTGGAGCACTTTTTTAGAAAAACAAGGTACAGACATATTTTAATCATATTTCTGGGTTTAACTCCATTCAAAATTAATAACTGGATATCAATATTTGGTGTAAATATTAAAATTTCTCAAAATTGGCATTTAAGAGCATAAATTTAAGCAATTTTTTCAAAAACTTCAAATTGGATATACCAAAAACTATTACTCTCATCCAAACAAAACTTATGCCACAATAAACTACATAGCTTTCTTTAGGGAATGAAGTACAATCATATGTTTATAATAATAAATAAAAAATGTTAGAACATCGAAGATTTTTCCTGAAATTTTTAGTAAATTTATGACATTTTTTATTCAAACAATAGGCTCCAAATTAAAAATATTCACTTAATCTGAATTCTTTTAGTTCATTCTCAAGTGTATAGCATAAAGACAAAGTCTATTAAATTTCATAATAATATGGTAATTACATTTTGACATATTTGATTTGAAATGAGCAAAAAATAAGTAAAAATCAGTTTTGAGAAAAATGCATTTAAAGTATACAATAACATGATTTAATAATAAATTATGTGAGTATATACTTAAAATTCTCCACATTTATAGGATGTACTTTCTTCATTCTCAGCTTTTAATAATTTTCCTTCTTTAATCATTTTAGTTTTTTTCTGCCAATTTTTGCCTTTTATCAGTGAATGCTACTTAGATTCATTTATTCAGTTTTTGTCGAGCTTATCAAATGTTCTAACTGAATTTGCACTAGGATACACTCCAACAACCTTAAGGATATTCAGTAATCCTATAAAATCTTAGTTAAAATGTGTTACAGACATAGATATCCCAAATCTGAAGATTCAGAGCTCAACAAAGACATCTTTAGGTACAAATTTCCACAAAACACCGCTAAAGCTCTCATTGTCATTTTGTCTTTTTCTGTGCCAAGCATTTTCCTTATTTAAAACTAAATTTGTGTTTATACAAATTTTTAAAATGTTTTTGGGCCTTTAAATTGGTATTTCCGTTTATCTGAATGTCCACTTCCGGTTTACCAATCATTACGAAAATATTAATATCTTGACTTCTAACTAACGTAGAAACAAAAATAAACCTGTTTCGGATTGCTCAAAGACTGATCTATCCAATAAAATAATTCTTGGAAAATGTCATATTTTCCAAAAATCTACCTTTTCACGTGATCGGATTATTAAAATGCTGAATGTTCTAAACATTTCTATTCAAAACTTCATAAGTCGATCAAATTTGATAGTTGAAAACAGAAACTTTCATTTATTTATTTGAAAAATGAAGTGTCAAGTAAATTTTGTAGAATATAATTCCTAAACTAAAAGATGCATTAAATTGACTTAATAACTTTTTAATTATATTTATAGACCAAAATAAAATAAAATACTATTATTCGCATCATTTAAATCTTTTTGCAAGCAAAACAAAAAATTGAATTTAATGACGAATCTAAGTAATTTTTGTTGAATAATTCTTGAAGTATTACATAAATTGTTGTAATTACTCTGTAGTCCACATAATGATTCTCTTTTACCTATATTTAAAGAAATGCTTGATTTCGGTAAAAAAAAACTGTTTTTATATCAATTTGCAGTTTAATCACTTCCATTTTAATTTAAAGTTGAAATTTTGCGAGAGTTGACTGAAAATTAAAGATACATATTATATATTACGGGCTTAAGGCCTTTATAACTGTATGAATGAATTATTTGATTATCAAAATGTGAACCTTAAAAATTTTTTGATGAAGTAGCTATTAAATGACAAGTTACTTAAAGTGTTTGAAAGACAATGAAAAGTTACCTAAAGTACTTTATTCATAATTTTTAACAGCAGTAAGATAGACGAACCAGCTGGTCGCCAAAGACGGTTAATAACAAATATAACTTAAATGATCTCAAAATAAGATGAATACAAAATATTTTTAAATGTCAAACTTTACGTGGATAAAAATCTAAAAATATAAAATATGTTTTCATGAAATCAATAATATATGGTTGCAATCAAAAAATAAATTATATGTATGAAAAATTATTTTTTGAGATATTTAATGATTAACTGTTTTATTTGTTTGTTAACAAACTATTTGAAAAACTTTTCATCATCATTTCAATCGAATTTTTACATTTTCAAGGTCTAACTTTGAAGTTTTGTTCACTCGTAACAATCCCACAAACTTATAAAACTTTTATGTTTTAAACAATATCTACAACAGAAGTAGATATATTGAAATATCTATATTTTCAATATACCTGAGTGAATCATATTATTGAAAAGTTATGTTCCTGTATCAAATTTGATTAAAATGCTTCCAAACCAAACACCGTTTAAAATGTTGAGTGCAATCATTAAGATATGCGGAACACTTCATAGGCTTTAGCAATCAAATTTCGTTTCGAAACGTATGAGTTCTTATTTGCTCACTAAGCAAAAAAAATCATGAATAATTTAAGTTGAATGTGCGCATATTCAAATGAACTCAACTACACTGTCCATAGCAACTTATTAGTGCGTGAAAGGCTGTCTGATTCATCATTAAATCATTTCCTCTGCTGAATGAATTTTTAATGTAATTATTATTAATGATGGAATCTGGCAGTTTAGAACATTCTTATTCAAATTCGTTAGAAATACAAATGTTTTTCAGTGTGTATCCTCTGAATTTCGCATTAATGTAATGTTAAAATATCGTTTATGATACGAATTTATTGATTAATTTCAAGCAAGTACTAAATATCTCAAATTGCATTTTTATTGTTTCTTTAATTAAGAAAGTTTGTACTATTTAATCTCAATCAAGTCTATTTAATTTTGAATGAATTAATTGCATTTAACTGAACGAATTTCCTAAAGACGTGAGTAAAGTTAATTAAAAATATAATAATGAATTTTTTTTTAATTTAAATTGCTAGATGTAAAATTTATTGTTTTTCAGGATTCATTTTTTCCATTATTGTATTTAAAATGCTATATGTTTATTTATATGCATATTTATTTATTTAAATTATTATTATTAAACTGTTAAAATAAGTTAATTTTGATAATTATCACTTTCTTCATTAAAAATTCAGATTTCGTTACATTTCTCTTTTCTCTTATTTTTTAATCTAATCTACCTTTTAATTTTTCATATTTTTTATGATCATATTTACATGTAAACAAATAAATTTCTTCGGATGAATTTTATCTAAAATCTGATGAAAATTTACTGTTTTATTTTAAATACTTTTTCGATTCTAGATAATTTCGTTTTTTAAGTTATTTGCACATGATATTTCCGAAATATGCAGTTGTTATTTCCGAAATTGTACTTTTAAAATTTTAAAAAATTTTAAAGAGAAAAGTGTCAAAATCTTTAAATCGAATTTTTTTTTATAACTATCACAATACTTTTTTTGTATTCTTCTTATATGAGATAGCAAAACTGATCGGATACTAGTAATTCAACTTTTTTTTCTAGAAAATAAAGATTTTCTTTTTGATGTTCCTTTTATTTGTTTCAGATGAATCAGGAAGAGATGGGATGTCTCCCTTAGGAAGTCCTATCGTTTTACAAAGAAGAGGATCCGTATATGGGACAAATGTACCTTTAATTACAGAGCTAGGTAATATGCCTCTTGTTTTTCTACTCTCCCACCCTTTTTCATTTAAATTAATACAGAAATTAGGGTACAAATATAATTAGAATTTTATATTTGTACTTTCAAATGAATTAGAAACAGATTTGAAATAGAAAACGATATAGGAAGAATGAACTAAGTAGATTCATATTAACTCATTATGTAATTTTTTATCGATAGTGTTAAATTATACTGTATAAACCTAATACTTTGTATCAAATACTTAAAGAATTCGATTTGAGAATCAAAAGTATCAGGTGCTACTTCATACCTGCTTAGCTAATCTCCTCGACATTATTCGTTTTTGATTGGTTAAAATTGACCCAACCAGACATAAAATAACAGATCGATGCAGTATCCCCACTCCTACTTCATTATTCTGCTTAAATAATGTATTAGCATGCATTATTTTTTATGTATATTGTTTCTTACCATATACTTGGAAGAAAAGTGTTCCTAACACAATTGTTTACCTTTCTTTTGTTATTTGAATGAATATGCAATGATCATGGGATTTTCATAGATAAAATGCAATTATCTAATTAAAAACAGAAAGTTCAAACAAGAAAATATTCATTAGTGGAATAAAGATCAACATAAATAAAAACTTGAATAAGATTTGAAAATTCGAAATAAATAATTCGAATAATTCAAATATATTTAAAAATATTCATATCCATATATGATGAAATAATTAAAAAAAATTAAAATTAAACTGCTGCTATCAGTCTTTTAAGTTTTTATTTTTAAAAAACCCTTATTTTTTAATAATGCCTTTAAAAAATGCAATATTGGAATTAGCAAGCGTTTTGAGTAGCGTTTCGAGCTTACGAAGCGTTTTGAACTGAAACAACGTTCTTCGAAACTAAATAGTTCACATTTAATGAATAAATAAATAACTTATTGTCAATATTTTGACAATAAATAAATAGCTTATCAGGTAAATCAGACCCACTAGAAAGAAATAACAAATCAAGATATCAGATGTACTCGAAAAGTATCGGCCTATTCCGGATCTATCAATCCAGAATAGGCCGATCAACTCAATCCTAATATAAAGCTATTGTTATTGTTACAAATAAGTGGTTTTATTTAAAAAATGACAACATGTAATAGTTTAGAGTAAATCATCTTAGTGTGTTAGTGTAAATATCATTATCGCCTGAATAAAGTGGAAAGATTGAAGCTCTTTTTTTTATTATTATAAACTAAATGTGCAGAATAATAACACTACTTGTAGCTAAATGTGTAATATTACAAAAAGTGTTGATATGCATGTATCATGTATTGATATGCATTACGTGTAATTCGAAATAGAAATGTTCGATTGTTTGAGCTCATAAATAAGATAGGAGACGCAGTGCGTTGGTTTGCTAATTTATAGTGCTCAACTTCTCAACTTACAGAGCAGTATATCTCCGAAGAAAAAACTGACTTTACGTCTGAGTGCCTCAAATTTTCTAGTTTTCCAAGACAGTATGAAATTTTCCAGAAGTTTCCGGATGTCTTGGTTTCTAATATAAACATTGCTATCATTTCCAAAATCTTCATTTTTGTCGCCTTCTTTTATCTCTTCTTTATCTTTTTTGTCACCTTCTTACCTTTTTCTCCCCTTTTGTTATCTTCTTCATTATTACCAAAATCAAAACTTGGTAATCAACTTTTTTTTATTTGACATCGATTCCGTGTCTTTTCAGCGATAATACCAACATTATTACTTACTTATTATTACAAGCATAAAAATATTATATCATATCAAAAAGTAAATAAATACTGAATTAATTCATTATCCCTGCTAAGTTATAAATCCTTTTGAAATCCATTTAATAGCATTATAAGAAAATGATTAAGTATCTCAAAAAACAAGATGTAGTAGTCATGAGTTTAATGAGTGTCATGAGTCAGTAGTAGTCATGAGTTTAATTTTTCCAATGCAAAACGCTTTCCAGAATTCCAAACCGACAGTTATAGTTACATTAATTGACTAAAACACAACACCGCTTCATGCCCTTGCAACTACAATCATCTAGTTATTAAAACACTAATGAGCTTGAAGTGGGAGAGACAGGGAAAGACACTCCTGTTCTATCCATTCCTGTGACTATAGTTCGACATCTGACATTTATTGATTGAAATTTGGTTGGGGATTTTATCTATACTTATAATAAAACTCAATGTGTGTGTGTGTGTGCGTGTGTGTGTGTGTTGGCGCTCTACAGGCCAGACCGTTGGACCTACATCTACCAAATTTGGTACATGTATAACTTGGATGTCGGGAATGTGCACCTCGGAGCCCTTTTTTTGAATTTTTAATTAGAATTTGAATTAATTAAAATTTAAGCGAAATTTTGACATTTTTCCACTATAACTTCCGAAATTATTATCGGACAAACATGATTTTAACATCAATTTAAAGATAAAAAAATTAGCTTTCTAATGGTATCAGTGTTTTAATGTATAACTCAAGCTTCTATTTTTAACGAATTTTTAAAGAAATATTTTAACCATGTTTTTTTTAGCACTTGACTGGATAAAATAAAATAAAACAATGCCGGAAGTTCAAATGAAAAACAACAACTATCATCGTAAATCAAATCTAAAGAAATACAACTTTCAGCACGTGACTGGATAAAATAACATAAACATAAAATGTGATATCTTCTATAAAAATAAATGCAAGGCAAAGGATTCTAAGAAATCGTTTGCAATATTTATATCATTAATTCCATAAATTATCTTTATTTACAGTAAACCTGATTGAATTTAGACAGGATTTGCATTGAAATCTCGACTTAATGGCATATTTCTATAATCGTTTGCAATATCTGTATCATTAATTCAATAATTTTTTCCCTTTTTCTCTTTCTTTAAAAAACATATTTAACATTTTGGCAATATCACCGAAAAAAACATTTTTAATATTTTGGAAGCATAATCGATAAATTATTAGAGCATTAAACTCAAAAAGTTTTTCCGAATAAAGTTACCGACTCTTTAACTACTAATAACTGAATCTTTCAACTTAAACTATTTCTTAAATTTTGACTAAAAAATATAAGATTTAATTGGAAATTTTAGAACGCATTACTCATGGCGAACTGGCTGGTCGCCAAAGGCGGCTAGTTATAGGATAAAGCAAAGCCGAGGGAAATGAGCTTTTTGAAGTTCAGAATGGATTTGGCTTATTAAGCTAACTATCATACAGGAACTGAAAACTTGTGCCGATTTACAGAAACATACTTATAGTTTGTTTAAAATTACAAAAAATTCTGAAAAATATTAATAAAAATATTTACAAAAAACAAGAAATGGGGATAGAGAAAAAGAGAATCGCAACAACCAAACAAAAAATACAAATACAAAGAAACGCTATATACAAACACAAAAAAGTAACAGAAAATAAAAATATGGATGCATAGTGTGCACACTATACTCTTGTGTATATTGTTCATGGAATCTGGACAGATCTTGATTTTCTTCAAGATGGCCAATCATTCTTTTTTTTTCCCCTAAATCCTTTGGAAGAGGCAACACCTCGGACTCAAACTAGTTCTAATTCGGATGCTGGCTTGGTCACATGGAAGGAACAAGTCAACGTACATTCTGATACTTAGTGAATGGGCGAAGCATCAAGATTTCCACAAGGCAAAATACATTAGGGAATTAACTGACAGCATAAAATTATTTGTTGCTTTTTCAGTGAATGACACCAACGTCCAGTTCTTGGATCAGGACGATG
Source organism: Argiope trifasciata (assembly GCA_026543055.1). Classification (NCBI taxonomy): domain Eukaryota; kingdom Metazoa; phylum Arthropoda; class Arachnida; order Araneae; family Araneidae; genus Argiope; species Argiope trifasciata. The sequence continues at coordinate 1,060,552 of JAPMOQ010048648.1, forward strand.
ACGACGATCCTGACACCGAGCTGTATCTCACGCAACCTTTTGCTTGCGGCACAGCATTTGCAGTGTCCGTGCTGGATTCTCTCATGAGCACAGTGAGTGTTTGTTTGAAGTTTATTTCATTAGCTTAAGTGAACTTCGCTTTAGTCAGTAAACATCTGGAAGGGATCATATAAAAATATTTATAAATAATTCTTACAAATTAATACTATACGCATTATCTCCAAGAAATGAACAGACTCCGATGATAAAAAATTAAAGAAGATTAAAACTTCTATTTTAATACATTATCCTAGTTGCATAAAAATACTCTACAATATTGTAGGACATGGATCTATATTCGCACAATTGAATAATATTGTGGAATATTGAATAATATTGCATAATATCGCATAATAGTGTACAATATTGTGAAACAGGATGTACCTGGGTAAAATTGGATTTCAAAGCTTTTTCAGTAATAATTTGCTAATATTTATATAATTTTCTAGGAATTTTCTTCGGATTAAAGAATTAGTAACTTTTTCATTTTGTTGTTGTTTTCTATGTATAATAAAACATTCAAATGTGTCCAAAATGCGTTATCCATAAAAGAATGGTTGCCGTTGCCTCAAGAAGGTTGGGCGTCTGCCTGTTTGGTCCGCAGAAGATAATTTTCTCATAAAAAATATATTATAATAATTAGTGATATATAATTGCGATAAATTAGTGATATATAATTGTTAAAACAATGAAAGATTCCTTACAAAATATATTTCAAAATATTTTGTAAAACTTAATAAATTTAGAAAACTATATGTGGAAATATAAAATAGAGAAATAAATATAAAATAAGAGAACTGTATAGCATAACTAGAAGGCAACACTCCCCTGTTAAAAGGGGCATAATAAAGATTTATTACATAAGAGTTAGGTTAGGTTAGTTTAGTCATTTCCAATGACTCACTTTACCTCACCCTTAAGCCAGAAGACTATCTGCTCCATGGAAATAGTATTATTACAAAAGGGAGTTACTTTAAAACTATTTCTATTTGAACCAATTGTTGATTCTACTTTTTAAATGAGAGGCCGAAATAGTCTGGTTGGTAGGGAGATGGACTCCCATCCCTTAGGTTGCGAGCTTGAACCCCACCAGTCGAAGGTCTTCGCGTTTAGGGTGACTGGCGCGCGTATAAATCTCTCATGTTCACAAAGTCCTCCATGTCGAAAGTAATACCACTGGAACTGGTGCAGAGATTATCTTTATCTGATCCAATTCTAAATAACGATCAATGCATGAGTGAATGAAATGTAGGAATAAAGTCTGTGTCATTAAAAGGGTTGTGACGCTTGAGTAGCTAACTCGTATTTTTGACCTCAGATGGCACTACTGAAAAAACAAGAGACACACAATTCGGAATAAAACTCAATTGCTCTTTAGTCAGTGGGCTTGACAATAACAAATGCCATTAGAAACAACTACGACAACTTTTTAAATGAGGCTTGAATTTCATTTGTTTCTTTTCCGTAGACTTACTTCAACGCAAATGCTCTGACTTTGATCCGATCTCTAATCACTGGTGGTGCCACGCCTGAGCTAGAGCTGATTTTAGCGGAAGGAGCCGGCCTCCGTGGCGGATACAGCACGCCGGAATCCCTCAACAACAGGGACAGGTGCAGAGTAGGACAGATATCTCTGTCTGATGGACCCCTCGCCTGTCATGGGGTAAGTTCTTTCCAATAATTGTAGTCAGTTAAATAAATATTGTTACGAACCTGTAATTTTGCATTCCCACTCGATTAATGACATTCTTTAGAAAGACTGATTTACAGTCATCTACATTGGACGATGCCCGGGTGTCGCATTAGTGATCTCAAAGCGACTTAGCGACCATTTTGTGACAAAATGGATGATACCCGAAACTTTGAGAATTTTCCCTATCCGTCCATTAGGAATCAAGATAAGCTCAAATGCTCCTAATTAATCTCGAAAGTTCTAGCGCCACCTCCCAGAAACTATAAAAGGCCGGCAATCTCACCTTTGGGCAATTGTCAACACAATCATCGCTAATAGTAGAAGTTCTGAATTGAGTGACCTTGAATCGATCGTCGTGAATACTCCTGAACTGAGGGATGGTAGTGAATAGTGGTCGTAGTCACCGAGAGAATGCCGAAGCAACGGTGGCATGCTGAAATGCTGTTAGCCGTTTCCTGTCGTCATCATTTCTTGTGCTGTAGTCAGTTGTGTCGTGAGAGGAGAAGTCGCGAATTGAGCTAATGAAAGCTAGAAGAACCAAAGGAGTAGTATCAGCCGTCTGGAAAGACAGTAAAGCAAATCTCCGAGGATCCCCTCACCTGCTGGAACTTGCTCGGTAGCTTTGTGTGCTATAAACGTTTTACTACCGTTTTTCTTAGAGTAGGCTATTGTCTGTTTGCTGTAGAGTACTGCTATGCAGTCCTGTGTAATCGTCTCAGCTGTATATAGTTATGGTCAGTAAATATTTGTCGCCTTTGTGCTGTTCTGTCCTCGTGTAAATAAAAGTCGCCGTTATTCATCAAACTAAAGACTGCTGATTGTGTTTATATCACACCTTACACCCCACTACTAAGAAACGGATCCAACGAAGGTGAAATCCATACTAATATCAGCTTTACAATATCTTTCAACAGAGCATTATATTCAGCTTTTACGAACAGCAACATAGAGCGCTTTAGGTTTGTCATTCAGAATCTCTCAATATTAAACTTTATAATGAATCCAAAAACCAATCGTAGTTGATACAGCTGGGTGGGCCATCAAATTTGAGTTCTTTCTCAGTTCCATCTCTTCATTCTATTTAGAGTGGGCGCTGACGATCTAGAAATCCGGAAAAGCATATGTAGGGGAAGGGAGACCAAGAAGTGAGTTCCACTCCATTGAAACGTTAAGAAAGAGTAACAACGGACATATTTGAGGTCCCTGAAGTGAATTTAAAAAATTGCGTCGTATGGAATGATTTTTTACCAAAGACCTTAAATATTGAGAAATGTTCATTTTTATAAATGGGACTTTCGATCAAAACAAGGATTGGATTGTCTGGACTCTCTGGAATCTTTTTCGAATCGTTCATATTTCTATGACATATGACTTTATTCCTAGGGGTATATATCATACTTTATTCATTCATATTCTTTATTCATTTATTTCATTCAATAATCAGCAACTAATAGCAATATATATTCAGATTTCACTTTGAAAATGCATCGCTAATGATATTAAAATACCAGTCTACGATTTAAAAAGTAATTATATTTTAAGAAATAATTTTATCTTAAATGTTTTTTTTTTTTTCAATTTTACGCCGGATTTTAAATTGAATTTATGTTATGATTTTCTAAGAGATAAAAATAATTATCATATAAAAAACAATTAGTGCATTACATTTATTCTATTACGCCCCATTTCCATTAACAGTTTCCTGTCCACACGATTTACAAGAAGTTCCTTGCCGCTAGAATTGTTTCAAAGTACTAATTGAAGGGTTCGCTGCAAAAAGGTGGTAGCTCCATTATTCAAATTTGCAGAAAGCCGCAAAAAAACATCTGAAATTCTAAATCCCAATTATACAGACAGCTCCATTCTTTGAGTTTAGTTTAGTTTTTTTAATATCCCGTTGTAGAGCAAAACTAAGACTATTTTGGGACGGACCTCGTAATTTTGAACCACAGTCAGACGACGAGGTAAGACACCTGAGCTAGCACCCCCCCTCTCCACAACACACCAGCAGGAGGACTCCTCCATTGCGAAAAGCGAGAACAAAGCTTGGAGCAACATCCTTTTGGTACCAAATGAACAAGGATGTTTTTTTACCACTTGTAATTCTAAAATAGTGCATGTAACTCTAAATTTTCCCAAATTGGTGCTACATCGGTTTTGCAGTAAACCCTTCAATTATCTATTTTCAACTATAATTAAGAACGTACAATGTATTTTTAATTAAAATGCACATATATAAAGTGCAAAATTCATTACGACAGTATAAACTTTTACGAAATGATGCATGTAAATAAATGAAGTTCATGGAAGGAAAAAAAAACATTGAAGTATGATCTAATTTAATCAATGTTTTTTTATTAAATTTATCTTGAAAATAAAATAACTGCAATTAAAGCAACTAAGTTAATTGCAAATGATCTTTAATATGCTGACATATGAAAATAACGAAAAACTTTTTATTTGTACGAAGTTGAAGTCGCTAGCAAATAATGATGGTTTAGCAGCAAGATATTCCTGGTAAATAACGACCAATACGGCAACGACTTCTGTGTCTCTGCCAGATAACGAATAATTTGCAATCACTCCCCATCGATGTCGTTGGCAAATAATGACAAATTTGTCAATGGCACCCTTAGATACAACTGATAAATTTCGGATAGGCTTTCCAATGGCGAGATTTGCCGTGATGAACAAACAACGACCGACTTGTATATGACACTACGTTTATGGTTGTTGAAAGTGTTAAAAGCTGATCAGGCTTCCACTATTCTACCTGTAAACGATATTAAATAACTCACAAAAAGATTTAAATTCTTTCTCAATGATTTGTAAAGAAGATTAAAAGCAAATAATAATAATAAATGGTTAACGTTTTAAATACAAAATATTTTCCTCTAATTGAAAAGAATAAAAATGACTTTTGAGATCTAAATGAGATTATGTTTCTTCTGTCACGACAGGAAGGTGGAAAGTACGGTGATGTGTTCGTAGCCGCTCTCAAGAACTACGGAATGCTGTGCATCGGCCTCTACAGATACAGAGATACCAGCTCTTCTTTCGAGGCTTCTACCAAGAGATACGTCATCACAAATCCACCAATAGATTTTCCTCTCATACCCACAGATAAGGTAAATATCACTCAGCCTTATGAGGTCACACAGTTTAATTAAGATAGTTAAAAGCGACGTATTGTAAAATATGAATGTCTGTCGGGAAAAAATAATATTGAGTAATGTATACCATTTCAATATAAAACAAGTGGCAGTGATATCCTTGCAACTTTCTTTGACACTCGGTACTAGAGGTGTTATCTCCCTCCAAAATATGGTTGTGGGCCTTGGGCGAGACCATAAAAATAATAAGGAGTTTTGAATCCCATGTCAATATAAAACAAGTGAGAATGATATACTTGCAATTTTCTCTGACACTCTGTGCTACAGGTATTATCGCCCTCTAATATATGGTTGTGGACCTTGAGCGAAACCATAAACGCCACAAGTGTTCATGTTTTATTTTGTGTGTGTGTGTGCGTGTGTTTTTAATTTCAAAGTGCGCTTGAGTGCTTTATGCCTTGAAATACACAAAAGAAATCCAAATTTTCCATTACATTAAAATTTTGGTAACAATAATACATACCAGATTGAATAGTTGCGTTTTTATTGCATTACATTCATGCGAAAATGGAAACAGACAGTCGGTCAACTGCTTGTTAGATTAGACCCTAACTTTGGTAACTGTCTACTATGGATATTTAATCTATAACAGAATTTTACCTATCTAGCTCTCTTCATTTTGTAATTATCGTGCTAACTTCTATTTGAACAACCAAACAAATTTTCTCAGATGAGATTTAACACAAAAATTGGCAGAAATCTTCAAGTATGGTCACAGGATCGTATACCAAATTTTAACCATTTAATACCAAGCGTTTTTTAATTATCTTTGTCACAGACAGACGGACTGCTTTCAAAAATGTGTTTCACGAGCTCAGGCATGTCTAAAACGCGGAAATTTGTCAAAATCTCGAATTCTAATTTTTTGAGGATTACTATACTTTCTCAATGCTACGTATACGAGAAATATATGATGTAATTCAAGACTAAATTGACCTAATTAAGATGCCTCATAATGTGCACAACAAGGTTGCAAAATTCTCAAATACTCCACTGACAATCAGTATTCTCCGTTGTCAGCCAGTACCTGGCTCTATCAAAATTTGTTGTCCTTAAAGGCCGATAGTTATAATAACAAAAAACTATACTCTTTTTTTCAGCTTAAATAAATACACGTGTTTAATACATATAATTATCTCATGCAGAAAAACTGTAAAAGAATGATAATACATGCTATTATACTGCTTAGATTTTGTTAAATAATTCGATGAATCTGCAGTATATATTTAGCAACGCATTAAGTTTGTGTGATTAAGGATTCTGCTCGTCCTAGGTGGCACAGTCGGTTGCACTATATTGCACAATATTATATGATATTAAACAATATTCCACAATGTTAAATAATATTACGAATATTTATCAATGTCATACAATATTATACATTATTTGTGTGCTTCCAGGAGCAGGCATAAATGACGGTTGTGATGTGACAAAATCGGTTTAAACACCTGAAGCAGTAGTTACTAAATTCTTATTGGTGTAAATTGTGTTCTTATATAAACTCCTTAAATCGTTATGACAGTTAATGTATTTGTCTTCCAATTCAGACTAAGCTAGCATAAACTAAACTAACAATAACATATCAATTGAATTCTGAAAAGTTGAATACTATGTGCTTATATTTAAAATTTAAAACAGGCTGGTGCAAAGTAAAACAAATAGATTTTGCCTTTTAGTATTTATGTGCAGATTATCAAGAATGTTCATATGAATTAAATATAATTTGGTTCCTTGCCCTCAAAAGGATGAAACGTATTTAAAAATATGTTAAAGAACCATGCAATTTCCACTCTAGTTTTTGAGAAAATTGTTTTAAAGGAATGATAACATCATGTTTGATTTATTTAAGAACCTCATTTAAAGAATGTACATCCTTATGTTTTAATACATTTTGAGTAAATATGCGCATATTTATAAGTAAAGTTTTCATAAAACATGAAAAAAAATTACATGGCTATTTGAAAGAACAGATGTATCTAACAATGGATATGCCTAAAATACTCTTAAGCTTAATTTCCAAAGTTTTTATAGTCCATTTTACATTCAGATTTAGGAAAAATGAAGACGATGTCACAACAATTCGAAAATAAATGCTTAAATCAGGTTCAAAGACTCATTTATAACAGAGACTGAGAAGTTCTCTTTTCAATATATCTTGCACATTTGTAAACATCACGCTGCTAGATAGGGTTTAATCTTCCATTCCAAAGAGCTTGCAATCATTCCTTGGCATGTAAGATGATCGTTTGTTTAGTTTCTTCTGTAAGTTCCATGTTTTATACGTGAACCGTCGTTTACAACAGCAAATAAATGCATTGTTTGTTCGTTTGTTTTATTGTTTTTGAATCTAGAATAAATAGCCTCATAAGATTTCATTTCTCATCATCAGGAAATCTCACTTGAAAAAATGAATCATATCTGCCAAAATAGAAAATATCAAGAATCTATTGGCTATATTCCCACAAGGTTTTCCCTTCATCCATGGCTCAAAAACAGAAGAGAAGATATCATCACTGCAAGACTTTTATAACTCCAAGAATTATTATAACTCCAGCTCTTGAATAGATTTGGTCTTCACAATCAACCTCTATGCCCACAATCAACCTCTATGCCCACAATCAACCTCTATTGAAATCTCGAAAATAACATTAAACACATCATCTTGTTCTGTTCCAAATACGCAAACCGTAGGACAAATCTTTTTGCAAAACTTAAAGTTGATCCTCATTCGTCTTCTTCCTTCAAAAATTTCATTCAAAAGGCTATTTTTAGTAATTAATACCTCCGTATTCCTCTCCAGTTGCTGAAACTTTTCAACATTTATTGAATAAACTCTTTTGCAATTAGGGGGTAACGGCCTCTGTTGCCAAAATTCCCATTCTTAACCTATTTCAACCAATCAGTCTATTGTTTTTGAAAGAAATTTTCTCGAAAGATGAATATGTTTGTAAATTTACAATCCTCTTCTAAAGACGCATCACTCAGTGATCAGTTTATGCTGCCGTGCCGTAACAGATAGATTATCTTGTATATGGGATGTCTGTTTTTATTGTAATTCAAAAGCAACTTTAAAACTGTTAGAAATAAGCCAATATTTCCATTTCGGAAAATGATTTTAATAAGAATTAAATTTTATGTTGTTTGAGCCAATTCAATAAAATCCTTGACACTAAAATTTTAAACAAAAAGAAATCCATTTTTCTACGATCAAAACTGATTACGTTTTGAAACGCAAAAAAATATTTTCGATGAATCGTACAATTAAATGCATGGTCTTGAGAGATATTTTAAGGAATGGTTTTTAAATTGAAATAATGCATAGTTTTGTATTTTAATAAGTTGCTCTTAAAATAAATTTGTATACAAACCATATTTAAGTTTAATAGCTATAATTCGGCTGGTATTAGTCATAAAATAATGAGGGAAGGGAAATTTCCTGTGTTTTAAGATATCAGCAGTATTTTTTCCTAAATATGGTTATTAGAACTAGGAGATTATACAAAAATGTTAGAATACAAAACTTTTTCAGAAATATATTAATAGACACAAATAAAATAAAATATAATTCTTTCAATCATTAATCCTTCAGTGCATCGTATAACCATTTGGCTACATGTTTTTATTTCAATTCCAAAATTTCACGCGACTGTTTTAATCCAAATACTTTTTTGTTTTGCTTTGTAAGAAATGCATTGGTAAAAGGGACATGTATTTTTTTTACAGAATTGCTATAATGTCATTTAATTTGTGTCATTGGGATATTGTTTAAGTTATAATGTAACCAAACGATACATTTTAATTTCTTTTTTCAATTTCACAAAAAAATTGCTTTAAATATATTTTTAATTATTTTCTTGCTTTTATTTTAGGTATTCAAACAGACGTATGTTTTTTGGAAAAAAAATAATAAATAAAGTTCCGTTTATTAAGGTTTTAAACATTTTTAATGCAACTGAATATCTCTTTATTGTGTTCCAGGAATCAGCTGTTGAATTATGATCATTCAGGATAACGAATATAAAGAGAAAATAGATTCTTTGTTCCCTAGTAGCAAACAAATATTGTACAATACTGAATGGGATTGATCTATATTTGCAATGTTTTTTAATATAGTAGAATATTATATAATATCACACAATATTGACACAAATATTGTA
>JAPMOQ010048648.1:1069623-1136894 GCA_026543055.1 Argiope trifasciata
AGAATATTGTTTGATATTATATAATATCACACAATATTCAACAATATTGTACGACAGGTTGTGTTTAGAAGCATATGGCCAATTATTTCCAGAATGATAAGCTTTTATGCTTTTTAGCTTCGATTTATTAAGGTAGGCGCAGTAAAATTCTATCTCTGTATGTTGATTGTTTGAAGTTTTCTTTAATCGCAGGTGTTCGTTTTGATGCAATTTGATCCCGGACTCGAATACCAACCCAACCGAGGGGAGCGGGACGACAACTCCTGACTGTTGTACTGCAGCGCCTTGACGGATGGGCCCTACAGTTTCGTCTAACCTATTCACAAGGATCAGTGCCACGACTGGTCATCGAAGTCAGCTTTCGCCGTCGCTTCCATCAACGCCATCTTGGGCTGCTGCTTTCTTTTGCCTTAATTTCTGCAAACGCTGATATCACTCTGCGCAGTGCCAATCCTCTCGCCACAAGACTCAGAAGTTCGTTCACGCGTGTGTCAGCGAGTTTTTTTCACTCCTGTCCCCGAAGAATTGGCGCTCTGCCATCTTGTTTGGCGACACAGATGATGTCATGCTGTTCTTCTACATCGAAGCACTTACATATCCTAAAACACTGAATATAATGTTTAGATTATATAAAATATTTTTCTTGCGTGTCTTCAAGAGGGAAATATATCTTGTTCAGCAGGAATAGATTGTTACCACGTGGACAGGACAATGGATGCAGGAAAGTTTGAAGTTAACATTGTGATGATCCCCTGTATCTTGAAGAAACAGGTGTGGGTAAAAAAATGAACTATCTTCGAGTTTGCAACAAACATTTACCGTCGAGCGATTAAAGCTTCGTATATCTACGTGGTAGCTATGTATTTTTGTGCTGTTTCATATCAAAAAGTTTAATATCACTTGAGACCTGTTTGCCTACAACAGACCTCAAAAGTTCAGAGGTTTGTATATCAAATATAAATATATATATATATACATATACATATATCAATGTTGATTAAAAGTAGTAAAATTATTGTAAATTTTTCCAAACAAAATATTAGCATATTATCTTGTAGCTTAAAAAAATTAGACAATTTATAGATTGTCGAAGATGGAAAGCAAAATTCTTTGTTTCTAAGGCAATTTCATCTTTTGGACGATGTTGTGATACTTAGTAAAATATAAACAATAAAGTGAGTGTTTGTCAACATTCCATGAATTTCGGCAATTTCTTATCAACAAAAATACTTAAAAATCTTCACACAAGGTTGTTCTTTTTATTACTTCAATAAATATTTGTAACAAGAAAAGGTGGAGAAAATATGCTGGATTATATTAAATTGTCAATTTCGACTTTTAAAAATTTTTAAACGTATATGAAAGCTTTTTTAAATGTTAAGATATTTTAGAAAATATTCTTTTTCTATGATAATAATGCGCATTTCTTCCTTAAGTACGTACGAATGCAGCAAGGCCTCAATATCATTAAAAGATTGCTTACATTACTTTTTAATACTTGCTCTTCTTTATGTAAACTTTAAAGTAGCTTTAATTTCTACTACACATATATTTTTAGATTGATACTATGAAAATGGCTTCGGTATCTTTGTTAAAACTTTTCTTCTTGTGGTGCGTCTGTGTGATAAATGATATAACAACACTTTGCGACAACTGTTAAATTGCAAAAAGTTTATGTGAAACATTTATCTTGATACAAAATGCAAAAGAGAATATATGTTGTATGAACACGAAAACACACACAAAAAAATGTTTATTGAAATTTAAAAATTTGTGCTGAAATAAAGCAAGTTACCAATTTAGTTTTTGTTTAATCTTTTACTTCATTTCTCAAGATCTTTGTCTGAAAGAGTGGAAAGTCAATTCAAATTATACAGAAAACATCAGTTCCTTTTGTACTATAATCATTAATTAATATCTATACATAGTATAAAATAAAACCTCCTGAAAGCGTTTATTTATTTCAACCACTAAGATTCGAGAAGTAGTTAACGGATATCGGAGATGTTTATAGTATTTTGTAATGTATTTATTGGGGAAGGTTTTATCACAATAAATTCATATCAAAATAATAAAAGGAAAAGAAATTGAGATTGTAATTATTCCGCTCATGCGCGAAAACCTCAAAGTGTGCATGTGCAAATAGCAAGAGCTGCGGCATGCATATACAATACATTTCTTTATTTTCGTCTGATTTTAAACAGCGATTTAAATCTCATTATGCCCAAAAGAAGGAAACACAACATTGCTGGAACATACTAAATGCTAAAAAGCTTCGTTCTGTAGAAAATTGTTTTGTAGTTGGTTTTGATAATTTTTAAATATATTTTATATTTGATGCTCATATCATATTGGGTGGAGGCTAGATTTAAGTTTAAAGGCGGGTTCACACGAGGCTAATTATTGCGCACAATTGTTGCCGTTGTCCCTGTATTATTCTTATATGAACAGTTGAGACAACGTCATCGGGACAATGGCCGACGAATGTCCAGACGGGACAACTATTTACCATTGTCCCATAGTGGTCACGTGATTTTCCGGAAGTAGGGGTGATCTTCTACTGCGCGCAATAGTTACCCTCGTGTGATCTTGATTTTTCTTCTTAGATGCATACTACGGGCAACACAGTGCGGGTACTCCTACTTATAACTAAACTACTAAACAGATAGCAAGCACTCTTTTAATATTTAAGGTCAAGTAACACCGTATGCAAAAAAAGAAGAAAAAAACTGTATATATTATACACACACTTTATTTGCCTTGTTAAATAACGAGTCACATGACCTATAACATTTAATTTTTTTCTGTATTGTTTGAAATAGTTAATTCAAATTATCATTACGTCGTCGTAAGTATTTACATTGCACTTTATGGTGAAATGGTGTCCAGAAAAGGAAAAGAAAACATTTGATTAAGAGCAAATGAATTTAAAACAACGTTATTTTTTAATTCTACTTTTGTACACATCATTTGTGGCAACATTAATGAATATTGTTCTAGTGTGTTCACATTCGAGTAATGGAAATTTTTCGTCTCTCGGTTAACAATCGGTTGAATATCTAAGCAATATACATGTTAATCCTGTATTGATTTTTAAACAGTAATGAGGTGTTCAGCGATATCCGATGAATTAAAATTGAGAAGGAAAACCGTTTAAAAATCTGCCAATTTTGAAAGAAAAAAAAAACAGAAATGCTTGCAGCTCCTAATGAGACTAGCTTTCTCTATGACCATCAATGTGTCATAATCATAATGTTAGAGTTTTAACAAAGTTGATGTGATTATTAATGATAAAAGCGAGATATTTTCTCGGTCAGTTAGTAGCATATAGCATCGCCCAGGGCGAATCCAGAACTGGAATCAGAATCCAGGCTAAAGGAGACAGAATTGAAAATGTAGTTTTTAAATGTTCTTTCAGATGGCAAAAATTAAGCAAAATGAAATGCTATATTACTATTATTAATACGCTTACGAAAGTTTTTATTTAATGTGTTTATTCTTTTTTTTTTTATTTCATGTTTTATTTCTTCATTCTTGTCGATAACGTTAAAATGATCATGAGATTTCTTTTGAATCTTAATTAATACTAAAATATTTATTTATTACTTGGGATTGAGGTTTCTTGTTCCTAACACTTATAAAACCGTTTGCTATAATTTAATTTTGTTGTTTGGAGGGAGAGAATCAATACTAACCTGAGAACATGCATGATTCGAGTACAGCATCATATATATATGTTACCGTGAAAGTCCGAAATCTGGAGAATGTCGACATTCGCTGGTGAATGTCAACATTCACGTAGTCGCTTGGTGTATGTCCGAAATATTTGCTAGATATCCTCATTTCTGACTTACACCGGCAAATGTCGACATCCACAATGCACTAATGGTGAATCTTGAATATGCGTTTCATCTCTCCGTATCCGGAGAGGAGAAATGCAGATTTGCATTTTCTTATCTCAATATTTCTCTGTTGACCTTGTGTTCCAGCAAAACACAACGTGCTCTAGGCCGCACCTCTTTGTTGACGTTGCCTTCTGTTATCTCCTTTTCGAGCTCTTTAATCATCTTTTCAAATTCCACCAAAGCTTGTCTGTGATTGTCGACATATACCGGCGATGGTCCGAAAGTGCAAGAAATGTAATCAATTGTACGGTCTTTCACCAACGTTTTTGGTATGTGTTGACATTCACCAGCGAATGTCGACATTCTCCAATTTCGGTCTCTCACAGTAACTTATATATATATATATATATATATATATATATATATATATATATATATATATATAATATAAAGTTAACACAAAAACTGTACTGAAACTGAAAAAACACGCAAAACAATCCACTGAGAGAGAATAAATGTTTTAGTGACTAAAGTCCTTTTGAATCAATGATGTGATGGGGTTTTCTTTCTCAGAAACTTCAGTTATGTTATTTGTTCCACGAATCTTTTAATTGGAGCAATATTTTACCACGGAACTGATATTTTCTATGCTGAGTTGCATGAAATGAAAGATTTTAATTATAGGTTATACAATATATTTAACTCTGGATCTTCTGTGCCTCGACAGAGATAAAGAAGATCGATATAATGAGAATATGAAATTAAACTTTAGTAAATATGTCACAAGCATTCATTTTCTGAGATAAACTGATTAAATTTTGTGTTGAAAACAATTCGGTTAAAGGGGCTGTAACATAAGAGGAAGTTCTCCAATCGGGGCAGTGCATTTTATTTCAAATTATGTGATGTATCCCAGTTAACTCGTAAAAAAGTTAATTGCATATAAGCGATCTGTGTTCGGTATTATTCTGAAACTAACAAGCGTTCGTCTTTGACAATCAAAGCAATTTTCCTTAATCTTAAGTAAACATCTTGAATCCTCATCTCTTATGCTTTTAGGTGGTTTAGAATTACGAGGTCCGTCCCCAAAATAGCCCTAGTGTTGCTTTACAACGGGGCGTTAATATAACTAAACTAAACTAAAACTTATGTTTTTAGGTCTTTGAGAATATTTAACAAATTGCATATATTACATACATTTTCTTTTTACTCCCATTTATTTAAAGCAGTATAACCACATTTGGCTCTTGTATAGTTAAAACTTAAACAACCGGCTTTCAGTTAATACGGGGTTTGGAGTTTGGTTAATATAAGGTAGAAAATTGACATCCATTTCCGAAATATTCGTCTATCCTGCTAAATAATCGTAAGATAATTTCTTCCCCTCTGCAAAGACGTCCATGGTAATCTGAATGATAGCCGTTAAGGCTTCGATATGGAGACATTTCCATCACTGAGAAAAGGAATGTCACATTATCAGATTGGAGAAATTCGATCTCAAATCTGTAAAAGAATTAAGATTTGACTTTTCTTATCCGGCGACTTGTTATCAACGTATTCATAGCCAAATTTGCACCATATTAAGACAATTTTTGTATTTAAAACTTTTCGGTGATTGCAATATTTTAGAAAATAGGGGCTAAACAGAAATTTTCAAGCTCTAATTTTGGACTAACGTTAGTGAACTCCATGCAATGTAGTTACACATCATGGCATGACGTTCACGATCCTTATTCAAGGTAAGTGTAGTGAAGGATAAGGACCTTCGCGAGGTCCTTATCCAAGGATCACAATTTGAAATGGAGAGAAGAGGGAGGGGTAAATGGAGAGCATGAGAAAATAATTCGGGGAGACCATTGTCGATGGTTGTTGTCTAAAACTTGAAAGGAATTTAAAAATTACTTACATGAAAAACGAATATACCTGTGCCTTCCAGCTTGCCGAGAGGAATTTTTTTATCTTTTCCCAGTCACCGCCCCCCCCCCCTCTCTCATACACACATAAACCTGACAAACTGTCTCTTTTTACCTGGAGTTTCATCTTTCCAGCTAAACATTTTATTGAAATTCTATCATTATTTCTACATATCCCCTTCCACCCTTTTATCCTGAAATTTAAAGGTAAATCTCCGAAATATTTCAGTAAAGTAAAAATATATAATCAGCAAGGAGAGAAGAAATAGCCTAACTGAACTAGTCCCCCAGACTGGAAGAAATGCTGAAAAGTAAAGCTGATGCATAAGACAGACAAAGGTACCGTTGTGGAATATCATTGTAGAATTAACGACTAAGAAATGAAAATTTACTCATCTCATTACGAAAATTAATTTGAATCTGACACAAAGAAAGCAGACCGCAAAGACTATTTTAACCATTTTAATGTAACGATTCAAGTCCGGGCGAATTATAAGAATACATAATAGACGACTGAAATTATTACAATAAAGTCCACCGGAAACATGAATAAGAAAAATGAATAAACAGGAAATAATAATTTTAAAAAATTAGTCTTTTTTTTTGCTACTTTTTTATTGGCCGGATGAGTCAACGATCATTTTCAAAAATTGCGAAATAATCTATTTGTCGTGTCCCTGTTTTCACGGAAAGGGGGTGCAGTAGCTTCTGAGGGTAAAGACCCCTGAGCACCCAGAGGGCAGAAGTCTGACTTGTAGCTCACACACACGACACAACCCTTTTTAGGGGGCGGTCGAACTCATTCATCCATCCGCAAGTCAGAATTTAGATCCAAATCAGAGACCGACTCATCCCTGATTCAGTACCCCCAGAGGTATCAATTTGTTATGGGAACTTGGAGGACTTTGCAGTCTCGACATATTTAACGTGCCCCAACTGCCATTAGCCAACACGGCGGTCTTTGGCCGAGATCAGGACCGAACCCACGACCTTCCGGTTACGAGATTGACGCTCTACCAACCAGGCTACCGCGGCCCTTAAATAATCTATTGCTATTGTTATAATAAATTATGTCCTACTGTTTTAAAATCTTAATTAAAAAGAAGTGACAGTTCGGTAAGACCGTAGTGAAAAAATTTATGAACACAGACCCACACTGAACTATGATACAGAGTTTGAAGTGCAATTGAGAAAACACGAACTATCAAAGAAATCAGAGAACTGGCTTAAAAATTAGGATACCATCATTCTAAAGACTAAAAATGTCTTGAAAAGAATTTTATTTTAGTAAATAAGAATTTATGAAATGCTGATACGATGAAATCTATTCGAAGTGTCATCCTACAATTGATTTTAGATAAGAAGGATCTGTGCTATAAAATTTTTTAATAAAACAGAAGATAAATATTTTAGAGAAGATTATTGATTGCAAAATTATTTTACTTAAACATTTTTAAAAAATAAAAATTAAAAAAAGATCACCAGTACGAAACAAAGCTACCAAGAAACAGAAAGTCTATCTCTTTCTCGTTCAACCAAAAAACAAAGGAAAGGAAAGTAGCTACTTCAAAACAGTAAAGAAGGCTGCTTTGAAGCAGTTACAATTGGGTGAATGTAAATCAATCGCCAAAATAACATGAGGTGAATGTTAAATCCACTGTCCCCAAACAGCTCTCTTGCTGAGTAGGATGTCATCTGATTTAATTGAAGTGGGCAATTTCAACAAACATGTCTCACAAGTCCTCAAAACCCTTTTAAATATATATATATATATATATATATATATATATATATATATATATATATACAGTAAACTCTCGCTACCTCGCTACAACGATACCCGATACAACAATAACTCCCTCTACTACAATAATGTTTTGTGGTCCCGGTGATTTTGCATATAAACTAATGTTAAACTCCCCTCAATATTGCGATATTCTCTAGAACAATAAACCTCTGTAAAACGATTTTTTCAATCTAAATTTCAGTATTATTTTCTCCCTTTATAATAATATTTTGATTTTCAAATGTTTTTTTTTTTTTTTCGTTTTCTTTTGTTATTTTTTCCGTCTATAAAGACTCATGTGGATATTGTGGAAGTTGGTGGGAAGTAACAGAAAAAACCATTCGGGATTGCTGGAAAAAGGCTGGTCTTTGTGTTATGGAAGATAAGAAATCTGATAATGATGAAAATTCCATAAACAATGATCTCTCAGATGATCAAGAATGTGTTTTGCACATCAAAAAATCCGTATCCCAACTTGAAGAAACAAGCGGTAAAAAGTTTGGAATTAGTATAGAAGACTATTTAACAGCAGATGATGATCTTATGGTTTTCGCAGGAGTTACTGATGAAGATATTCTCTCTGAAATTACTGATGAGATAGGAAACAATTATGAAGATGATGATGATAATACAGGTTCATCGCAGTCCTTATTGTCATCCCAGGAAGCTCTTCAGTCTGTGAATTCTCTACGGACATTTTTTTCAAGCCTTCTGTCGACAAATGAAGAACATTTTCGTGCACTAGACTCAATGCATACAGTATTGGTGAACTTAACAGTTAAAAAAATGAATAAACAAACAAAAATATTGGATTATTTTCAATAAAAAGTGTTTTCAGGTATGTGAATATTTCTGTGCTTATTTACTGAATTTATCTTATTTATTTATTTTTTTAGTATTTAAACCACTATTATTAGTATTTTACAAATTAATTTCTTCTAAATATAGACTTAAAAATAGTATGTTATGCACCTTAAACTAATAATAATAAACTCTTATTAAATGCTCAAAATATGTGGGCCATCGATATAACAATGTGCCTCTCTACAACAATATATTTATTTGGTCCCTAAAATATTGTTGTAACGAGGTTTCACTGTATATATGAAAAGGATAATGACGATAAGGATCGATGCGGATGAAAGACCCATTCTAAATAATGTTGATAAGCATTAGAAGAGAATAATTATTTCAAAACTTGAGAGAAGGGGACAATTTTCGATTGGGGCATCAACGGACTTCAGAATTTCAGTCCAATTAGGGATGGATTCTAAACGCGTTATATCTACCAGTCTATTTACAATATTTTCAGGCTCTAAAGACGAAGAGTTTCAAAAAGGGGATAATCAAATGGACACATACATTTATTTAGCAATTACAGAGAGCATTTTAATCACATATCTATTAAATTTTATAAATATGTTAAAATTTTAATTTTGATTTTTAATTGCCACACTAATTGTCCTTTCCAAAACTTTCTAAATTTTAATGCTTAAAATCGGCCTTTTAACAGTAATTTCCTAATTATATGCTGTGTTTGGATTTGAGATGGTGTTGTTATATTGATTCAGCTAAAAGTTGCATGGCATGCGTGAGACTTTTACTGATTTTACGTGATTTATACATCGAATTACAACATCTGTAAATTATTAGATGCTTGCATGCATCTTAATCAGCGACATCTATTGCAAAAAATGCGAAATATCTATAAAAGATTTTGATTTTACCAATTTAATTTTAATGTACTGTTATCCTTTTGAAAGTTTTCCATTTAGTATAACAAGTTGTTTAATAATCCAATCGTCCGAAATGCATTTTCAACATTTTTTTTTTTTTTTTTTTTTTTTTTTTTTTTTTTAGAAATCTGCGGTCTAAAACCCGTCAGACACTTTAAAAAACTTATAGCAATTCTTCTTCATCACATCCCAATTGTTGGTTTTGGTTTCAACAATTTAAGAGATTGATTACAAATTAATTTCAACAAATTAAGATTTTGATGCTAATGACAAAAAACAGCCTGGAGGACCAAAGAGATTCGAAGGCAATCAATTGCTTATAGGACGAAAATGGGAAAAGTTGTAAAAAATGACGGAAAATATTTTGATAGATATATATTGAACCAATTTTTCACAATAATTGCTTTTATAAAGTGAAAAATAACGAAAATACATGCAAGTATCTACTACTTAATTTCAATGGCCAAAAAATATAGTTATTCGCGTTCACGTACCATAGTCGGGTACCTCAGTTAAGGGGTTAAAAATCTAAAATTACATTCCTATTAGCATTTACAACTACGGAAGTAGTAAATATGGCAAGTTTGATAGTTCTAGTTTGAATAATCAGCTTAGTAAAGAATTTTAAATAATACTTTTATCATGCACACCTTATCAAATCTTGCAATTAACAGACTTTATATCAGCCTATTAAGAAGTTAAAACTCATTACGATGAAGGTAAAATAGTAGAGCCAGTTGAAAAAAAAAAATCTCATCAAACAACAAGTAAGTTGTCTGAAAACGATAACAATTGTTCTCTTTCATAGTTATTTTATCCATTTATTCAAGGCCGAGGTGGTCTGCTTACGGTCTCGTCTTCGAAAGGTTACAAGTTCGAGACTCAATTCCACCGAAGAACCATCATATAAAGTATTCTTGAACATGCTCAATCAGTCCCAAATGTACTCCCACTAGTGTGATGTGAAAGTTCGGAGAGGAGTTGCCAAGTCAGGTGTCATCCGACCGCGGCTCAAAATTACGAGGTTCGTCCCGAAATAGCCCTCATGTTGCTTGAAGCAGGACATTAATATAACTAAACAAAATTAGATAATTCATTTATTAACATCTGTAAAAAGCAACTAAAGTATAGCTTTAGATTTGAATACATAAATATTTTAGTACTAAAAGCAAATTTCATTGTATGTTCACGTTGAATTTCATATCCAAATAATTAATTTTTAAAAATCAAACCAAAACTGGGTTCTTCAGTGGTCAAAAACTGGGTGAATCAAAATTTAATAAAAATACGTGGTCATAGTAATTTTCACCTTATAAACAAGATTTTTAGACTTTCTAAACTGTAACTTAAGATGATTCATTTTTTTAGCACTTACATTCGTTACTAGTACATGTTGTAGGACCACGGTCTATTAACTCCTCCTTTGCGGCTAATATAAACCATTCAAAACCATAGAAACCA
Organism: Argiope trifasciata; assembly: GCA_026543055.1. Lineage (NCBI taxonomy): Eukaryota > Metazoa > Arthropoda > Arachnida > Araneae > Araneidae > Argiope > Argiope trifasciata. The sequence continues at coordinate 1,080,365 of JAPMOQ010048648.1, forward strand.
CTCATATGACAAAACATAATTACATAAGTTACACAGCAACTAATTCTAAATTTTCCTAGGCTCTTTCAATAACAAAAGATTTCAAGTGGATTCCAAAATAAAATTAATGCAGCACCTCTCTTCTGTATTATGACAAGATGAATTCACTCTATCACCAATAGTATTTTATGGGGGGAAGTCCAATTTTGAAAAAAAAAAAAAAAAAAAAGAGAGAGAGAGAGAGAGATGATAGTTTTATTGACATTTATTGATTTAGTTTAGTTATATTGACATCCCGTTTTGAAACAACTATTTTGGGATGGACCTCGTCATTTTGAACCGCGATCAGATGAAGAGGACGACACCTGAGCTGGCACCCTCCTCTCAAAGCATCCACACCACACCAGAGGGAGGACGTTCGACACCGATGGATTTAACGTGCACTAGACCCAATTACATGGCGGTTCTTCGGTGGAATCGAGCCTCGAACGTGCCACCCTCCAGTTCCGAAGCCGAGACCTTACCAAAAGGCCACCGCCACCCAAATGATAATTATAGACAAAGCCGGTTACGATCTTTTTATGCGTAAATAATTCAAAATTTATTTTTTAAAATTTAAATTCTGGCATTTTGAAGATGAAAGTTTTAGCTCTTAACAGAATTGAAAATCCTTTTATTTGAAAATGGTGCAAGTCCATCTTAGATTTAAAATTATGTTTGACCGAATATATCAGCAAAATTTAGCTCCGGTTGCTGTATGGTGAAGCAAATGTGGCAATTTGACATCATGTCTGAAATCTAAGATGCTTTTATCCATCCTTAATTTTTAAAATCGGTGGTTGTACAGTATTTCATAAACAAAAAGTAAAGTGTAAAGTATTTCATGGAAAGCAAATCTTGATTTTGTGTTTCGATAATATGCTTAAAACACCAATTGTTTAGACCAGTGACGCTATAAATGTCACTGATCACAAATTTTTACTGTCAGGAAACATTTAAATTTAAAATAACACTATATTTAATCTTTAATATTACTAAATCAATAGGCTGAATCTATCTGTAAAGCATCATATAGCATACATGATACAAAGAACATTCAGTAAATTCTAAAGGACCATTGGATCTAAATTTGTTGTGCAACATCACTATTATTACAATGCAAATCCTCCTTCTAAATTTTAAACATATTTTTACATATTTTATACACATATCGATAAAAACCTCTTAAAACGACACCTCACATACCAGAGAAATATGTTCCAATAATACTGATTATGTTGAATTTATTGAGATGCGATATAGCACTCCTAGCTGCAAAATAAAGAAGTTAAAAATCGCTAAAAATAAGAGATTGCTCAGAGAACAATAAAAAAAAATCTATGCTGCTAAAATTGACAGATATATTTGCCAATACAATTATAAAAGTTTCCAAGACATGAAAAAAAGGTTCATCTTATAACTGAAATATGTATTCTCAGGTCCCCCTCCCTTTTCTTCTCATTATGATTTTTTTTTCCTTCCCCTTAAGAATATTTTTGTTTACCTTCATCGCTGCTTAAATTTCTTTCTGCTGTTATTTAACATGGAAAAACTAGACGATAGATGTGGAGAATATATTTTTCAATTTCAACAGAACCTTCTTAAAAGTCATGGAAAATTATCTGTAACTCAAAATATGCAGGGTAATGTGCACTTCCCATGTGTATACATGCACTGTATTAAATATTTTCTTGTGCATATATTTTTGCTACAATTCAAAATAAAGCTTTCTAAAAACATACAAATCAACCCTAAAACATGATCATGTTATAAGGTTATGGACTTATAGTTCAAATTTCTCTCATTCTTTTTTTTTAAAGAATAATTGCATTAACATAAGTTAATATAGAGATGGTATAAATTTAAATTATTATAATTATTTAGATTATTTTTTAGCTTTCTAAAAAAGAATTTTATTTCAATAAGCAAAAATTACAGAATTATAAGTTTTTATTTTTCAACTGAAATACTGAAAATTTGTTGTCGCTTTAATGCCGTTTACTTTCAGAATGGTATATTGAATCTAAAATGTCACTTGATACACTTTACGATATTTAATTGTAGACAGAATGTAAGCAAATTATTAAACCAGCAAGAGCAATTGCTTTGCATGGCATTGAGATTCAATAGTATAAAATATTAACCTTTGACAAGAATATAATGTTTTTATGGAACCTATGGAGGTCAGCAACTTTGGAGAATTTTTTAACAATTAATCCCTGACATGCATGTAATGATATAGAAAAATCGAGTTCAGTTTTTAGACATATTCTTCTCAATTTACTGAAGTAATAATTTAACAGAAAACAATATTTGTAGTCACAATTTACCATATAAAATTTGATACATTTAAATTGCAAGATTTTTGAATTGCAACAATATGTTTTTCAAGTACAGACTTCTCACCCCCCCTTTCGATATTTGATCAAAACTTTGACAAGTGTTTCCACAATAGATATATGTTTATCACAAATTTTATTATCCCGCTTTCTTCCTTTTGTAGCTACCACGTTAAATAATATTTGTATAGCCAAATAAACAGACTTCTTTTGAATGGACCTTGCTCAAAATTCGACAGGAATCTACAAATTTGGTGTACAGACTGTATATCAAATATCATTCATTTAACTCAATGCAATTTTTGGCTATATTTGTCAAAGAGAAGGAGATGAAATTTTTCAAAAGGTTTTTTGTACTTGAGTCTGAAACATAGAAATTTGTCAGAATTATTTGAAGATAACAAAACCTTCATTATCTTGCATGTATGAAAAAAGTAAAAATAAAACATCTATATAAATTCTTTAAGTCCTGGGATACTAAGAAATGAAAATTTACTAGTCAAAAACATATCAGGCACATCATGTAAAAGAAATTTTTTAAAAAATCCCATGTTTCCATATTTTTTTATTATGATTATTCTAAAAAAAACACATGGATAGCATTGCCCTCTCTCTTAAAATACTACATTAGCACATGACATCAGACAAATAACTGTTTGCCAATTATATATGTGTCTAAAGGATTGTATATCATTTGTTGATATGAAATTATTTTATTTCATTTTCACATCATGTGATGATTGAAAAGAACAAAATAAGTTGGGGGGGGCAAACACATATTAGTTAAATTCTAATCGCTTATTGATACAACAATTGTGTCAACCTGCAAACAAAGGGAGGGGTGAGATGTAGTTTAGTTAAGCTGTATCAACATCCCATTTTAAAGAAACACTAGGGCTATTTTGGGACAGATATTGTAATTTTGAGTTATGGTCAGATAAGGAAGACACCAGAGCTGATACTCTCTTTTCTAAAAACTTCCAACACAGGAAGATATATGATCCCGATGAATTTAATGTGAAACAAACCGCTTACACAAAGGTGGAATCAGGTCTTGAATCTGAAACCCTCCAGTTCTGAATCAGAGACCTTAACATGAGGTAACCATGACCCACAAAGGGAAAGGAGGGATGCACTGGATTACAGCATTTGTGCTGGCTATAAAAGAATAATGAAGAACTGTTATACAAATAATTGATTTTACCATTTTGCAATTTAGACCACCATATCTAAAAATCTAAAAAGCATATTAAATACATGGATAAAGCGATTTACGTATAATATTGAACATTTATAAGTAGTTGTCGATCAAGTAGGACTGAATTTCAGCAGCTTAAATTAAGCTTAGTGTTTTAATAGCAAAATATTCCATAATTTTTGGTACATCAGCATATGAATTTATGTAATTAACCTTTAATTTTTCTAAAATTCATTAAGTAATTTGAAGAGTAGATATAAAATGAAATGACGTAAATTCATAAAAAGGTTAGGTTATACTTACACTAATTTTATAAAATGTATTTAATTCAAATTTAAAATGTTTTTGTTTGATTAAATATACTGAATAAACTATGAAAACATTTTGCACAAGTTAGTAACATAATGTATTTTGAGCCAAAATGATTCACAGTTCTAATACATTGCAAAATAATTAAAGACCAACATCTTCAATCACAAGTAGGCAAATACAAAAAGAAGTCTTAATAATTTACAATATTTAGTATTATGTACAAAAGAATACAAAACTTATTCTTCTTCCGTTGCTTCTTGCCTATGGTTAGCTACAGAACCAACAGCATCATCCACACCATTCATTTCTTTCTCGCTGTCTCTACTTTTACGATCAGACTTATTGACAGAGTCATAGCACATATTATAATTGTCTGAATCTCTAAAGGGATTGTTTCTTAATCTTGAAGATTTGCTTTTATTTAGAGCATTATCAGTCAAGAAAAGAGAAGATTGCAAACCTTCCTTAAGACTGCACAATGTTTTATGATATTTTTCAGATTCAATCTGAGTTCTTCTCAATTCTTCTTCAGTGGCATGCAGTCTTTGCTTTAGCTCTTCTATTTCCTGAGAAAGTTTTTGCGAAAGTTTTTCTTTGTTAGATGTTACTTCATTCACATTTTCTAAAGAAAAAAAAATATATCTTACAAAAAAGATTTAAAATATTTCTTTACAAAAGCATACTTCAAACAACACAAAATTTACTCATTTTTTTTTTATTTGTTTCCCAAAATTAGGCATCAAATATAAATATTAGCAAATATAGGAATACATATACATATAAATATAACAGTTCATGCTATTATTGAAATTTTGCATTTAAAGTAAATCAGTGTGAGGTTCTCAAATATAACTGTTAAAACGCACACTTTCTTTACTATAATTTTTTTTAATTAAAAGTACATCTTGAAATCAAGACATATTTTGGTAAATGTAACACTATATGAACCAAAGTAATCATACTTTCATATCTACAAGGAAAACAGACAATTTTATTAATTGAAGTTGACAGTATCTTCTAACAAAACTTGAAATTTAATGTCAGTACCCTGAGTAAACTTGCTAATATAAACACACAAAATATCACTTAAGTAACCAGAAATGTCAAAACATATATTACCTTAATGAAATAAAATGAATCTAAATCATGGTCAAACTACAGATTATTAATATTCTTACTGAAGAAGATTAATTCTCATGATAATTTTCCCCTCATAATATTTTTAAGAAATAATTAATATTATCAAAAAAATTGGAGTAATATAAAGAGCAGTGATTTTTTAAATTAACTTTAAAAAAATGAAAGTTGTTAATTGAAACATTCTGTCTAAAAAGATATAACAAATATTATAATTTATCCTCACAGAATATTCATGAAAGGGAAACAAAATTTAAGAAAGTAATCTATTTTTATAAATAGAAAGTAGTTTCAAAGGAAAAAAACAATCAATTTTCTTTATTTACTGATTTAGATTCCATATTTTATATTTTCACACAAATGTTTTATTTCATTATTTGGCTGAATATATAATAAAAATTATATGCTTCAGTGTATCTAAAAATAAATAATGGATTGTAGACTTTTATTTTATAATGCATAAGTATGATGAGGATTTGTTATGGCATTAGCGATTTTGAAAGAAATTAGCCAGATATAAATATAAAATACAAGACTAATTTCGACATTTAAAGTCTACAGGAATTGAAAGAAAATGTTAGATAGAAAAAAAAATTCCATCATCTGATCATCAAAATCATCTGATTTGTAAACTCTAAATTGCAACAATCTATTTACATTATTTACATTATTTAGACATGATTCAGGCCTAGAACAAAAAAAAGAAGAAAAGAGGGGGAAAAAAGCTGAACTTTATAAACTAATGAAATGAGCCAAACATTAGTACCAAAAAGCAAATAAGAATGATTACTTTAACAATAAATTTATATAAAGAATGCTTGATATGTTAATAGCAAAAAATAATATTAATAAAATATGGTAGAATTATAACATAAATGAATATCAATTTATCCCAAAAGTAAAATTGAATTTAAAAATTCCTAAACCCACATTTTTTCAGAAATATCACATGAATTATAATTGAAAATACCTATGCAAATTAGCTTTTAATTTAACTATATTAATGTCCCCTTTTTAAAGCAATACTAGGGCTATTTTGGGCCAGCCCTCATAATTTTGAACCACAGTCAGATGACAAAAGTGACACCTGAGCTGGCACCTGTCACCTCTCCAAACTTCCACAACACACCAATAGAATGACATTTGAAAATGATGGATTTAATGTGCACTAGAAATGCTTAAATGACTGTTGTTTGGAAGAATCAGGTCTCAAACCTGAAGCCCTCTGGATAATAAGCAAATACCTTACCATCAGATTACCACGAGCCCATACCTATGTAGAAAGATTATGGTGCCATTATGAGACTATTTCTTTTTTATGATATTTTGAATGACCCAATTCATCTCATTAAAAATCTCATTTTTAGCAATTAAAATTTATATTACAAGATAAAAGTGCTCAACAGCTTAAAATTTGCAAGAGCAGATTTTATTTCCATTAATTCATGTTGAAAATTGGATATGTAAAGATGAATGGGAAGAGCAATTGTAATCCACACTTACCAAGTTGTATCTGTAATTCTTTAACACTTTCATCAGTATTTAAACGAGCCTTTTCACTCCGTTCAATCTGCTCCATCAATTTACCAACATCAACAAGTGCCCCTTGATAAGATATCAGTGATGAATTTGATTCATTTTCCTTTTTGTCTGAATTGCTATTGTCCATAGGCACATGTCTTAGAGCAGGTATATATTTTTTGTTACCTAGTAAAATAAATTTCAAAACCTCAGTTTTAAATAGTCTGTAACAAAAAAACTTAAAATATGCACATTACAACACACTGAAAAAACAATTAAAAGGTCATAATAACAAATCCTTTTTCAACAAATTTAATTCAATATTCTTAGAAATTTTTACAATAACTGATTATTAATTACTTTTAGAATTCAATTTAAAATTTATTAGAGTAAATAAAAATTATTCACCCATGTATCGTATTGCCATATGCATTTTGCATTTCTTCCAATTTAACTAATTTCAAATTCAGACTACAATGAATTTATTTAAATGTAAGGCACAAATTTTTTAGAATATTATTACTTCAGTTAATTTTAAAAACAAGGAATTTTTTTTTAAATAGTCATGAAAAAGGTGTATAATTATCTTGAAAATATACCTATCTTCTGTTTTTTAGTTTAAGCATCCAGTTTCTAATTTCACCAATTGTGAATTTTGTACAAATTTGAACTAAATATTTCTAATGCAATTAATGTAAGCCTAATTATGAATTATCATCGTTTTTTTAAATTTCCACATGCTTTAAAAAATGTTATACATAAATAGAACCAGGATTAGAAAATTAAATAAGAATATAATTTAATGAAATATTTTTAAGGTCAAGCAAAACTAGTAATAATAATCATATGTTTAAAGAAATGATGCCGTCAAATAATTTAACATACAATTTGATAAGTTGCAAAAAAATTACATTCGAAAGATAGACAAAAAAAATTACTGTTTCTTAATGAATGTCTTGATTTGCTATAGTTAATGAAAACGCAGATCAATTTCATAGAAATATAAACATAAAAATTATACTTTATACTGTACCTATAGCTAATTCTTCAATATTAATTTTAGACACATCTGTTTTGCAAATTTTATCACTGTCAACTGGACGATCTGTTAATTTACGATAATGAAAAATTTCCCGTTTGCAAACTTTTTGTATCAGTTTTCGAGCCTACAAAGAAAAAAAATTACATTAGCAATACAGAATATATTAAAATGGAACAAAAAAAATATTATTTCTATACCATAAAAATTAATAATGTTCAAATTTTTAAAAATAATTTATTATATATATATATATATATATATATACATTTGTTTTTGTGTCGTAATGATGAACTTGCTTACCATTATGTCTCTAAAAAATTTTATTGAAGCAGTAATTGTTGATTTCAATTATTTTAAACAAAGAGATGTGTTAATTTGTGCATTTCATTAAATTTAGTTCCATGCCTTTGTTATTTCAAGAACATAAAATTAGTATTTATTTTAGAATTATTAATAAAATTATACTAAGTTACAAGCATCATCCAGAATTATCTAATCAAACATACTGTAACATTTTCAAGAGCCCATTTGGCAAGAAATAGCAAAGGATAACTGCATTTAATCTATTGTTCAATGAACAATGCACTTAAGTTATTGATTGAACAAATGTATAAAGATGTAAAAAGCTTTAAATGATTAACACTTTTAACTGAAAATTTCACCAAATTGATTTGGATTACACATTTTCTCATTTCAGCAAATATTTGTTTCATTTTCTCTTGATTTAAATTAGAAAAATGCAATTTGCTCTTTTACATAATTTAAATTTTAGGTTTAATCATATAAAAATAATTGATTATTTCATTTAATCATTACAGTTATTAACAAAAACTACTTTACACAGAATAAGCTTGAGAAATTTAAATGAATTAACATCAGGCATGAATAACTAATAGGTCTGGACGCATTTTTATTCAGATCCATTAAGTGTAAATAAATTTCTTATACCTATCGTTCATGATTTATTTTAACACTACAGTGCATTGCGTAACTATTTGACAAAATGTTACTTCCATTTATAAGCTTCACATAACTGTTTCAAAGAACAACAATTAGAGTTTGGAGATCCTTTTTTATAAGCATTTGTAAAACAATATATGCCAATAGTGGTACTAGAATTAGATTTATACTGGAAACTTGGAAAAATACAAAGGTCTCTACTTTAAGAAGAATTCAGATATTAAAAATACTATCAAAATATTTTTGTTTCTTCATCACAAAAAATATATTGGTAAAAAGGAGTCTTTTTATTGCAGATTTGTTATAATGTAATTTGTATTACTGGTCTACGGTTTCATTCATAATGTAAATATGTCACAGTTTTATTTTTTTTTAATTTCACACAAAAAATAATTTGAAAATTTAAAAAATTTCCCTAAATTATTTGCAATACCTAAAATATACTTGTTTTTTTATTAAAAAAATAACAATAAATTTTAATTAAAAAAATAAAATAATAATAATAATAATAAATAAATAATAAAATTTAATTAAAAAAACATGCATTTTAGGGTTAAAGAATTTTTTTTTTCTTAATTTTAAACGGTAGCTTTCCTACAAAATGCTATGTGTTTATAGTGAAGAAAGTAGTGCAACATTTAATTGAAATACTTACTTGGGCACGAGACAGCATGAGACCAAGAGTATACAATATTTCTTCAATATCTTTATCCAGTATATATCCACAATGTGTTTGATCAAAATATACAAAAGAAAGTAATAAGTAAGGATCATAAGTTGTCATTTGTAACTTCTTTTTCCTTCGTTTTTTCTTTTCTGCAAAAAAAGAAGAAAAGTGTAGATATTAATATTTGGATAACAAAAAACAATGAAGAGATTTTTTTAAACTAAGTAAAATCATTAATAGTTGATAATCATATACCAAACATTAACAATTTTACCTCGTTTGTCATCATCACATTCATCCTCCTCTGTTTCATCATCATCTTTCTCCGATTCATGCTCATTAGAATCATCTCTTCTACGATTATCATCTTTTTCATCCTAAGATTAAAATATTGAAGTACAACAAAAGTACTTAGAAAAACTAAGAAATTGAACATAAAACAAAAACAGAAAGGCAAAGGAAAGCAACAAAACTAAGAAATGAGATTTTAGCTTTGAAAACAAAAATATCTTAAATTTGTATTGAACATACTTTTCTATCTTTTTTGTCTTCCTTTTTATCGCCCTTCTTTTTATCCTAAGGAGAAAAATTTCAAATTCAAACTGTTTTTTAAACACAACAAACATCAAAATGATATTCAACTTATTATTTTTTGTAAATTAAATTATGCAACACCAACAAGTCTAAAAGGAATTTATTAATTTTTTAGTATTGTTACACATTGCTATTTATTGCTTTCTAAATTTTGATCTTCCTCAAATTGCTGGCAATTTAGATTTTTATAATTAGATCACCAAGAAATCCAATAGCTTGCATTTTCATTCATCTAAAGATTACTGACAAGAGTTCCATAAAATTCAACATTATGTATTTTAAGAATTTTGGATGTTTAAAATAATGGAAATAATTCAACGTTTTCCATCCTAAAGATGCAGGCGATAAGTTGCCAATAATGATGCAACCAACACCAAATGGAATATTGCTAGTAACCTTTTGCCACCACATTTTTAAAGCAAGTCAAGGCAATGATGACTATGTGCTGTTGCCTGAAACTCTGCTTGGCGAGATTTGTACCAGTATAATGGAAAAGTACCATAATTTTAAAAGATCAGAAAAATCTTCAAACATACAATGATCACAAAGCTGACAACTTCTGAAGTGCAAAACCTTCCAGTAAACACAAAATTGATTTTAGTTGTTGATTATTCTGAAATACAGGATTTGAAGCCGGATATTAAGATCTATCAACAAGAAATCGTAAATAAAAATGTACCAAACATGAGAAATATGAGAAAAAATGAGAAAAATATGAGAAAATGTAATATGAGAAAAACATAACAAAACGAGAAGTCTCCTAATTTGAAATACAACAGAAAAATTGAAATTCATTCATTTCTCTAGATTTGAATCTAACAGGAAACTGGTGAAGTGAACTAAAATAGTTAAAGCACTAAATTTAAGGCATTTAATGCAAATACAAAGATTTTATTTTTTAATTTTGAATTATAACTAGGATTATTTAACTAAGCATAATTATATACAAGTTAAATACTTTAATTGCATTGATCAACCATCCTGTTTATAAAACAGTAAATTGTGCTTCACTTTGATGGCTAATTTTGTTTTAGACACAAAGGGTTTTAGAATATGTATTTCAGCTGGCACATCCATCCATTGGCCACATTTTGAAACCTAAGTGCTACCATTTTGATTTTTTTGGAGGGGGGGGGGGGGGGGGCTTTTAAGATAAAGAAAAAGTGATTTTAATTTTTCCTTAAATTTTATAATATTTTAAATTTTTTAAATACATAATATAGAAAACAATTTTTAATGTTTTTCAATCTTTCTTAAAAAACTGTCATTTTAGATGACAATTATATTAGTATATCGCCGATTTTTATATTTAAATACAAAATCTGTAGATACTTTCTTTATTAAGGTGTGTATAATGGATGTTAAATACAAAATCTGTAGATACTTTCTATATTAAGGTGTATAAAATGGATGTTAAATACAAACTCTTAGAAATAAAACCAAGTATATTAAAGAAGTTTATTCACAAAATGTTAAAACTGCTTACTTATAAAATATTTGCTCAAACAAATATTTAGAGAAAATTATAAAGTTTTTTAGTCAAAAAATATAACAAAGCCAAATGCAAAAACTTAAAAATTATTATTATTATTTAGTTTGAATACGTATACACAGTATTCACTTTTCATATACACCTATGTGGAATACATAATTTTCAACAAAACTTAAGAACTGAAAGTTATTTAAGAACAACTTTCAGTATTTATTTAGGGAATTTTTGTTAACGAATAGCAAGAAATAAATTGCTCCCTTTAATTAAAATTAGATATAAATAAACAATTAAAGAAAATAAATTCTTCATATCAAAACAAATATTTATATAATTATGATTATTGTAATAATTAATAATTAATATAAAAATTATGATAATGATAATAATTATGATCATTGATAATCTTAATAATCCATACAACTTTTAGTTCAGTCTAACTGAAGTTTTCAGTCAAATCCCTAAGGGAAAACTTACTTTCTCATCATCCTTTATTTCTGGTGCTTCCACAAGCCCACGATAAATGCGAAAACCAAAGTCTCGCATCATCATTTCATTAAATATTTCTGCAAACAAAGATACCTAAAAAAAATTTATCAGTATTTGAATATACAATAAATCTATCGAACAAATGCGAAAAATCCTCAAATTATACTTATAAGAAATATAATAGTCCATATATTTGCTCAAAAATTATCAAGTATGCTAGAAAGTGGAAAAAAGAGAGAGAAATTGAAAGGGGTTATATTTAAATATTCATAGAAAAAGAATGTCTGAAAGCCATTATCAGCAAGCACAGCAAAGGTTTTGAAATTAATAGAAATGTTTTCACTTACAACATGAGCTCACAATAGCTTTACATTTAAAAATAGTCAAGAGTTTAGTGATATCTTTTTTGTACATAAAATTAGTCTATAAAAAAATTAAGACCTTATAAAATGAAATTCAATAACTTCATTATGGTCATGCCTAACTTTTATACTTTATTTTCCCCATTAAAGAATTCACATTTAATGGGAAAAATAAAGTTCATCTCAGGTTTAGATTACACTGTTTGATTTTAGAATCAATATAAAGCACAACAGCAATTCATAAAAGATTTAAAAAGCAAAACCTGTAATTATCAAATGACAACAACTTAAGTACAGATAAATTCAAAAGCAAATATTATAAAGAAACTAATTTCAAAAAAAATATTTATATTAATTAACTAGAACATCCCCCCTACAGCTTTATATCAACTTATTATATAACTAATTTAAAAAAAATAAATCAGTTCTAGATAAAGATTTATTGAAAATCCTGTTGAAGTACAAAGTTTTAACAAAATTAACATAACAAAATAGAAAATCTATTTCTTCCAAGCAAATTTTTTATCCCAAAACAAATAAAAATACTCCATGTAATATATTATAAAAAAACAAAATGAATTTCATACCTCAAATGAATGTTCTTTATTATCTTCTTGCCGATAATCCAGTAATAATGACAAAGACATAACTGCACAATCAAATTTTCCATTCTTTGCAGTTCTTGAAGGCTGTACTATTACAGCTGGGCTATCAGGAAAATTTATTTTTTCCCCACCAACCTTCTCTTTTTCATCTTTGGGCCTTTTATCTTCTTCCTGAAAATTAAAACAAAATCTTTCAGTGCTTATAAACAATAAAGTTTAAATCTGAATTATAATACAAGAAAATATATCAGTGCATTAGCTAGAATTAAAATTACTACTAGTAGAGCCAAAAGTTTTTTAATAAATAACAATATCTGCAACTCATTTATGACTTAAATTTTAATTTTATTTACTTATTTATTTTACAAAAGTTGTATGAATTCTTTTTGCAGCAATATTTTTATAGTACTGGTAATTTCATAATCTAAGGGGAAAAAAGGCAATTTAAATCTGATCCTAACTTTTTTTTTTCAGGGGGGAATAAATTAAGATTGGGGATGGGGTGGGGTGGAACCTCTTACATGAATTATCACAACTTACAATGAAGATGTATGCATGTCTGTTAATATAAGATAAATTAGTTAATCTTTGTAAAATTTAACTTTTATAAAACTGAAAATTAAACAAAATTTTATTATTTTTTCATGATTCTCAGTTGAAATATTCTGTAACAAATATTTTATATCAAAGCATGTTACCCAAACATTATATATATAAGACATGATTCAACTTGGCTTATCTTATTTATAACTCTCACTTCTATAGGGCATTCAAAATTACAAAATGTCTGAATTTCATCATCAATATTTTATAAGCATAATTTTTCCTCAATCTTTTCTACTGAGCTTAAGTGTTGAAATCCATTATAATATAATTTTGATCACAGTTGTAATTCAAATTTTTAAATCAATAAATAGTGATGAAACAAAGGTCTTATAAGCCATTAATTGCTATTCTTTGTTTTGCTTTTATTATATCTAAGTTAATAAATTCATTGTGATTTGTTCCTCATATGGATATTAATATTGCATAAAAGAATAGGAACTACAAGACAATATTACACAATAAAATAATTAGCATTTATAGAAAAAAAGAATTATACAAAATAGTACAATACTACACACTAAAAAAATATTACAAACAATACAAATTACGATAAAAATATTACCTTTTCTTTTTTCTTATCATCTTCACCATTACCATCAGTATTTTCTTCTGCATTCTCTTGCTTCAGTTCAGCTGATTTTTCTTCAGATTCCTTCTCGGATTCAGTTTTCAATGCTTTAGTCAATCTAGCTATCAGCTGTGATTTTAATCCTTTAACACTTAGATTCCTAGCTTCTAACTCACGTTTAAGATCATTCACCTGCAAGTTAAATATCATGTAATTTCAAGCACCAGGATTAAAATCATGAATAAATATAACTAAATATTGACATAATTTTAGTGATAATAATAGATTCTGTAGAATCCAATCCTTTAAAATCTTTTGTCTAAGCAACAAATATAAAATCACATAGATACATTTAATGAGTTTACAATCAAACACAAAAACAAAATAACTAAATTTGGATAAATTTGTTTCAATTTTAAAGGAAAATTATAAATAAAATAATAAAATATATTTAAAAGGCCAAGTGACTGAAAAAGTTACATAAAAAGTAGTATAAGAATTCTTAAACTATCCATTATATTAAATATGCTTATTAGAATATAAAACAAAATATCTGTGTATTAAAGATTACAACAAAACAAGACTCCATTTTATATGTTTTGAATTCTTATTTAAATCTTTAACACAGAAACTGGGCATCCAAAATAAAGTGACACACTACTAATGCTATATGCTTTGTTTCAAAATATAATTAGCTTAACTTTTATAATTTCTTTAATGCAGAAAAAAAAATCTGATTTAAACATTAAATATTTTTAATTTTTCTGGAATTTTTTTTAATGGCACACATGGTTGATTGGAAAATACAACACATACTTTAATACTGAATGTACAAGTCCTATTTAGATAAAAGCTGTCTTAATCTATCTCTTCTATCAGAAAGATAAATAGCTGCTTAGAATTTGAAATTCATTCACTATACACACAGCAATATTTAAATTAAAAACTAAAAACATATCGAACAAAAATCCTGAATGCTTGAATTTCATATGGGAATTCCAAAACTCACTTTTATTGTTTTTGGATCTAATTCCGAAAAATGAGTAGGTTCCTTTTTCTCAGCCTCTGGCGTTGCCGCTTCTTCTTCTTCCTATACAAGATAATAAAAACCATTTACTATAAAGAAAAGTGCTTCTGAACTTAATCACCTTCAATTTAAAACCCAGAAGAAAAAAGTTTGAAAATTATTCGCTAAAACTTAATTATTAATTAAAATTTAGTTATCTCAATGCCTCCAGTTGTTTAAAATTATAGCTCTAATCAATCATAATAAGATGTTAACACTATAAATTTAAAGTTACTGAAAGCATAAATTAATAAATGTATATAACCTTTCTTCTTCTGAGATAATTTTAAAAAGAAAATAAATAATGAGAAACATAGAGGCAAACTTTGAACAGTTTCTCGACATCTTACATATATCGGGATCTACACATAAAAGATGAAGTTCCTGTGGAATGAAAAATATAAAATAACTAAATACTGTAAACTGTCTTACACCACAATACATATACTCATCCAGCAGCTCGATGATTTCTTCAGTTCACCTTTTAAGAGACAGAAAAAAATTAATTATCAATAGATGTTGACTAGCCATGTTTAAAATTTTACCTTATGGAAATATCAAATCTAACAGATAAAACTTTTTGCAATAGCATTTTGTTTTTATAGCTAGCTTCCAATGCTGGCAATAATTCAAAAAATAATTAGAGTCTTTAAAACTTTAAAAGATATGTAAAGAGAAATGAGTAATAAAGAAAAATGCTTCTTTATAATTAGCAAACGAATAAATTGATCCATAATTTTTTTAAATACTTATTTAAATAAAAAACATACAAAATATTCGATTATAAACTGTTAAAATGTCTCTCATAAAACTAAAGGGTGATATTCATTTACTCATTTCTCCATACAACCTGAAATTATAATTTCCATTCATTAGACAACTGATATTTGTCAAAAAAAAAAAAGTTAAGCTTTCATATTTCCTTTATACCTAACTCACACTCATTAATTACAATTTAACTGAACTTTTTTACTATGGGTAAAAGAATGTCCAAAAGATTTGTATCATGAATAAATAGCAATTAATAGACTAAAATTATTTTATCATTTTGCATAAAAACTAAAATATTCCATTCATGGAAGAAACATTTTTAGTAACAAGATTGCACATTAATTTATGCAAAGTCATTGAACAAGATTGCACTTTAATTTATGCAAATTCATTGAAACAGTTTCATTTATAAGAACATATTTCAATCACTAGTGTTCAAAATAAAATTTATCAATCATTTTTTAATTTGTTTAAGCGACAAAATTCAAAACTAATAGCTGATAGATATTTTTGTTGTTTATTTTGCTCTTTTAACAGCTATCAACTTGCAGAATTTCAAACTTTTCACTATTTACATCAGCAAGACTGTTGGTTACACATTTTATTAAGGAATTAATCAGATTTATATATAAATTAGAAGGTATATTATTGAGTATTTATAAATTTCAAATAGAAACTGAGAAAAAAAATTATAAATATTTTTTGATAAATTAATATAGAATTGATTTATAAACCATAATTAACTTTTTTTTGATATTGCAGAAGAAAATAAAACAGTTCATCTTTTTTTACAAGTTTAAAAAAAATTCAATGCACATCTGAATTGTCATGAATGCTAGCAACACAATAAATGCTAGAAAATATTAGAAATTGAAAAAAAAAAATGTTATTAAAATTTTTTTAATTTAAATACAGGCTCAAATACACAAGTAGAAATTAAAAGACATTATATTAATTTATCTTAAACTTTAATGAGGTCTTTACAAATCAGATGTACATACATGATTTTTTTAAAAAACTTTCTAAATTTGACAATGATTACAAAATACAATGGTCAAATTTAGAGCAAAATTTAAAATGCAAAGAAAATTATTTACATATTTGGTGTTTAAAAGTAATAATTTAAATTTTTGAAAATATCTAATAATAAAGTAGAAGTAAAATACATTTTTTAAAATTAATCTGACTTAATAGATATTTTACGATAAATACTAAACATGCACAATGAAATTTGTACAAGTTTTAAAATTATATCAATTCCTAAAATAGTATACCACATTTTCAAACACCAAATAATAGTAAATAATTTAAATAAACAATATAAATTTCAATTTAAAAGTTTCAAAGACTCTTGGCAAATATATTAAAATTTCTTTAATTCATTAAATTCACTTTCAAATTCAAGAAAAACAGGCTTTACATACAACAATCTATAATCAATTTGAACTAGATATAAACACAAAATGCCATGCAACATCACATATTTTAAAAAAAATAATCAAAATGCTTCATTGCATATTTTTTAATGCTTTAATTCTATTAGAGTTTGCAATTAGAACTTGCATATTATCTTTCATTGATTGAATCTAAATTGTGTTTTTTGAAGAACAAATATTGATTGTTGTTTCTTAAAGTAACCAATCAAGAAACATGGCTAGTCAATGGATGATGGTGCTGTGTTGCACATTCTCTAGAGCAAAAGAATGGTAAAAAGAAAAGAAACCATATAATGTATCAGTGCCTGGGCTTCAAGGTCCGAAGTTTCTTCAGGGAGCTTCGGCTGAAGCGGTTTTTTGCAACATCCAGTAGCAATCATGCCATCCCACTCTACACGTGTGGGGAGGCAGCTCCAAACATCTGGCACGAAAAGAACCACAGTTTCGACGCGCATGCCGCGGCCTTTGTGGCTCGACGACTCTCCCCGCCGGTAGTAGATCTCAGCAAAACGATACCTGAAGGTGTCAAAGAAAGACAGAACGACAGCTATGTATGCTAGAGAGAAAATGGAGGCAAATCAGCCTCCCACCGAGTCTACACAGAGGATGCCAACAATAGGGTAACAAATGTTCCATTCTAAAGGAACTTTGCCCATTTAAAATAATTTTAATTCAAACTATTCAAATAAAGTATAAGAGTTTTAATCTTAACTAACTGGATATATTTTTTCCTGCACAAATATTTTTCATTGAGATTATTTTGATTTATCCTGTTACCAAAAAGAATGTTGGCAACCTCATTTCAAGTTCTGTTCTTATTTTACAGCATTTGATCTTTATGCTCATTTAATAAAATTTTCTTTTAAAAAGTATTCCTAATTGGGCCCATTTATTTTTCAAATACTAGAGGATAAATTACTAAGATTTTCCAACATAGAATTTCAAAGGGCAATGGGTGAATAAATTACCATTAATAAGTAATTAAAAGTTAATCATTTCTTGATTAAATTAGAAATGACAGCAATGAATTAAAATTGGTGATATTTAGCAAGAAATGCATGGAAAGAATGGAAAATTCATTTAAAGTAAGAAGGAAAATGCATTTTAAAAACACAACCATGCAAAATTTTTAATGCATAAAGAACAAATGTGCTTTCTTTTATACATAAAGCACAGGATGACAGCTTATGAAACTTCATATAAATGTAGAACTCAGGTTACAGATATTAATAAAATGAATAGATAAGTATAAAAAATTAAAATATTAAGATTACAAACACTTTTCTAAAATTTAACTATCCATTAAATAAACTTCATATATTAATGAGATAATTTTTCTTTTAAAATTTGAATTTTCAGATAAAATTAACTAAATTTTTACAAAAGCTCTACATTTATGAAGCTAACATTTAAAATAATTTTCAGCTTTACTGGTTTATGAAATGCAAAACTTATTTATTAGATCATATAATATTTTATAAAAACATAAAAATATTTAAAAATGCATAAAATTGAATCACATAAATAAAGTTTTTATAAATCATGTTTTCCAGGTGGAATCAAGTGACAAACAATTAATAATGCAGATTTCCAAAGAAGCTTGAAATCAATCATTCAAAATATGCAATACTTTTGATTATCAGATCAATACTTTAACGGCAAGACCGAGAAATAAATATAAAAGCAGTGAAAATTCTTCCAGACATAGCATAAAAGAAGATTACTTGTTACAACTGGGAAAACAAACAGTCACAGAAAATTTTCCAAATGCTCTCTATTTTAAAATTTTAAAGTGAAATCCTCCATATTAGATAAAAAGAGATTTATAACAAAGTATTAGTTAAAAGCTTTTCTGAATTTTAATGAAACATAATTCAAATTTCAAACTTGATTTGATTATTAAATATTTGCACAATTCACTATTAACAGACAATAAAAGTGTTTAAGAAAGAAATTTGATGCCAATCAGTCTTTGGGTATTCATTCTTAAAATTATACAATAAGAATATTTTAACAGAAAAATTCTCAAAGAACCTCTTTTTAAGGATTATTTATTCAATAACTGTACAATAAATAACTGAAAAACTGAAAGAACATCACTTCAAACAGTTACAATGATAAAAATATAACAAAGAAATTAACTAATTTTCAAAAAAAGAATGCACTGTTGCCAGATGATTCTTGTTAAAAACTGTAATAGCAAATATAATGCACAAAATATTTGATATCAAGAAAACTACCAGAAAGAAACAAAACTAACATATGCAACCATTTTAAATGAAACAAAACATTCATATTAACAAACTAATCCTGATTCCAAACTGAAGAAATAAAAAATATTAATATAAAAGAGGTTTTAGCAACTATCTTGGCAAGAACAACACATCAAATTTGGGAAATAATCTGTCTAATAAATTAATAGCCTCAAACAATCTCAACTCAAATTTATATCAATAATTCATGATGCAAAATATTTTTTTAAAAATTAATGAACAGCTCACCAAATTTGAAGGTAAATACATATGGTCTACTATGTTTTTGCAATAAAAATTGTAACATGAAGTTTCTAACAATAAAAATGGCAGGAGGAAAAAACCCAGTTTATGTTTAAAATGGAAAAAGTCAGAAACAGGAAGACAGTAAATATATTACGTAATTAATAGATTAAACTTCAAAACAAGCAACAACAAGAAGTTCGTTCAAAAATGAAACAAGAAATGAAAAGAGGTCAAATGAATGTTTTTTAATAACCCAAACCTTAGATGATAAGACAGTATAAAAAAATTAACTACAGAAAAAATGCCGAAGCACTGTCATGAATATCACATATTAATATGATACGATTTGCCATATGAATGATATATAATAAATGGAATTTGGTACCATTTAAAATCAAATTAAAATGTAAAGATATAAGGTAAGCCTTATAACGTGACAATTTCTCAGAATCATTATTTAAGAATTTATTCCAACAAGTAAAGAACATGTCTGAAGAGTGAATATGACTTGAAAATCATTATTGCAGCAAATAATACAAAATAATATCTATATCTAATGCAAATGGTTTTCTATGTTTATATTTGTAAACCTTAAGAGAAAGATAATAAGAAGGGGGGGAAGTTAATGTAACAAAATAGTTCAAAATAAATAAATAAATATTTTCATTAAATATTGTTAATAAAAGTTGTTTTACGATAGAAAGTATTAATTCTTCAGACATCAAAAGACTATATAAATTATCAAAATCTGAATTTCAAGAAAACAAATATGTATTTGTCAGACCATTTTCTGATCACCAAATTTCCAAGAATAAGATATATAAAGCAACTGTCAAACTGCATAAATGTTTAAAAAGAATGAAGATTTTATTTAAAAAAATATTTATAAGATTCTGAATTTATGAGAAATACATATTTGAAAAAACATGACTAGACAGGATTTTTTTTAAAGTAAGACATATTACATATCAATGAAAAGACTTAAGTGTTAGCAAAAATTTAACACAAATGCTTAAAATCTAAAGTCAGCAGTTATACAGGCATTAAAAATTTATTCAAAAATGAATGAAGTTTTATAAGTTGCTTTGACTGCAACAAGTATGTAGTAAATACATAAATGAGCATAATAAGCAATAACAAATTGAAATAGAATCAAGTTCAAACTGCATATGAAGAAAACTTATTGAAGTTCAAATTCAACTGATATAACAGAATGCACTTCGTTATATTAGAAGTATGATTGAATGAATTGTTTCAAGCAATCCAATAAAAGTTTTTAAAAAAATTAATAATTGGATATTAGTTTAAAAGAATTTAGATATTGAAATCCTAATTCCCATTAATAACTGTAAAGGAAGAAAGAAAAAAAGTTCTGACATAAACAGTTCTATAAAGATCATTACAATAAGGAAAGAAAACAACAATATAATTTTGAAATAATGCAAAAAAAATTCTAGTTTAATTTTGGAACAAATGCAATAAAATGTAAAATTATATTCCTTATATTAATTTTGAAGATAGAAAAAGTAATTGTCAAATATTGGTAAGAGATATTCATAAAAAATATATAACATGGATACATGCATACTTAAAAAAAGGAATTGAAAGATGCTACTAAGAAATTAGTTTCATAAGTTATACAATAGCCACTATGCAATACAAAGAATCACAGATTTAGTTTAAAATTCAAACAGAAAACTTAAGAAGGAGATAATTGCAATGAAAGGAACCTAAAAAAAATGCTCAGTTAAGAAAAGAACAAATGTAAAATCTACTTGAAAATAATGAGTAAATAACTCATAAGAAAGACTGAAGCTGTGATTAAATAAACAATGGAATCCATGGGTGTTTTTCATTAACAAAAACATACTGCTGAAAGAAAAAATTTTTAATGCTTCATATATAAATAAAATTTAAACCATCTCAAACAAAAATACATCAGATATAAAAATTTTAATTAAAATCATTTATTTATTTTTTTTATAAAAGATGTCCAATACACAATTTAGGCAAATTTATTTGAGACAGTTAAAATTTTTCCATGAATGATGCAAACATAATCAGAACGAACAAAATGTTATTATATAAATTTAACCAATCTTAAAAACAATTAATAAACAAAGGAAGAAATAAATGACATATATTCTGATTATGATTACATAACACCAAAAGTTACTATACTAATCATATTATATGATCATCAGGTTAATTCAAAATCTCAGCAAATTTCCATTATTTTAAAATTAACTTTACTGAAAAAAAAATAAACTTTACTCATTTAGGTACTTAAAATTTGAAAATTTCTTTATGGATAAATAAAATAAGTTTTGCATAATAAATTCTATAAGTATTTCAGAAATTTCATCAATCAAAAAAAGTCATCCTGTACTTTCATTCTTAAAATATATTTTCTAAAAGAAAAGGAAATAAGAACACACTTGAGTCACTGACAAACTCATAAATTTTATTAATCTCACCTTTCATATGACCAGATTTCAATAAACCACCAGACAGCAGGAGAAAATTTATTCCCTAACTGGATGCTAACTCATAATCTCTCCCACAAAAGTAGACCAGAGGGGGTAAAATCCGAAGTTTTAAGATTCCATTTTTTAAAATTATGTTATAAATTTCTTACAAAGAAATAAAACAACAATCATTCAGGGCACATAAAACACTACATTTAAAAGAGATGAAACAAGACGTATCTAGCTGGACATAAAAAAAAATGTTTTTAGTGGGGTAGAACAGACAGAACAGCAAAACACTGAGAAAATTAAAACAAAGAGATACACGTGCCTCAATACCAGATAAGTACATACATATGAAAGTAGTGAAATCAAGAGGATGAAACATTAAAGATGGAAGACAGTTCAGAAATTCGATCAGAACATGGAAAAATTATAGCAAAACTTCTATCAGAATGCACATGAAAAAAAGTTAACAAGTCACAATGAAATTTGTAAAATAAAGGAGGGTAAATCATATACAAACATATCCTACTAAAGTTAAAAAAAAAAAGAAAAGAAATGAGATTCAGCATCCATGAAAATACATCAGGAAGGTGAAAAGTAAAAAAGGGGGGAAAGATATAAAATCTAAAAAAAAAAATTAAACCACAAGAAAAATTCTCACAACGGATACTCTTATAAAAATATATATATATATTATGGACACATAACTGCAACAATAAATATTGGCTGAAAGATGATATAAATAGATTACACAACATTTAGGAAAATAATTAAATTAATATTTACTACTTTTTACTCGACATTATAAGAAAGAATGCACATAATTGAATGTACCTCACCATTAGTTCATAACTTACCACTGACTGCATTTGCTCAAATCTATTCCAGTTAATGCTTTACATGTTCGAATAGCAGTTTTAACTAAAGTAGCTGGATCCTTCTCAGGGTTTGGTCCATCCAATGAAGGTGACCAAGGTCCACCTATGGCTACAGTTTCATTTTTTCCTTTTAGACCAACAAGGAAGCTAATGAGCCGTGTTGGATGGACAAAATTTTCTTTTGCATCTTCACCATCCTGTGCTAAGGCACAAGATTTCTTGAATATTTCGTTGAGCGATGGTATGGACATTAGCATCACCTATTTTTAAAAAATCAAACTAAATATTAAGCAGAAACTTCAGAAATTTCAAAAACTATTTGGTTTCCATAATTATCAAAAAATAAATGTAAAGACTAAAAAACAAACAAGAAAGTGAAACTTTTAAAAATAGTGTGAATTAAAGCTTCATTAAAAATGCTTTTATACATATAATATAACAAGGGGCAAGATGAATTTGGCAACAAGCAATTTTACCTGATATTATGATTATTTCATCTACTGAAAACAAATCTGGTTTTAATTTTTACTTATTGATTCTTGTTTGTAAGATATAATGGTAATATTATAAATATTAATAAATTAAAATAGGCTTGGGATATTCATGCTAAATTAAAATTCTTTCCCATTAAGAATTATGTAAAACACTTTAAACAATTAGAAAAGGCCCAACAACATAAATGTGCTTTTTTTTTTCCCAAAAAGCTCTAAAGTAACAATAGCTTACTTAAAAAATATTAAAGATGGCAAATATTGAGATGGATGATGCAAAATTTTAAGAAAATATTTCATAAGCAGGAAGTTATAAACTTCATTTTATGGATATTCAAATTGTATGCATCAAATAAAGGAAAACTGTACATAAAATAGTTAACATAAGCATAAAAAAATGCATGAAAATATGAAATCTAGTAAAATTATTTGTATTTATCAAAAAAAAAAAAACGCTACAAAATAAAATATTTACTTTGGCACTATAGGTGTAGTCTGCATCTGGTGGTTCAAGGATTGCATCATTTTCAAGTATGGGCTCTGTATCTTTTCCAACAATATGAAAATTACATGGATGATCCATTACAAATGGTCTATGAAGGGGAAAAACATCTTGCCAGAGAAAACTAGCAGCACAAAAATCCGAAGGAATATAGAGATTTGAATAACGTTTACGTAATTCCATAACATTTCCAGTTTTACTATAAGAAAATAGAAAAAAGATACAAGATTAAGTAGATATACTTTTTTAAAGACATGAGATTTTTCTTTTTTTGGGGGAAGGGAGATAAAATATCTTTAATTTCATCTCAAATTTTTAATTAGAAAAATTTATACCTATAAAAATACAATCACAGTAGATTTCCTAAACCTTGAGAATTTAATAAACAGTTAGTAGCATTTCACAATGGTCATCAATTAAACAATAAATAGGCAGCTGCACTCTAGCTTTACTATCTGAAGATTCATAAGCAAATTTGCCATCTTTCTAAAGGATATGAACATTTCTCTAGAAGATAAGTAAACTCAAATATTTTTATAGTTTTAGCATCTTTAAATTATACTTTGATATCAAGTAATGTGTGAATTTGTATTTCAGCATGATTTAATTTTGAGATTATTCTGAATCTACTTTTATATAGCAAATTTAGGCCTCTCACACACAAAAAAAAGTTTATTTAACAAAATTGAATCGACTTCATTTTTCACGAATGCAATTCTTTATTTTAGAATACTTATCTCATAAAGAATATTTATACAACTTGACTTAATGCAGATATTATTGCATAATGTTTGTAATTAATATCAACTGTAAATTTAGTATGATTTTGAATTTTATTCTTAGGGTATTGCACCTTATTTGGAAAATCCATGCCTTTTAATACAAATTCAATAGTTTCAAATAACTTACAAACATTTTTATAGATTAAAAAAAATTATCCAACCAACTGATTATCCTCCATCCAGCATATATATATATATACACAAGTCATGTTCCGGCATTATTTATGATTATACTTTTTTTTTCTTTCATGTTAGTTATGCTTGATAATTTTGTAAAATTTAAAGACCATAACACTACTAAATTAAGTAAATATCTGGTTTCAATCCATAAAACTTTTAAGTAATTTCTGAGTATGTAAATCAGCTTTCAAGATCGATATTTTTTTTATAAGTATTTTATTAAAAGTTAGTTATTCTTATATTTTTTTGAAACAAAAAGTTGAAATATTTTTTACATTTAATCTGTTTTTTCCCTACTTACATTTAACATAATTAATACATGCATACCATAAAATCAAATATTTCAACCTTTGAATAAAGCATACCAACACTTGTAGGCACTTATCATGACATTACATCATTAAATATGTATACCTATTGTAAAAGTAATATCATTTATCTTAAATTTCCATAATTTTTACAACAGGGACAACACAAAATTTACTTACAGATCTAAAGAAATTTTTGGTATCTGGACAGTATATCGAGGAACAGTTCGTTGTCTCCTGCGTGGTGGGCTACGACTTGACCGTCGTGGTGATCTGGAACGTTTCCTGGGTGGTGGCGAGTACCTGTCTCTTTCACGATACCTTTCCCTTCTATCATCCCTTCGCACTTCTCTATCTCTTTCTCTCTCACGACGTGAGGGCGGTGAATGTCTTCTAACAACATTAGACATTCTTGGCCCTAATAGAAGGATAAACAGAAACAAGTGAATAAGGATTGTGATCAATCTACATGTTTGAAGCTCTCTGAGTACAGAAAAAAAAATGGAGAATCAAGTAACTGAACATAACTTGAATATACAAAAAGCTAAGAGATAAATTTGATAGTAATGTATTCTTTTGCATTGTGAAAATGAATCCCTTTTGCCAAATTTTATATAAAATTTCTCTGCCTGAAATCTAAATTGATGCAAACATAGTAATAAAAAACAAGAAAAGCTAGGCAGAAAAAAAAATCAAAATAAGTTTAATGGCAAGAATTTTAAATCAAATCCATTAAGAAGCAAAGTCTATATAATCATATGCATATGAATGCGACAATTCAAAAATACAATTTGAATAAATGAAATTAATAGTATACTAAAATTGAATAAGCATTATATGTTCATGCTAATAGGTCAAAGGTTCATTACACTATGAAGTCCATAAACATTGCACTACATTTGTGTTCTTTGAAGTCATAGGAAGAAAAATCCAATGATGATCATGAAGAAGTTGAGTAACCATTTCTTTCATCTAAAAGCATCATTGTTCGAACTAAAAATATCTACCAAATAATTTATTTACTCTGTTTTGTAAATTATATGTCTTGACTTTACTTATGATAAATAATAAAGGTTAGACTAAAAAATACATTTTATTATTATTGCCTGTTTCTTTATACCTTTATTATCCATCATTTCACCAAAATCCACTTCTTGCACCCAAGGATTATTATGTTGAATAGCTAATCTTTGCTGCTGTTGCTGTTGACCTACATTAAAATAAACGAAACTACATTTTAGAAAATACGAAATTATCAACTTGTATAAATATAGTGATATATAGTAGAGTTTAATATAATATTAATGGCACCTATTTAGAAAATCAATCAGGAATTTTTACTTTTACTATGTATTAAAAGAAAAACAAAAAAATAGAACATTTTTCAAAAAAGAGAAAAGAGATGTTTCTCCTGATTTTATAAAGTAACAAGTTCTAAATCTTGTTTCAGGAAAACATAACTATAGAACATTTTATATACCATTCTATATTACAATATTTTTTGGAATGATTTTTTTAACTAGAATTTGTAGAACCCAGAATGTAGGAAAAGGAATTATAAAAAGAACATCAACTATATGTTATTTAACATAAACTCTCTACATAAACTAAAATGAAATTACTACTAAAATAATTTCGCTACTTTTATATTTCACTAACAAAAATAAATTATTTACAACATTAGGATTGAAATTAAACTCAAAATTACATAAATGCAACTTTTAAATTGTTTCAAATGTAACTCAATAATTATATTTCTGATTTATAATAATGATAAGATTAAGAGCTAATATGAAAGGTAAAAACAAAAATATCAAGCATCTATATTAATTTAAATCTATACAATTTGTTACTATACAATAACTACACATAGCTTATGATTATGAAATAAAACTGGCTCTAATCTAATGCCTTAGTGATAACAAATCTAATATTAGACAGTATCTTATAAATGAATGGAACTTTACCAATAATTTTCAATTATCAGAACTTCAGAAACAATATTTTAAGTTTAGGATTTTCTAAAACTTTAACTGATTCTTTACTACAATTAATATAAAACTTAGGTGATCACAGAAATGTTTTCAAACAGCATCTAAACTACTGATAACTTTTATTATAAATTTTGAAATGTATATTTATAGTAGTAAAAATTAGAAATGTGTAAGATATTAAAATCACTGATAACTAGAAATGAATAAAAATATCTTTATTTCAGAACAAATAGACAATATGCAATTACATAATAAATAGAGGTAAGAGATTTAAAATTATACAAATTATATTTTATATAAATACAGTTATGCATTTAATAATTTAATATGATAGCACATCATTAATAGACTTGAGGCATGAAAGTGGAATGACAAAATACAAATTTCGATTCATATTATTAAATTAACTATGAAAATATTTCAAATTGAAAAAAAAAAGTTATTTTATTAGACAGAAATCAATCCATAAAAAAAGTTTAACTGCATTACTAATTTTGCCAGTAACATATCTTTGAAGAATTGTTAACTTTTAATAAAGGATTAAAAAAGCCTTAACTTTGCTACAAATTTATAATATTAAAAATGATAAATAATGTTCTAATTTCATTCTATTAATTCTGATACGAATTTATTTTGAAGGGATTACTATTATCGAATAATAAACATGAAACAATTTTTATTTTTAACTAGAAAGAAAAATTTAAACATACTTACCCAATGTTTCTATAACAGCCATTTCCTGCTGAACTTGCCATCGACCAGGTTGAGCTACTGTAGTATAACCAGCTTGATTATTTGCTACATTTGCAATTGCAGCATTCATGTTCACACTTTGAGAAACATTAATTCCTAAAGATACAGGAGCAGCTACTACAGCAGTTAAGGGCCCTTGTTGCCCAATGGCAGGGCGATTATTGTTTCCTTGAGGCACATTTAACTAAAAAGGAATACATAAATTAGATGATTTACCAACTTTAATATTAACACCAAAGTCCAAAATAGCAGATTGTTATATTATGTTTGATTGATACAGCAGTGTAAAACATTAGAAGGATAGTGGAAAAATTGACGCCCAGTGCTTTGACTATATTCTTCAATATGAGAAAAGTGAAATAAAAATACTTTTACCTAAATATAGATATTTCATTGAAAATTGAAATTCAAACTTATAACTTTCTTTATTTAATCTGAATTAATGTTTTATTTATATATTTATATACATAAAGATCATGAAAAAAATTTCAATTCATAAATAAGTCGTAATGAATTGGTAGTTCAAAAAAGTCATGATGAGAAAAAATAAAATTAAATTGCTTAATAGTTTAAAAATAATTTTTCATACAAATTTGAGTAATTTTTTCTATTACAACCACGCCACCCCCCCAAAAAAATTAATGACAAGCTCCTGTCATATATCTATGTGCAATAACACATTATGAAATAATTTATATTACAACTTAGTCCTTCCAAATTTATTTTTAAAGACAGATAAGCAAATAATCACCATTTTTATTATTTTTTAGAGAAACTACAAAGCATAATGCAGCTAAAGTAATATATAATAATGCAACAAACATAAAATAAAGGCTAAATACAGTAAATCATCGCAAAAATAAAGTTGATGTTTGGAACAAATTCAATGAATTCAATTTTACATGTTGGCTGATATCATACTAATGGAAAAAAGCATCATTAAGTACATATTTGGCTGAGTACATATTTGCAACTGAGCTAATGGAAAATTATCAAAAATAATAATAACTAACCTGAACTACTTGATTAGAAATAACTTGATTCGGAAGAACTTGAATTCTAGTAGCATTCCACTTAAATGGACTATTGGAATTATAAGTAGCTTCAACAAGGACCCTCTCACCTGCTTTTGGTATATTTCCTTTCACAGAACTATCAAATTAAAATAAAATGAAAATACATCTCAATGCAATAAGTATGCTTAAATATTATAATAGCAGAAGTTCTCTTCTTCAACTCAATTCCAGACGTTATACAACTTATTTTCTAAAGCAGAATCAGATAGTTTTAATGGTAGTAGTAAGTAGATTTTATTAGTGAATAAAAACTTTTTCATGAACATATTTTATTAAAAAGAATTCAGATGTTTGGTACACTTTGTATCTGTCATTCAAGGCATTGAAGTTTATCTTTTAAATATAAACTAGAACAAGACTTAAAACTTTCAAAATTATCTGAGATTAATTTTAAGTCATTTAAATTAAAATAAAATACTAAAACATGTAATTAGAAAAGCAGAAAGATGGTGATTAAAAAATTAAAAAAATCAAGTAACATGAGTAATATTTTTTTAAAATTTGCTTGGCAAAATTTTATCCATCACTGAGCTATACATAACTAAAACATTCTGCAAATATAATGAAATCTACAGTTTGTACCAAGTTTGAATTTTCTATACCTTATAAAGAATATTAGCCACATATGTCAATAATCACAATGTCCTTAAAGTACATTACAAATATTATCTGTATTTAATTTAATGAAATATAAAATGGAAAAATTTCTAGGAATTTTAAAAACTTCTATTTTTATTTAAAATATCATTTGCTTTATATAGAATTGTTTACCACATTGCTGAAGACGAAATGATAATAAATTGCTTTGTATGTTGCAATTTTTATTAATAGAACAAAACAGATATAAGGAAGAAAATATTATTAAATTCTTTAAAAGAGTTTCGTTATTACCGCAGGTAAATTACAATGTAGTCAAGAAAAGTTCTTTTAAATACTCATTTTAAAATAGCTATTCTATCTTCAATAACAATTTCACTCATCAAAATCATACAACTCTACTGATTATTTTGTATAATCATACAGTATAGTTACAAATTCTGTGAATTGAATTATTTTGATTCATTACTCAGCAAGATTCAATTTTTTACTCTTTTGCAGAAAATTTCAAAATTTTCCAAAAAATAAAAAAAAAGCCTTGAGTAATAATGCTAGTATATAATCATCAACGAGTGAACAACTGTGACTGAATAAATGTAATAATCACTGGCAATTCCTCCCCCTTCCAAAAAAAAAACTATGGAAATTGCCCTAGAATTTCAGTTAATATGTTACATAGCGTTTTACATTTTTCACATATCCTGTGATTAAACTAATCTGTATAATTATAGTCCATTAAAGGCTGGGTTGTTTGCTTTCATCAGCTATAAATATTTTTAAATAAAAAATAAAAATAATTTCTGTTCATTAATTAAATAATTTATAAATAAATTTCTGTTTATATCAAGTTAATTAAATTTCCATTCAATGCATGAACCCCACTCCTATTGTTATTGTAGTATATAATTTTTTTAAAAAATTGTTTTAGTTAATTGTGATAATTGTAACTTATTACTTATAACAGTTAATTTCACTTCTGGACCGAATTTAATTTTTGTGCATTAATATATAATACAAATTCCTTTTTTTTTTTTTTTTTCAAATGATATTATAACTTTATTAGTTATTTAAAAGTCAAAATATTACAAATTTTGATTTTTTTTTCTCCCAGCTTATTCCTATTATTTATAATCTGACAAAAAATTTTTATCTTTTAAAAGTTTTTTGATTAAATTATGGCAAATAATCAGATTAAGAAGTTCATTCCATCATTCCAGTGACACAGAAAACAAAGAAAAAATGGGTAGGAGGAGGGCATACTGAAAAGAAATTTGTCATTAATGCATGGTATTCATATAAAATTGAAGCTTAACACTAGTAGTCAATAACAGTTACAAAAATTAGTGTGATAAAACTAAATCCCAGTACAATCCTATAATAATGAATTTTTTAAGTTTAAGAGGCAAAAAACAAAAACCATTGATTTTAAGAATGCAGATAAATGGAATTCTTGAATAATTGATGATAAATAGATAATTGAGTTATATGCCTGGGAATAAGTGGACATTTTGGGCATTATCAATAAAATTTAGAATCAAAATATAATACATTAATTACATAAACTAAAAGTTTCTAATTATCTAAAAAGAAATAAGTAACACATAGGCATGAACTTAAAGGCAATTTGATTTTAATAAAAATAAATTTCACTTACCTCATTTGGAAGAAAACATCTTCATCCACAAATCCAAAGTTTTCATGTAGTTTTGTTACAGTGCCAGTAAATACCCTATGCTTATATTGCTGAGCTTGTTGCTGGGGTTGTTGTTGAGCAGGATGCTGCTGAACTACAGCTGCAGCTGCCTGCTGAACAACAGCTGTTTGATGAGGATGTGGTTGAGGACCTTGATATTGAGTGGTTTGGGCTAAAAGTCTTGGGGCAGGATAACTTACAGTAGCTACCTGAGTAGTTGCAAGAGATGTTGGTAATGCAACACCAGGTTGTGGTAGGCGAGCAATTTCTACAACCATTCCATTCTAAAAATTAACAATAAAACAAGATGTATATTTAAAAAATTTTTACAAACATATAGCATGTGAATTTTATTTGTTACTTGCTACCTTTGGCAACCAGTCAATGCTCCAGTCTTAATGCTTGTTTTATGTAACTCCTATTTTAATAGTGTCTTCATTAAAATATTTTAAAATTTCAAATTTTGATAGTCATTTGATTCACTCATAATATTAAGATAATATTTATACCTCTAATTTTCTGTTAGCTTTCATAGAATATATGCTACAAATTAAAGAGGAAATGATTAATCAACAATTATTTAAAGAACATTTTTCACAGAAACAAAGTTATGGGCAATAAAGAATATCTTTCTCAGTCCAACAACCAGAATTTTTTCATTAAACAGAATCATTTGAAATAATCAGTTGAAAATACGTTAAGGCTAACCTGATTAGAATGGGGGGGAAAAGCTAAAGCCTTACTCATTTGGTGTTGGGGAAATGAAAAAAATTTTTGGTAGGAAAGTTAGTTCTTAATTAATAAT
Source organism: Argiope trifasciata (assembly GCA_026543055.1). Lineage (NCBI taxonomy): Eukaryota > Metazoa > Arthropoda > Arachnida > Araneae > Araneidae > Argiope > Argiope trifasciata. The sequence continues at coordinate 1,112,576 of JAPMOQ010048648.1, forward strand.
TAAAATTCTAACAAAAAATAAATAAATGGACCCCAGTGCATATTTTTGACCTTCAAGGTATACACGTGGTATTTGGTAGCTACAGGTTGACAGTCTGGCCTGTAGAGCGCAACACACACACATTGAGCTTCATTATATGGATAAATAAGGCTAATTCAAGTAATATCACATATGCATGAGAAGCAATAATCATATAAATATATAACTTTGTGCTAAACTGCTCTAAATACATAAATTGAATACATAAGTGCAACCAAATAATAATTAGACAACACAAATGATGTTGAAGCATAAAAAAAAACATAGGTTTTCAGACACAAAACAGTGGTGAAGATATATTATGAGATGGAATTTCAAAGCACTAAAAATACAGATAGTTAAATTCTAGAGTAATATTTAGAAGAAAAATAAACATACATTTACATTTGCCACTTGAGTAGTAGCAGCTAATGAAGCAGGAATGGCAATTCCTTGCTAAAATAAAGAAAAAGAAAAACAAATCACAATGTTTTTTTTTTCTTTTTTTATAAGAAGTAGTACAAACTACATTATTTTTAATAACTATATTGTTGGGGTACACAAAAAGAAAATTTTGAAAAAATTATAAAAAAATGAAACATTTCCCAAAATTTCCAAAAGTACGAATAAACCATAAAGGGAAACTTATAAAAAGTTTTAGGGAAAAAATCTAAAGAGTATGCAAATAGAAGCAATTTAGCACCATATATAATTCAGAATTATAATTTCAAAACATTCACACAGAAAAGAAAAATTCATTTCAATTTGGAAATCAATTACAAAATTACTAAAAGCCAAACCTCAAAATATAAAATCCATTATTAGGGATTTATTTTTATGACCACAAATACAGTATTTCAAAAACTAGTATATAAAAGTAAAATATTATTAAGTATAACAACATCAAAAAAAACTTTTAAATATATTGCAAATGACATGTCTGATTACAGTAAAGAACACAGAATGCTTACAAATTCTAATAGTATTTAATAAGAATACATGCAAAAGATTTATGACTTACAAGAAAATATCAAAATATTACTCAAAACTCAAGAGTTAAATAAATTTATGAGGACAGAAATGATTAAAGACTTATAACTGGTTAAAAAAACTTTAGTATAAAAAAAATCTAATATGCAACATTTATTCAGAAATTGAAATTAATTTATGATAGCAGGAAAGATAAGACATAAGATCTACTATTTAAATATATTATTCACATCCAGATTCATTTATTTTATGAAGAGAATCATTCCACTAAATTAATGATATCGGAAACACAAATATTATTACTGTGTTAACTCAAAATGATACACCACATACTTATAATCATAACCAGGTTGTTTTCATATTCCCTTGTCCTAAACAATAGTCTTTTTAAATGGGAGAAATAAAAACTAACAATAGGAGAAAATTAATGAACAGGCAGACATCTATCTGATACTTTAAGACATTCACTTATGAGTATATTTTCATTTACTTTCAGACAATACAAGAAGATATGCTTTTTTTATTTATCCAATTATCAAGACTAAGCACAATTTTCTTTTTTGACATGGAAGTGCTTTTAAGAAATTAGTTATTAAAGCTTAAAATAAAATTATAATTAAGATTTTTTACTTACTTGTTGAAGCATTGCTCCTTGCTGCAAAGCACTCTGGAGAAAAAAATTAAAACATTTATAATAACAGAAAAATGAGCAAATAAATAAAAAATTAAGATAATTTAAAATAAATACCTGTGTTAAAGTTATTGCGGCCAGACCAGTGCCATATGATGCACTAACAGCTGGAGCCTGCTGGGCCTGCTGATTCTGTGCAGCTGCAACCACAGCAGCGGCTGTAGCCAAAGAATTAGCACCACCAGCAGTAAGTCCAGCACCAGCAAGACCTGTAGCAGGTGCAAGTCCAGCCCCAGGACCTAAACCTGTACCAGCAAGTCCAGTTCCTGCTGCAGAAGCATGAGATATTTGCTGTGCTGTTATAATAGAAGAGCCAGCAGGTGCAGGCTGAACTAAACCAGCAGCTAAAATTAAAGTATTTGAATATATATATATGATTTCTAAGCTTTCATTCAAAACAATATATCACAGAAACCATTATTTTTATTTCTTCATACAACAAAATATATTTCCAATGTAATATGTTTATTCATATAACAAATTTTTGTAATAATGACAGAAAATACTAGTATTTATTTATTTTTTAATTACACATTTCAAAATTATAATAGTAATAATGATATTAAGATTATATCAGGACATTTAAACTGATCAAAGGATAATGATAGTGGGTATTAGACAAAAGTTATGTTGAATTGAATAAATTAATATTCTTTGCTTGAAAAGTATGGTCAATTGTTGATTATCCCATTTGTTAAAAATCAAAAAAAAAATTCAGGAGAAGTGTCTTTAATTTATAAATAACTATTCTACAGAAATTATTAGTTTATAAATAAAATTAAAAACATAACGGGTTCATTTAATAACTCTCCTAATCATTCATAAATTTTTTATACGCTATGTGATTAAAAGTATACCAACATTGTCGGATTTGCATATTTTTTCCAAATTTCTCCAAAAAGGATGAATACATTACCATGAAATCAGGTCGTGTAAAAAGCATCTAACAGCTTAAATTTTACAGTGCAGATTCTAATATAAGAGCATTTCAGGTATTGCCTCAAAATAGCGGAATAAAATCAGCTTCTTCTCAGAAAATTGATAAAAATTTGCCATTTTCAACAATAGTTTTACTTTCTATATGTAATGCATGCATATATTATTATTCAATTATATTTCTATTCAGGAAGATATCAAAAAATTCTTAACCTATATATATTTTTTCTTTTGCTTATAAAATGCAGAATTTTCGAATCAAATTAGTAAAATAGAATCTAAAATAATAAGCCAGCTTAACATTTTATTAACATCTAACAAAAAATCACATAGTATCATAGTGAAATTTAACAGGAAATAAATATACTAAATCAGAGCAAAGGAAATATGTCTTTGTACTATATAATTTTTAAGTGTGAATGTGAAAAATAGTTTTTATAGAAATTTACAACCGTTGTAATGATACAATACAGCAGCTTTTAATTAGTTTACAGTAATAAAGTTCAAAGCTCACAAGTCCTGACACAAAAATTTGAATTTAAGCTGTTTAAAAATTCAATTTGAGATCACTAAAAATAAACATTTCACACACGATATTGATATAGATTTTAAAATAGATCATCTATTAGTCTAACTGCAGTTATTTTAAAAGTGGAAACTAAATAAAAGTGCTGAAAACTATATAACGTTAATTAATATGATGAATAAAATAATTACCAGTAGCTCTAACCCAAGGTGGATTTTTCGTAGCAACAAATTGGGACATCATGAAGCTCTCCAACTTGAAAATTTAAAAGATCTTTAAAAAGAATGATGAATAGTGAAAGCACTGTTGAAAAAAAAAACATAATTAATATTATTTAGTAAAATCTTATAATTTAAACAAGTTCACCATAATATTCTTAAAAATGAAAGCCACTGTTTAAGTTTTCCTTGCCTGAAATATACATGGATACTAAGTTCTAAGAGTCACAATTATGATAAAAAATAATTCCAATTTCTTCCTCAACTGATCATCCAATTTCAAGGTATAAATAGAAAAAAAAAATGAATAAACACTATTTACTTCAACATAACTTAAGAGAAAAATACTGTGTATGATTGAAGCTGAAATTTTTTCGTCTGCCAAAGCATGATCTATTGTAAAGATGATAATAGTCACAAGAGCCGTTTCCAACTAGAGAAATAACCATTTAAACAAACATGATGAGACTATTCTAAGTAAGCTAATCAGACTTTAAAAATACCTGTTCTGAAATATTCATCTCACCAACCTAATATACATATACCATTGTTTCAAATTCATCTTCCTAATTTGAATAATCTGCTTTCAAAATATATTTAAACTAATTTTTTAGCCTATTAATACCTGTTTTAATTTTAAGCTCAAATTTCAATAAATTTGCTTAATATACTAATTAAAAGATTATTCCTTACTTTATTTATTTATTACATATTTATTTTCAAAAATTCAAGTTTTTTCTGCACAAAGACATTTTTTTTTTGACACTTTTTCAAAACATTTTTCTACATACATATAAAAGTTTGTAATGTTTCAACTTTTTTTTGAAATGATAAAAATCACTATTTTAATGACATGTAATAACAAAAAACACTGCACAGAGCAGATTGAATTGAGTAAATAAATTGCTTGCGAATCAATTATCAAAAATATTTTTGATTAACCTAAAGTTTTTTATCAAACATAAAATATCTATTCTTTGACTTCTTTTTGACCTAGTAAAATTTTAATGCCTATTTTTGCAGAGCCCCCTCTCCACTTCTCTCAATTCTAATCAAATTGGTGAGACAATTATGCAATCTACTAGTTATAACCTATTTTGTTACCATGTAAATAAGACATTCTGTTTTTATTATGTGGATTTAGAAAGCTAATTTGATATTGAGGAGATTTTAAAACATGTTATTACTTTTTTTATTTATAACAACATAAAATAAATGGAAGGAACTAGAATAAAAAATTTCTATTTTTCTCAAGAGTTTAACATAACTAAGGGAAATGCAAATTAGAATAAAGCCCAGGGATAAACTAAAAAACACTATATAACATCCAAATTTGCAACTTGTACCAAGATTCGGAAAAAACTTTATGCATTTTTATTCAGCTTCTAAAATATGAAAAAGCAGAAAACTGATAGAATTAACAGTTATATATTATTCCAATTTTATCACACAAAATTTAGTTACATAGGATTTAAAAGTTTAAGTACCATAATAAACTTTTTTAAAGTTATCATTTATAAATATTAATCATTTAAACTACCATATAGAAATTATACATATTTTACATTTAAATATGCATAAAATATTAAAGAAAAATCATTTTATTTACTTTCATACTTTTTTTAGTAAGATGGAGCAATTTATTTATGGATTAAGAAATTCAGTATGAGAAAATCAAGTTAATCTTGAAAAAATGCAATTTCAACTGATATTCATATTCAAATACATACAAATATTAAATATTCTAGTTTCATGTAAATAATTTGCCATGCCGTTTTAAATAACAACAAATAACTACCAAAAATGTAAATCTTACTACTTTGAAGGGAAAATGTTCTAGCGCAATAAATATTTCAATCAGATTAAAATAGCATTGTTTAATGGTTATAGAATGCATGTTTTACGTTGTCATCATCTGCACTGCAATGAAAATATTAATACGAGTTTCATTCCTATGCATAAGCAATTTCAGTTAAGCGTGCACATTAAAATTTTAATTGTCATTATCTAAATAATACATTTTATATAATTTGTCACTAAAATTTCAAAATGGGAGACTTTTTTTCAATCCATAAGCAGTTAATTTGATTACAAAGATTATATTGTGCATGCTTGTTAAAAAAGATCAACAAACGCTACCTACCAAAAATAATTTTTTTGAAACAGAAAAATAGGAAACAGGCGAAATTATTTCGACTAAAAGTTTACATATGGTTCAAACAATATTTTTATTTCTTCGCAACAAGAACATTCGGAAGAAAATCCTATAACAATAACAAAGTTTCCTATCCTTGAGGATTAGCGTCACATTGTTGGGTGATAAAAGATTGTCCATTGATTTTTTTTAACATACAAACTAACAAAAATTAGTGACAAGTTCAAACACTTAAAAAACAAGTTGCAAGTTAAAAATTCACAACGAATATTTTGTAAAAGGATCAAACACTGAAATCATTCCATATAATTTCAATGCATGGAAAGGATCTAACGTCATCTAACAGTAGCCATATTTAACAAGATTCTTCTTTTTTTCTTTACTTTTTCATATTGATGAAAACAACAAGAATAATTTTCTAAAATTGTTATCAAATCAAATTTTTAAAAATTCTTATTTTTAATCTACAGTTTTATACTGGCTAAATGATGTTACATTTTCTTCAGTAGCTTGTAGAAAAATTTAACAAATATTTTTATTGATTGTTAGAATATAATACAGAAAAAGTGAAATTTGTAAGTTCCGGTGAGGTAGTATGATTTCCGGTTTTTTAAATTAGATAATGAAAATTATTGTTTTCAACGATTTATTTAAAAAAGGTCAGTCAGTAATTTAAATATTTCTTAATTTTTCTGGTTTTGAGAACTGTAAATTCCTAACCATACCTCAGTAATTATAATTTATGATCTTCTACTTTGTTTTAAATTTAAATATAATATAAAATTAATTTGATTGGGTATTTTTTGCATTTTATTGCTACTTTCTGTATGTGTGTGTGTGTGTGTGTGTGTGTGTGTGTGTGTGTGTGTGTGTGTGTGTGTGTGTGTGTGTGTGTGTGTGTGTGTGTGTGTGTGTGTGTGTGTGTGTGTGTGTGTGTGTGTGTGTGTGTGTGTGTGTGTGTGTGTGTGTAGAAAAAAAGAAAAACGAAAAAGAAAACAACGTCCTTTATGTATTCTTTATAATCTCAATAGTTACATATTCCACAATAGTTGCAGAGATTTAAAATCGGCAACCTTTACTTCAATTAAAATTTGGATGTAAGCTTTCTTGCATTTAAAGCTATTTTTTCCTGAGTTTCATTAATATTTATATGTATATATGATTAAATTTTAGCCTAATCTAATACTATAATACGAGAAATGGTTGCCAAGTCGAAAATCGCCCCATAATTAATAAACTCCGGTAAACTAGGGGGTCTGGGGTTTTTGGCCACGAGGAATCGATTGGCACTGTTTTGAGGCGCTACGGTCGGGCAGTTCGGAGTTACAGATAGGATATTTTCAAACTTTATTAGTTCGCCATAATGGCTACTTAAATTTTCAAGCGGTAACGTGCTGCCATCTATAGCCAATATGGCGAACTAATAAAGTTTTATGTTTATGCTGTTATAGGTTTATAATATGTTTCTTATGTATGTTTGGTTTTTCTAAATAAATTTGTCAAAAATATTAAACTTCAACACACTTCAATCTTTACCTTTACTTTACCTTTGTATAGAATAGTGCCCTTTCCAAACTCTAACTTTGTTTAGAATAGTTTACAATGGTGCACTTTAACCGGTTATCTTTTCACCAATGGTTTCACAAATTTTTTTATGGCATGTATTGTTTTGATAAATCACAATTGAAAATTTAAATCTTCGATTTAGGTTCGATACCTGTTTTCTCCAAGCGGAGCTCGTTCACCCGCTGGTAATACACAATGTCGAATAATATCGTTACAATATCACACGTGGCCAATGCCAATGATGTGGGGGTTCTTGGGAAGCACCTAGGCTCAGTGGCCTTTCATCTTCCATTCAGCTGAAATGATAGTTAGTGACAAACAAAATATGCTGAGCAGTAATGTTGAATTATAGTAAGGAATTTATCATATTCATCCATGATGTTGTGAAAACTGATTGACATATGTTAAGTGAGCATCAAAAAAAAAAAATTAAAAAAAAAAAAGCAAAAAAAAAAAAATAAAAAAAAAAAAAACGTGAAAAAAAAAAAAGAATTAAGTGATGGAGTTGTTTATTCGCTATAATTTGGTGGCTTATTGTCCTAACGTGTTACATTGGCGATTGGCGGGGGGTCATGCTGTCGGTGCACAGGGGTGAAGGGTTTTGTTTATGTTAGGAGGGTTCTGGGTCTTCTCCTGTTACGATTGCTCTTGGGATCGTAGGTAGGGATTTCTAGAATCGCTTCGTTCTGGTTGGAGTCTAGTTTCCGATAGTAATTTTTTGAAATTCTCTTGAAAAAGTCCCCAATAGTAGGCAGCCTTAGATCTTTTAAAATATTTTTGTTTCTTATATACCAAGGCATGTTTGTAATTTGCCTTGCGGTGCTGTTTTGGAGTGCCTCTAGCTTACTGATATGGGTTTTAGCTGCCGCTCCCCATACAGGTGAAGCGTAGCTAATTAGTGGCCGGAGGAGAGATTTGTATAGCAGGAGTTTGTTACTTAGCGAGAGTTTAGAGTTCCGGACCAGTAGGGGGTAGAGCGCTCCTTTTGCTTTTCTGAACTTGTTTCTTATTGCTTCAGTGTGGGGTCCGAATGTAAGTCCTTTATCGAGGATAACCCCGAGGTATTTGGTTTGCGTTTCCCACTTGATGGGGCGTCTAAAGAGTTTAGGCGGTGGGGGGGTGTTTCTTCTCCTTGAGAACAGAACTGCTTGGCATTTTTCTATATTAATCTTGATTTTCCATTTAATAAGCCATTTGCCCAGATCTTCGAGATGTTCGTTGAGGTTGTCCATAAGCTCCTCTCTATCACTACTCGTACTAAGAATCGCCGTATCATCTGCGAAAAGACAGAGACGCGTGCTGTTCTTTTGACTGATATCGTTTATAAATATATTGAAGCACAGGGGGCCTAACTTGGACCCTTGCACGACGCCCGCTTCTGTTGTTCTGGGGGTGGATAGTTCTTTGCCAACTCTGACCAGGAATTTTCTGCCTTTGAGGTATGACGCTATTAGGGTGATTAACATGTCAGGTATTTGCAGCTTTATTAATTTGTATGTCAGGCCATCGATCCAAACGCGGTCGAACGCTTTGGCGATGTCTAGAAATACCGCCGCTGTTTCCTCATGGTTAATGAGGGCTTCTTTCACGAATTCAGTTACTCTGGTTAGCTGTTGTACTGTGGAGAGTCCTTTTCGGAAACCGAATTGGAATGGAATAAGTTTGTCGTCTGTGGCCTCTTCGAGTCTTTTGAGTATGATTCCCTCTACTACTTTGCTTAGCGACGAGAGTAAGCTTATGGGCCTGTAATTTTCGGCTTTTTGCGGGTTTTTCCCAGGTTTGTGTATTGGCACAATTACTGCTTTTTTCCAGCTATCGGGGAAATATCCAAATGAAAACATACTATTGATTATTTCTGTTAGTTTGAATATGCTTTTGACCGGTAGGTTGATTATCATATTATTGTTGATCCCGTCTAACCCTGGGCTTTTTCTTTTATTAAGTTTTCCGATGACGTCCGCAACTTCTGCCGGGGAGCAGGGGGTTAATTTAGTTTTGTCCTTTTTCCTTTGGAATTTTTTAATCTTCCTCTTGACTTTGTTTTCTGTCGGCGGGTGGGAGAGGTTATTATTTTTAAATTGTTCTGCCAGGCTGTCCGCTATGGTTTCGGCTTTCTCTTTGTCTTTGTAAACTATAGTGTATTCGGAGATGAGGGGGGGGATTCGGAATTTGTTATTCTTGTATTTTTTGACTATCTTCCAGAGCGTACCTTCTGTTGGGTCGAGACTTCCGATATAGTTTTTCCAGTTTTCTTGTTCTTTGTCATATTGTAGTTTGCTAAGGTAGTTTTGGGCTCTGTTTAGGTTATTTTTATCGACTGGGTTTCTTGTTCTTTGCCAGATTTTCCTAAGTCTGTTTCTATTTTTGATTTGGTCCATTATTTCATCGGATGTTTTCATTTTTGTGTTGGCTTTCCATTTTCCCGTTTCTTTATAGGCAGTTAAGATCTCGTTGGAGAATCTGCATACTTCGGCTTCTATGTCGTTTTCATTTTTTGGGTTGTATGTTAGTTCCCGATTGTTGAGGAGGGTTGATTTGAACTTCTTCCAGTTGGGGACAAATTTTCTGCTAATTTCTGCTGTGGCGCCTGAGTCTATCCAAAACTGCACAGGGAGATGGTCGCTTGATAGCTCGTTAATTGTTTCCGCTATTATGGGATTTTGAATTTTCCTTACGAGTGCTATGTCTATCACGCTTGCGCTTCTATTACTGTAGTGGGTGGGTTCCTCGGGAGCTATTATTTTGGCATCTGTTTTACCGGCAAATCGCTCCAGTTGTGCTCCTCGGCTGCAAGTATTATGGCAATTCCAGCTCCTATTCTTTGCGTTAAAGTCTCCAGCTGCAAACACAGCTGTGTTAAAGGCGTATATTTGTTCAAAGTCCAGGGTGAAACTTGAGTCTGCTCTAGGGGGGTTGTAAACAGATACAAAGTTGATTGGAGGGAGGTTTCTGAAATGGGCTATTACCATAGTGGCTTCAACGTGCCTAAGCGTGGGGTTGGGTTGGTGGTTATGCGATATGGAATTTTTGATAAGTATGCCGGTTCCTCTTCTTTTAAAGTGCGTTCTGCTGGGTGTGGAGTAAAATTGGTAGTTGGCGATCCTGATCCTGTCGCTGGCAGTGAGGTGGGTTTCTTGCAGTAGTACCACATCTGGGCCGGTTCTACTAATGTACTCTCGCAAGTCGTTTATTTTCCCTAAAATCCCTTTTGCATTCCAGGAAAGTACAACAACCCCGGAGGAAGGCAAGACCATTATTTAGTGTTGTTTGGGGACCTCAGCGCCTCGGCAAGAATCATTAATTTCTCCCATACGTTGTCCTTATTTTGCATTGCTTTTAGGGTGCCTGGTATGTCATTTATCACTCTAAAGATGTGGTTTAACTCAGCGGCGAGCGCCAGTACATCTTTTAATTCACCCCGCTCTGAGTGGGCTGCACCTGTTGTTTGCTTATCTTTGTTCCCGACCCTCTCCTCTGGGGGGGAAGTGGGGTCGTTCGTCGCGGCTATTGTGTGCTTATCAGTGTTTCTTGGCGGGTTGGTGTCACTTAGTGGGGGGGGATTCTTTCTTCCCACGGCGTCGGCAAAGCTTTTACCAGGTTGGAGTGTTTGTGTAACCTTGGGGTAGCGGGGGCAGCCCCTATAATTAGCTGTGTGCGACCCTCCGCAGTTTGCACACTTTACTTCTACTTCGCTTTTGCCTTTATTAGGGCATTCTTTGGTTGGGTGGTTTCCTGCGCAGACTACACATTTGGGGTTCAACCTGCATCCTTTAGACCCGTGATTCCAGAGCTGACAATTATAACACTGATGATTTTGTTTTGTGATGTATTTTTCTACTCTCACCATTATGTATGCTAGTGTGTCTAATTTATAGATATCCTGCACATTTTCGGTCCTAAACAGGTGTATTTGGAAGATCGGTAGGGGTTCTTTTGTTTTAAATTTTTTAAGTTGGTTCACTTTATCAACCCTGAACCCTTTCTCCCTGAGTTCGGTTTTTATCTCTTCCGGATCCGTGTTGCTTGGTAGGCCTTTGATTACTACCTTGATGGGCCTCTCGGCTCTGTCGGCTATAACAAAGTATTCTATTTTTTGCTCATCCAGGTAGTTAGTTAATTTTCTAACATCGTCTGAAGATTCAGCAAACAGCTTAATGAATTCCCCAGATTCTTTAGCTTTGCATTTAATATTGTGCACAGTGTTTAATCTTTTAAGTATTTCTTTGTATTCTTTGGTTCTTTTCATCATTATTGGGGGGATTTTGGGTTGATTTGTTACTATTTCGATTTTATCCTGTTCGGCGTCTGCAGTGAGAGGGTTAAATTTGTTCGCTAAGGGGATTGGCTCGAAGGCAGCTGCCTTTTTATTTGGGATGAATTCCTTATTCCCTTTGTTACTTCTTTTTCTTTTAGGGGCCTGAAACCCGTCAGTATTTTCATTTTTTTTGTTTTTATTTTTGAGATAAACTACCTCTTTGACTATATTAATCTCATCGTTATTACTGGCTAATTTATCCTCCCCCGTGGGGGTAGCATTTGGTTCAATTTGGCTTGGGTTGCCTGGTCGCTCTTCGTTTTTCCTATCCATAATTTGGTTAAAGGTTTTGTTTACTAATGCATTAATAACAGAATCTCCGTCGCATGACTCGCAACTAACATCCTCTTCCAGGTAACAATTAAATTCCCTTATCTTAACATTATATCCTTCAAGTGTGCTTTTGAAATTATCACTATCAAAAATATTTTTAGGAATGCTCAGCATAAATGTCTGCCACTCACCCATTTGATGCTGGAACTGCTGGTGTAGCTCTCTCATTCCTGGAGTGATGTCTGCTAGGTCAGCCACTCTTTTCAGATCCTCCATTCTATTTATCGTATTGATCATCTCGTCTTGTAGAGCATTATTCAATTTCATCATCTCGCTGGCGCCCATATGGGAGAATTCCATAGGTGCATCGATGTTTTCATCTTCCTCCATCCTGGGTCCTTCCAAAACAGATCCCGCGGGGGACGAGTCGGGTAGGGTCGCAGCCGTCAGCTCAGGCGAAATCAGCTTAAAGTCCAATCAGGGGGAGCGGTCAAATCGTACGTCTTAACAGTTCGACTACCAAGGCTCGAATAACACCCGTGGCGCATTATGGTGTATAGTATTGCAAAATGTGGAAAAACGATACCATACAACTATATTTTAATTGAAACAATTTAAAAATCTAATATGTTTGGTTTAATACTAGGTTCTAATATATCCCGATATAAAATAACTTACTTCCCAATATTATAAATATTACCTATCTGAGTATGAAAAAAGAATATTTTTCATGCGTGTCTCGTTTGTGTACTTTTCCGTTTACTGAGGGCTTGAAATCCAAAATTTCGAAAACGCTACCGATGTCTTACTCACTTAGCAAACGAGACCGTGATTGAAGTATGTCTACATCATTTATAGCAAATGTGTATTTCAATACCGCGTATTTCATATGAATACTGTGTGGTGATATCTTAATAAGACAGATAACATCTACGGGAGATGAGCATGCTTTTGTCCTGTGGTTATGTTATCGGCCTTAATGCAAAGGTCCCAGGTTCTATCCTGAGCCCAACATCACCTCCCACAATGGTGACCTCGGACGTGATGAGCCTCCAACCTTCAAGCAGCTGATGTGTGGCGCCATCTACCCGCAACACAAAGTTGTCAGACTCACTTGACGCAGCAATACAAAATCGTCAGACTCACTTCACGCAACAATCTACGCACCCTTGCCTTAACGCTTGGCGTAACTGAAAAAATCTCTCCGCTCGCCAAACAAACATGGCGCATTAGAAATATAACAACCTCTCACTCAACAAACCAATTCATCACCACGCAACAACAACTCATATCGTTCGTCTAACTCACTGGTGGGTGAGTCTGTGGTGATATCTTAATAAGACAGATAACATTTACGGTAGATGAGCATGTTTTTGTCCTGTGGTTATGTTTTCGGCCTTATAATCCAAAGGTCCCAGGTTCTATCCTGAGCCAACTTCATTCCCACAACTGCATTATTTTTTTAGATAATCCTTTTAATTTAGTTTTTATTTTTAATTTCGAGTTATGAGTGCAATTCGTAATAAAAGAATTGGTTTCACTTTCCTAATAAGATTTGCTGTCAGAATTAATTATATAACTTTAGCTCACAATTAATAGATTTTAAAAATGTCAGACAATTAAAAAATAATTATTTTTATAAAACTTTTTTTCAAGAAGAGGATTTCGCTTCAGTTTACACAAATCAGGGTTTCAGTATTAAGAAAAAGGTAAAAGAAATGTGCTGATATTCTGCTTCAATATAATACTTTCAGCGTTTTATTTGAAGTGAAATTGGATGAGGATTCTCTCAAATGCAACTTTTTAAATATAAAATTGACATTTTTAAAAACATTTTGCTTCTTTTAATTTTATTTATTTATTTTTCTTTCGTTTCTTAACATTAATTACTTTTTATTTTAATAAAAAGGAAGGGCTATCTATAACATTTATTAAATTTTGGATGCATTTTTACTCGCAGATAGGACCGTAATATAAAGAGAAAAAAGAAAAAAAAAAAAAAAAAAAAAAAAAGAAGTCGTGATTTTTGTTTCCACGTTTCTGACTTCTTTAAATTATTTTAAAAAATTGAATTATTTTTTATCTATTTTTGAGTACAAAAACGCTTTCAGATAGACCAATAAAATGTGGCATATAGACTTTAAATCAAATTTTAACATTTCTATCAAATTTTGTAAGAAATCAATTCGTAGGAAATCTTTCAGTTCGGTTGCCCAATTACATGTCAGCTCAATAACCACAAAATATAAAGAGCTAGATACACAAAATTTAGACACCATTTTAATATTTAAAATGTAGAGGATCAAAATGTATCACATTTCGAATTAAATTAGTCAAGGGGATAAACTTATGTTAGCCTGCACTTTTGTATGCATATATAATTGCTAATTCAAAAACGTAACTTTATATATATATATAAAACTCAAAAACATAATAACTTAAATAAATGAAATCTAGTTTTCAGTTTTAGCATCAAAAATATCCATTCTTATCAAATTTTGAACAATTTGTGTCTCTTGTTGAATGTCTGTCTGTCGGTAACTGCGCATGAATACAGCTCAGAAACGAGATTATTTAAATAAATTGATATATGACTTTGTGATTACAATTCCAACTCTATATCAAATTTTGTTAAATTGGCCAGGAAAAAGTCCGATCCAAACTACATATTCTGTTTTCTAGTTCTTGATTATTAAATGCATGTCGTTAATTAATCTTCCTAAATTGTTAAATAAGTAAATTTCTAGATTTAGGTCGGTAATTGATATTTTGTAACTATTGTTCCTGAATGCCGTGTAGGACCTGCCATCTGGGGGGGGGTGCTCTGCACCCGGTCCCCACGACTGAGGGAAGACCCGCCCTGATTAATAATTAAAATAGTGTTCTGAATAAAAATGGCCTTTACACGCACAGAAAATATTCAAGTTTGATCACACTTTACTGGCTGAGCTTCGAGGCCGTTATTAGGCAATGACTGCGATGATACCTATTAAAATGGGGGATAGGGGATTGATTTATGAATAAAGAAATCCACTTCAGACATGTTAAGACAGAGTGGAGTGACTTCTAGGAGCTGGGGTGGGTTCATAAGGACTCGTAAATCCTCAGCTATGTACTTTTTATTCTGCATTTAATATAATATTTTTTATGCTTGCATCTATGTATGTTTGTTTATATTAAGTTATTCAAACAAAAAGTGAAATAATAAATTAAACGATCAACTCCTAGCAATGCACGTTGTATTACTTTTTCGCCGACCAAGACCGGAATGGAAAAAATTAAGGAAAAAGTTTTTATTTATCAGTCGCCAGATTTGGATATATACAAAGTTCATTATATATTTTGTAGCCTTGCGCAAATATGCAAAATATTATTAATATAAGGTAAGTAGATTTACAATCCTTTGCCTCACTTATTAGTTTATTGCTTATAGTATAACGTATAATAATTTGGTAATTCATTCTATAAATTCCTTATTACTATTAGATATAAAGATACCACACAAAAGAAATATCCATCTGGGTGTAAAAAAAGAAAATTATCAGAAGAGAAAATGAAGCAAAGCTAAACGTCGAAAAGTCACAAGTAGATCTGTTTTCTCTGCAACAAAGTAATTCCGTCAAAGATATTGCTTCAACTTCAGGAATTACAATTCAAGCTTCAACTGAGAAAAAAAGTGCTACGCATAATACACAGTCCATCAATAAAAATGTTTAAACGGTGAAATTCGTTGAAGAATCGTGCATTTATAAAAATGTGACAATCAGAAAATGAAAATAACAAACATTATTATCAGAGTGTAAATGATTCTAATGATTATTTCAAACAGCCTTACTATGTATTAAAAAGTTTAACAAAATTTCCAACTTGCAGTTTTATTATATAAAAATAATAATCATTCTACAGAAAAAATCCCAATAGTGACTTGTCCCAAGTTTGAAATTGATGTCAGTGGGCAGTTTTTAAGTTTTGAGTGATTCCCAGAAGAAGAATAGAGATTTTTTAGGAAAGTTAGAAATTGCAATCCACTTCATCCTGAGTTTGTTATTCAGATTGAAGTAATAATAACTTTTTTGTACGAAAAAAAATGATTTTTGTATTGAAATCAGCATTAAAATGATACTTAAAATTTCTCATTCAGTGAAATGAAACATTTTCTATAAGCATACAAAGTTAAAAAATAAAACGACTTACAAAAGTATACACAACTTTGACCCCCATTACAAATATATATATTTGAAATTTTAAGTCTGTCTTTAGAGTTCTCGCAAATACAAGCAAATATATAAACATAGACAGATATAAAAGTACACACATTTATTCTTATTATTAATAGAGATGAACATTTCGATTAATAATTATTGAAATTACTGTCATACTACATTTCAGATTTGAAGAAAAACGTTTTTTTAAATAACTTTTTACTAAACTAATGAGCAATTTAAAATTACTTAAAACTAAGGCATAAAATTTTGGATAGTAAAATTTAAAAATCTTATTTGTAATCTTTATAGTTATTTGTTTCGATTATTTTTGATAAATAAAAAATTCCTGATTGTACTTTAAAATTAAAATACCTATTTAAAGTTGCTGCCATCTGAACAGTCATGATAAAAAAAATGAGGCAGTGTAACCATCTATGAGATTATAATAATATATTAGAATACTACGGTTTTATTAAAAGAACAGATTCTAATAAATAGTGCAGTTTGAATTCATCTTTCTACAGAAAATGATTAAAAATACTCAGAAATAAGAAATAAATTATTACGTTTATCTCAAAAATAATAATTACAGAATATGGATTCATTTTATTGTTGCCATTCAGTAAATAAACATATTAGTTCCTGGATGACTTGCAATTGTACAATTTTCTAATCCTGATGATATCGCTTTTAGATAAGTTAGTTTTCTCTCTAGTAGGATCGATAATTCTCCCGTCTTTTCCAACCATCGTTTTGAGTCTATCCTTGTCCTTGGAGAAAGTGTATGATCCATACAGCATGATAGAATCGAAATCGAAAGGAGTCAGGAGTCGGTTATTTTCAGGTTCCAGTTTCTTGAATTGAGATTCTTGACCTGTGAATAAGAAAGGATCGAAAAGTTTAAAATTCTTGGGTTGTTCAAAATAAGGGAAAACCCGTATAAAAAGAAAAGTTTTTCTCCTAATATAGGCATAGCTATTGCTATTGACCTGTCCATGTAAGATGATAAGTGTATCTATTCCAAATCACCAAATGAGGCCCCAAACCATTAAGGAATCACTACTACGTTTCACAGTAGGAAGAGCTCTGCCCCCAATATTTTTTTACGTAATTTCCTTCGAACTGTATATAGGGCCAGACTTAACATAGTTTGGGATCCGTGCAAAGACTTCATTGGGGTTCCCCTTTGCTTCACTACTTCAACAATGGAGAACCTTGCATAGAGCTTGTCTATGGTATTTTCCGATTTGGGGCCCTCTCGGACGTGCAGGTCCGGGACAACTGTCCTACATTCCCCTGCTCTAGTCAGACCTTAACTGAATGGATTGATATTGGGTTTTGTAGATGTTCGTTCAGCTCAGATGTCATTTTTGCTGTCATGGTCTTCTTTCTAGAATCCTTAATGCCCGCCCTAGTCACACACTACTATTGTACATTGTATAACATTGATCTACATTGACAATATTGTAGAATATTGTTTAATATCAAATGACATCGCACAATATTGTTCAATACTATACAACAGGCTGTGTTACCTGGGACCCGTATCTAAAAGTTAGTTTGATTTATCTTCCACAGTTCGTTCTAGTTGCCATTGTTTTGCTATATCCTTTATATGCTGTCATAAACTTTGACACAGTGTTTCCCAGCAGCTGTGTCGCTGTGATTACCGATGCACGAACCAATCAGGCTCCCCCTATCTGTCGTCTTTGGAACTTATAAAAGTCTCCATTTAGTCTCAGAAAGAAAATAGAAAATGTACTATAATAAATCTCCATATCGTTGAAACTATAAGTAATAATGTAGTACAAGAAAATGGTTGTCACGTATTTAATTTATTCCTATACTATCATATATAGAAGTCATTGTTTCTAATGAGGCTTTCCAAATAATTTTGACAACTCTTGTATGTGGTACATTCAAGCAGTAATGTGATTTTATTGTTGAAGTTTTGTGTATAATGTATGGTTTGAGGTAACCGACTACGTTCGAAGGAAAAAATTTGAAAAATTTAATTTTTTAAAAACTATTTTTGATTTTTAGATGTATTATCAATTATAAACACTATAAATACAAAAACATTATTTGAGAACATAATATATTTTGAGAAATAGGAAAATTTGTGGTAAATTTTGGTCAAATTGAACCAAAACGGTTCACACTCTACACAAAATGGTAATGCAGTAATCCTATTTTTCTTAGTACACAAGTTAGAGAATGTAATGATGAATGAAAGGAACCAAAATCTAAGAAATATTTTGAGGTGCAAAGAATTTAAGGGTAAAAATATATGTATATATGCATTTTTTCCATAAATTTAGACCTTAATTTTTCTAAAAACACTTATAAATAAAAAAGCATTCCACTAACAATAAAACTTTTGGTTTATTTCATTGCCTGTATTATTTGAAACGCACGCTGAAATTTTTACGTAAATACCTCTATTAGTTTTGGGGATATCATGTGAATGGTAGATAATTTTTATGAAAATTAAAATTGAAGTTAAAGACAAATTTTAGCAGAAAAATAAATTTTACTTAAAATTCCACTAGATAATATGTTAGACCTTCCTTTTCTAAGAAAAAACAAATTGTTTTGGAAAGAGAAACGTCTCAATTACAAGAAATAACACTTTTTTTAAAAATCGCCAATGTGGTCGAATACCAGTGTTTTCAACGTAGGCGGATACCTTAATGTTCTTATTGGTGAAGTATGGAATGATGGAATCTCGTCATGTTATTTCCTGTCTTAAAAACTAGAAAAGTGATGATTCTCGAAAAGTGAGACATTTTCTTTTCTATTTTTTTTTAGATGAAGAATGCCCCTCTACTTTATATTGAGTATCTGAAAAAACAAAAAGCATTTAAGACTTAAAGGCAATTCGATGTCTTGCCAAAGATCAAATAAATCGTCAAAAAATTAGAGCATAGCCAGAGGAAGTGTAGAATGCTCTACGAAGGGATAATTTGAAGATAATGTTATTTAATATACAGCCACGAAGACTCTCGAATCGTTTCGAATGGAAATCCTCATATATTCACCTAGCACTTTTCTGGATATCTCTAATAAATGTGATTCTACCCATTTTCTGCTTATATTTCACATTATTTTGTTACTTCTTTAAAGTTTATAATATATTGGTTTGGCAACTAATGAGGATTTTAAATAAGAAGGAGAATTCATAATTTTTATTTATAACTTTAATCATTTAGGTATTGTTTCGTTTTTGCAGACATCTTTCAAGGTGTCCCATAATGCCAAACATCCTATTTTTGAAAACCAAAAACTGAATTAAATGTGATTTTACATCATCAATACCATTTAAAATTTTACTCGTTAAATATTTCTATATGGAACAAATAAAATTGTAATCTGAAGGCGCAAGGTCAAGGATAAGGCGCAAGGATAACACATTCCAACCTAGTTCCATTAATTTCGGCAAGTGACCAAAAATATGTGCGATTTTGCATTTTCCTGCAGGAAAATAATGCCCTAAGGAATGTTCAGTTCTGGTAGCTTTTCTTGAAGTGCATCCATCATTCAGTTTAACGAGTTGTTGAACGTACTCGTTTGAATCATTTGGGTTTTTGGTAAAAGTTAAAAGTGCAGAATTTCTTTATATTCCCTCGAAACTGATAGCATAATCTTATTTTTGGCCACTTTCAGCTTTTGCTGTCGTCTCGGCTGGTTCATCCTGCACCACCCACAAAATTTCCCTATAAATGTTGTTTTAAACAATCCACTTTTCGCTATCAGTAATTAATCGTTTCAGAAATGGATAAATTTCGTTATATTTCAGAAGTGAATTGAATTCGGAGCAAATTTCAAATTGAATGCAACAAACCTCTTTGCAGCCTCACGTATGACAATCTGAATCGATAATAGCTTTGATATGGGTTTCATTAACTTCTTCTGGATGGTCAGATCATTGTACATTTTTCTGTGAAAAATCTCTAGAAAGAAGTTTGCGGATCAATTTTGGTACTGCCTTTCTTTCAAAGCTTCATTCGCATATATGGCCCATCTTTGTGCTTGCGATGCGTTCTTGTTTGTTTGGAAATAATGAAATAAAATATATTCGAAATGATAATCTTGTTCTTCCATTTATTGATTGGGATAAAAAATGAAACTAAACAACTAATCACTAGAATTTTTGTTAATTAAATGAAAGGTGGACGTCCAAACGACTAGTAAACAATATTTCTGATGCTCGCCACATTAGTGACCTCGGACAATGAACACGCTCTTCGCTCACCATAAGGTTTGGCGCTATCGAAACACTCTCTTCGCTCGCCATAACACTTGATGCTATCGAAATAAGAAGATGGTAAAACAAAAGGATGCTCTAAAACCCTCCATTGACCAAATCCGCAATCACTGAATTGCCAAACCGGTAGTTTATAGTTACCGAACTTATGCTCATAGTAGTTATCTACTATTCGGTTCTGAGATGGAAGCGTCTGGCCTTTCTTTCTGCATTGAACTTATGAAAAGACTTTACACACATCACAAGGAGCAATGGGTGTGAAAGAAAAAAAATTGGTATCAACTTACCTTTTTTTATATTTTCCCAAAAGATTTTTATATATTTATCTCTGTCGGATCTGCTGTGCTCATGATAGAAACCAACAGCGTGCCCCAATTCGTGCAGGACAGTCCCCAGGAATCCGCATCCTTTTCCTAGGGAGAGGGTTTGAATCGCTTTGGACTTGGACATCCCGATTTGAGAATGGCACCTGGAAGTATAGGCGGATATTAAATGTATAGTAAAGTCGAAGCAGATATAGTCGAACAACTACTCCCTTTCCAGGTAGCACAGTCTGTTGCATTATATTGTACAATTCTGTGCGATATTATATGATATTAAACAATATTCCACAATATTAAACAGCATTGCGAATATTGATCAATGTCACAATATTGTACAATATCTGTGTGTTAATGACGGGTTAATGACGTTACATTCGCTTTTTATAAATGAAGTATTTTAGTCGAAAATCATCTCACACGTAGCAACATCGACTGTCGATTGATTGCTGATGTATCTATATTATTGATTCCAAATTCTAACTATTGATATTCAAAAATATTATCCTAAAATATCATATTCTAAGATAATAGTGATACTCAAAAATATTAGTAAAGATTTGAACATAAAGTTCAGTTTAGTTACATTAACATTCAATAAAAATATAAACCTTCCAAAGTCATTTTTTTTTGCTGTGAAACAGCTTTATACAACATCAAAGTTTATTTAATCGAAAAGAGAATCAAATAATTTCCTTGTTCCAAACTGATGACGATCTGAACATAATTGTTATTATTTATTCTACTGATCTTTCAGAGCTGTTATTATTATTTCTTTTTTACAGAACCGGAGCTTTATTATATGCAACTCCAATCATCAATATTTGTAAGATCGTGCAGAACACGATAGCAGAAAGTCAAAAAGGACTTATTTTCCTTATTATTTTTATGCCAATGAAATGTCATTTCATATGTTATTTTATTCTAATATCACTTAATCATAAAGGCGCTTTATGAAGGGACAACATTTAAAAGACATTGCTGATTAGACTTGATGCCAAAATTAATCTTATCAAAAAGAAACTAACACGCTTTTTGAAATTTTTTCAAATTGTTTTATCCATTGCCAAAATAAGTTATTTTTATTACGTTAGTACACACTGTACCAACGTATAAAAGACACTGAATACAGTGTGACGGCTTCTATTGGTATTGTGGTAAATTAATTCCACGAGAGGGCGCTCAGCACTTCTTCCGGTGTTAACCAGCAGTTAGAGGGGAGAGGGCAGAGAGAGTTCCCGACACCAAGGAATACGGACCGTCCGCCTAGAAGGGTCGCCACCGGAAACCGTTGAGACATGATCCTCTTCAAAGGGCCGAAACTGGAATTCTTGTGTTAAAAAATTCATCTGCAAATGCTCAAGGTGCCACGCGTAGGTGGAAAAGAAAAACTGCTATTATCCACTGTTCATCTCCATGACATTGCAATTAATTCTTCATCAGTGAAACTTCATTGTAAAAATCATCTTATATCCCTTCAATAAACCAATAATCTAAACCAGTGGACTGGTGCATTAAAACCCATCACACCCACAATATTTATTAGTTTTAAAGTGTCTCTGAAATTTAGTTTACATTCTCTATCATAATGGATATTCTGTATCACAAATCTATACTTATAATAAAGCTCAATGTGTGTGTGTGTGTGTGTTGGCGCTCTACAGGTCAGACCACTGGACCTACAGCTACCATATTTGGTACATGTATACCTTGGAGGTTGGGAATGTGCACCTCGGAGCCCTTTTTTCGAATTTTTAATTAGAATTTAAATTAATTAAAATTTAAGTGAAATTTCGACGTTTTTCCGCTATAACTTCCGAAAATATTATCGCACAAACATGATTTTTACGTCAATTTAAAGATTAAAAAATTAGCTTTCTAATGGTATCAGTGTTTTAATGTATAACTTAAGCCTCTATTTTTAACAAATTTACAAAGAAATATTTTGACCATGTTTTTTTGAGCACGTGACTGGATAAAATAAAAGAAAACAATGACGGAAGTTCAAATAATAAAAAAAAAACTATTATCGTAAATCAAGTCTAAAGAAATGATACTTTTTGCACGTGACTGGATAAAATAAAAGAAACATAAAATGTGATATTTTCTAAAAAAATAAATGCAAGGCAAAGGTTTCTATAATAATTGGCAATATATAAATCATTTATTCAACTAATTTTCTTTATTTATGGTAAACCTGATTTATTTTAGACAGGATATACATTGAAATCTTGACTTAATGGCATATTTCTATAATCGTTTGCAACATCTAAATCATTTATTCAATTTTTTTTTTTTCCTTTTTCGCTTTTTTTAAAAAAACATATTTAATATTTTTTGCAGCATCACGGGAAAAACATTTTTAATTTCAAGCCAATCAATGCCCGGAATTATTTCAAAGCTAATGAATATGTCACTTAATTGAAAATTTTAGAACACATTACTCATGGCGAACCAGCTGGTCACCAAAGGCGGCTAGTATATAATAAAGCAGCATTCATGAGCTGAATAATGATGTTTATTGTGATGTTAAATAATAATTTAATCTCATGATAGGTGTGAATTCAAGAAACCTGATTATCAAAGTTGCTGTAGTATAGACGACAATTTAAACATATCAACTCAACAATTTCTGTAAGCACGCAAAGGAAAATTTAAAGAAATGTATACAAATTCTTCTTGTAAATATTAAAGTATGAGCAAAAGGACGCCAAAATTTAAATTCTGTCAGGGAAGATAATTAATATCAATAAACCATGCCAATTAAGTTAAAATACATTTAATGACATTAAAGGACATGCTTTAAAAGGGGAAAAAAATATTTAAGACAATAACGTTTAACATATAAGAATTAAAATTATGCTCGGGGACTTCATCATGCTTTACGTTTGCTTCCGAGACATGGACTGATTGTTCATGGCTGCGGCGGCTAGAGTGCCGAGGAATATAGTTACGGTTATAAAGGTGGATTTACATTCAGCCAGTTACAAACCATCTAGTTAGATCACGTATACGCAGAAACTATACTGTAGTAAGTGTTATCCTGTACAGACAAAAACTTTCTAATGTTCGCTTTCTTAGCGCATGCGCAATCTTCCTTTAGCACATGCAGGATTTTCTCATAAACTCCTGCATGTGCTGGAATCTCATAAACTGTGAGTGTAAACCTATCATTAATTTAACTAAAATTCTTTTCCTAACAGCAGTGAGAGTTATTTTGTTGCACCAGTAAATTTACCTTGTTCCATTTCGTTTCTACAGATTAAAAGAATCTGATGATCCCTCATTTTATTACCTTATATACATATTTTTTTTTTATTTTGTTGTATAAAATATTAAGGGAAATACTGAAATCTGCACAACAATGCCTAAGTAGATATGGAAAAGTTCGAAACAAAAAATGGCGTTATATAATTTTAAAAAATGTGAGCCCAGATTAATGTTGTAAAGTAGTCGTAATCCAGAAACGGAGTTGTCGACATCCTACATAGTGAAAATGAAAATGGCGAGGCCATTACTATCGTCAACAAACATCCCAAAACTCGGTCAATTTCAAACATTTGGAAATTTATTTAGTTAAAATATCAGTGTTTCAAGATTACACTACAAAATACGATTAGCAATTCTAGAGAACTATACAATAATTTAAATTCCGTAATTATTTTAGTAATACTTTTATTTACTCAAAGAAAATAAAAAAATTAACAATGACTTTATTTAAAGCGTTTTGCAGTGAATGCATATGTTGATATTTAACTGTTCAGAAATTGATAATTAGGTTGCTAATACAATCAATATTTTTTGCATTAGTCCTATTATCAGGATAAGTCAACTTTAAA
>JAPMOQ010048648.1:1149572-1160770 GCA_026543055.1 Argiope trifasciata
AGCAATGCGCCGGATACCAACTAATTTTCTATAAAAAAAAATTTCTTCATAATTTTAGCTGATAATAAGCTAAAATGAAATATACAAATAAAATATTTTTATATGAAGTGTGTTTTTCTCCTAAAATTGGTGTTTTTTCTTTTTAATTGGAAGAATGTGCAATCTAATTCATAGTTAATTGTAAAATGTGATCCATTATATAACGGCTTATAATTTAGACGTTTGACATTAGAATTACTACAGTGGAATTGATGGCAAATAAAGTCTCAAAAGATTGGATGCGACCAAAGAAAAGTTTAAATTAAACACAATTTATTAAGAAAATAAAATCAAACGTATTATGAACTATTTACAAACACGATAAAACATTTGTACAAGGACGTTCATTACGGGACCTGATATCACCACCGATGCATATTACAAACATAATGATACATGTTTATATCATGTCTTAAATCTTACATTTGCATATCGGATCAAATAAATCCCAGATACCATATCATAAAATAACTTATATGTTTAATGTCAAGAGAAGTGATTTACTTTAAATAAAGACGCACAATAGCGGGTTCAAAATGCATTGCTTCAAATTAGAATAAGGTACGAGAGATATACGAGTTTAGAAATTAGTACCTTAATGCCGAAATTTCCTGACTTTAATATTTCAAAATATAGTTTTTTTTTTTTTTTTTATCAACTGAATAAAAGCATTCAAAGAGCCTGACGAATTGTTTAAAGAACAAAAGAAAAAAAATGCAATCTACTCTAAAGAAATAAACATTGACAAGTAAACATGTAAATTTATAGCAACATATTTAAGTATATATTAATTTGTCAGGAACAATTCTGTAAAATAGAATTATCATTTTATAAATATTTAAAATGAGAAACTTGTTTCAATTAAACTTTTCATATACTTTTATTAAAATTGTTATTTCTCTTGCAGTAAATTACGAATTTTAGGTAAGACCACTTGGATTTTTATTTTCAAAGTTCCATGAACTTTTATTGTATGTAATAAAAGATACCAGTATTCGTCCATTATCTACATTTAGCATTACCATGCGATAGGTACGAAATGTTATATTTAACTTCAACCTAACATTCTTATTAGATCTTACGTGTACTTTTTTTGATTAATCGCTGGAATTCGATTAAAAAAACAAGAATTAGAAACTCGAATGTGTTTTTGAAAGACTTTCATCGACTGATCGAAAACAAAATTCGACATCTGAGCTTAATAAATTTAATCAATTATAGCTATTAGATAATCAGTTATAGTTTATTCATTTTAGCTACTGGGTTTTTATGGTATGCAAAAGTACAGGTAGATTGACTTGTTTATTCTTTGTTGGACTTGATTTCCAGATTTGATATGGATTAACATTTTAGATGCCAAAACTGAGTAACAAATTTTATCTATCTGGCTGTTTAATTTCTGTAGTTATCTTGTTCATGTATTCGGACAACCAAAAAGATATATGTCCTCTGAATAGATTTCTCTCAAAACATTGTTACGAATCTGTACTTTTGCTTCCCCGTTTTAATAATATTATCTAAGAAATTTACATGATTTACAGATTTAAATGATTTACAGTCATCTGTATTGGACGGTCCCCGGGCATCGCATCACTGATTCCAAAGCTTGGCGACAAAATTGGCGACCATTTGGTGACAGAATGGATAACACTCGAAGCATCGAGAATTTTCCCGATCCGTTCATTAGAAACCGAGATACATCCAGAATGCTCTTGATTGGTCTAGGTTTTAGTCTCGCCTCTCGGAGCTATATAAAGAAGGGAATCTGATAAATTGACTTGAATTGAATTGAGAGGCCTTGAAGAGGAGTTTTGAAAGGAGGAATCGCCAGTGTGTGATCAATCGAGAAGACCTGAATTGAAAGGTCTTAAATTGGTAATCTTAAAGGAGTGGTGGTCGATTAGTAGACCTGAACTGAGAGGTCTTGAATTGGTTGTGGATAGGAATCCTGAAAGGAGGAATCGCCGGGAGAATACAGGCGGAGTGTTTATTTGCTGTGAGCCGTATTCTGCCGAAGCCTTTGTCTTAGCCCGTCATGTCGTCGTTGTGAAAGGAACAGTCCTGAACTGAGAAGTATTCGCTTTGTGTGAAGTAGTGAGTCGGCAGCGAAAGCGAGAAGAGACAGAGGAGAAGTTTTAGCCGTTTGGTGAGGCCTACGCGAGCGTAGACAGAATCCTTCAATTCCCTTTCCTGCTGAATCCTGTCTGGTCACTTTGTGCTCTGTGGACGTTGTCACTACGGAAATTCTGAGCTTGTATTACTGTTGTTATTGTGAGCTATAATTTGCTGCCCTGTGTTTTCGTCTCAATTGTGCATAGTTATCATCTGTAAATAATTGTCATCTCTGTGCTGTGAATATTTGTTGTATTTGTGCTGTCCTGTCTTCGTCCTGTAAATAAATGTCATCTGTATTGTGTCTCCTACTAAAGAACTGATCATTGTTGTGCTCATCTTCTACATCATACACCCAACCATACAAGGAAACGAACCGGACGGATTAGGATAATATAGGAGGAAAATCTGTAACAATGTGATAGAAATCTACAGATTATTAACATTTAGCAAGAATTTAGTATTTTATTGAATCTCTCATACGCCCACTGGGGTGGCTAGGTGATAAGGTCTTGACTTCGAAACTGGAAAGTTTCAGGTTTGAGACTCGATTGCACTGAAGAACCATCGTGTAATCTGGTATGAGGCACATTAAATCCGTCCGGACCAAACGTCCTCCCACTTGTGTTACGGGAAAGCTTGGAGAGGTGGGCATCAGTGGCAGGTGTCATCCTCGTCATTTGACCGCGGTCCAAAAATATGCTGCCAATCTCAAAATTGCCCTAGTTTTGCATTAAAATGGGACATTAATGTAACTAAACATATAAAACTTGGCTAGATATTTGGCGATTAATCTTAAGCATATGGTTAATAACTTCTGAAAATGAATTTGTGTTCTAGAGGGATTTTTTCCTACCGAATAAAAAGGAAATTTGATATGAAGCTACATTTGTAGTCACAAAATTCCTATACCTAATTTAATATATTTTATTCATTTGCGCTTATATGTTTTCGAAAGTACAGAACGACAGATCTGTCATGGGATTCGCTCAAAATTTTATTATCTACACTATAGATGTTAAATATACTACGTACCTAGTTTTATCCATCTAGTTCTTCTCTTTTTGTAATTATTGTGTTGACTTATGCTCGAACAGCCGGACAAACAGACTTCTTCTGAATGGAGTTTGAACAAAATTTGATAGAAATCTACAAATATGAAGCCTAGACCAGATACCACATTCAATTTGTTTAATTCAAAACATTTTTTTAGCTGTACTCACAGACAGATATTATTTGAAAAATGCGAAGTATAATTCAAGGAGTTCTGAAACGCTGTGATTCATCAAAATCTCAAGTCCGAATTCTTTAAAGATTACAGTGTTTTGTCTTTATACGTGGGAAAATAGAAACATTGTAGATAAAAAATATATTCCCGTATCTCTGGACTTATCTAGATTATTCAAAGTGAAGCTCTACCTTTTATCGTACTGTATTCAGAGTCGCCCTTCTCTATAAAGGAGCCTAGTGCAAGAAACCATATAGGGCTCTAAATTTTTGCGAAGTAAAAAAAGAAAGGAAAAAAAAGTATGAATAAAAATAGATGTTACTATTGAGTGTTTATTTAATGCTAGATTTTTTTTTTTTTGCTATTTATTAATTTAAAAAAAATAATATATTTTTTGTAATTTCTTTTTTAATGTTTAATATAATAAGTAGAGTTAAACGTTCTGCGCACATGGGAGCTCAGTTCTCTTTGCTGTAACTGGCAACTTAAAAACGTTTTAACGCAGTTAATACATTGGAAATAAGTTGTAATTTTTATTCAATATGTCTTGTGCATACAGCATAAATAATTCTAAATCTAATCCCATAGGCAAACCATCTACATCTTTATTATCTATATATTTATTATAAAACTTTACACAGTTTTATATTAAATATGTAGTGCAATTCTTCCTTTTTAAAAAGTTTTTATATCAATGAATAGTTTGAAATGATTTTAAATGTATCTTCTCTCTGCAAATTAATAGTACCAACAACAGTGTAAAAATGCATATAAATTTTGTTAACCTGTTTTTCTTAAATTTCATCCCCTTCTATTTCGGAATATAATTTTTTTCTTTCTTGAATTTTTTTTTCTGGAAAGAGTTTTGGAATATTGAAATTAAGGGCTATGGCCCTTTTGTTTGGTCTAAAAGGATCTTAAATCTTTTTCTTAAATTTCGGTATTAATTTTATTGACTAAATTAAATTAATAAAGAATAATCGTTTTAGATCCAAATAATTTATTGACTGCCTTAATTTTAGACAATATTGCGAACTATGCTATTAAACCTAAAATAAATGGCATTTCTTGTATTGAATCGAATCCAATAGAATTTTCGGTACCATGGTGGAGAGGTATGAAATCAATACGACGGACCTCTTAAAGAATTATTTATTTTGTTGTCCGCTTAAATGGGACCTTTACAATTTATCCGCTATGGGACATAGTTATTATAGAATTTGCTCCGCTTAATCGGGAGATTACTCCGCTTCATGGGAGATTGATGTTTACAGTATGAAAGCTTGTAGCTTACTGAATAGTTTTTCATTTTCCAGTAGGTGGCGCTGTTCATGTGGGCGGGGCACATGACGTTGATCTTAACATACTCCCGCCTTGAAATTATACAATTTCAATTACAGATACAATTATACGATTACAAATTAAACAAATTGCCATATAAACATTCGATACAAAACAATATGCACATTATACATTACAAAAAAGAAATAAAATATATACATATATGAAATTCAAATGTACTGTATATCCTTTGGAGATACATTAAGATCAATTATATAAAGCAATTTAATATCATGTGTAATTTACAAATGTTCAATTATTTATGGGAAGCAAGCATATTTGGCTTATGCCTCTTTTAACAATGCCATTTGCAACCTTGACGGTTACTACTCTGACTAAACCATCTGAACCCTTAACTATTTCTTGGATTCTACCTAATTTCCATCTATATGGAGGCAAATCAGTGTCCTTAAGTATTACCATATCATTAGGTTTCACATTATCCTTTGTAAATTGCCACTTGTTTCTAAGATGAAGATTATTTAAATAATCCCGCTTCCAACCTTTCCAAATTTGTTGCAATAATTTAGCTACCCTTTTCCATCTAGACAAATAATTATCTGCCCTTTCAATTAATGATGGTTCAGCAATTGACGTTAAAGGACGACCAATTAAAAAATGGCCTGGCGTTAAGGCTGAATAATCATGAGGGTCAGAAGACATTGGAACAATGGGTCTGCTATTCAAGATTCCTTCAATTTCAGCTGTCAAAGTTAAAAATTCTTCAAAAGTTAATTTAACAGCACCTGCCGCTCTTTTTAGATGATGTTTGAAGGATTTGACTCCTGATTCCCACAAACCTCCAAAATTTGGAGATCTTGGAGGAATAAATTTCCAATTAATACTTTCTGAAATTAGATAGTTAGCTAAATTATTATCAGGGTTACTTACTAATTTTAGCAGTCTCTTCAACTCTGAATTTGCTCCTACAAAGTTCCCAGCATTGTCTGAGAAAATACAAGAACATTTGCCTCGTCGTGCAAAGAAGCGTTTTAAAGTTGCAATTAAAGCTTCAGATGTTAGATCGGTGACTAATTCTAGATGAATTGCTTTAGTAGCAAAACAAATAAAGACTGCTACATAAATCTTTTGAAAGATACCCTTGCGTTGACCTTTATATTTAATTAAAAAAGGGCCACAGAAATCTATCCCACAATTTGAGAATGGTGGACTAGGATTAACTCTCTCAGCTGGCAGGTTTCCTAACAATTGGTTACAGCTGATTGGTTTGTTTTTGAAACAAACAACACATTCATTAACTATTTTTCTGGCTAAATTCCTCCCGCCAATTGGCCAAAATTCCTGCCTGACAAGGTGCAGTAAAGTTTGGGGACCTACATGCAAATGTTTTAAATGAAATGAGCACATTATTAGTTTTGTAAGCCTGTGATTGGAAGGCAGAAGCTTAGGATGTCTTTCGTCTACAGTTAGCTTACTCTTTTGTAAACGGCCACCCACACGAAGAACATTATTTTCATCTAGAAATGGGGCCAAGTTTTTAATTTTACTCTGATTTAGATTAACATTCTTAGATAAAACTTTAACTTCATCTGCAAATTCAGACAATTGTACCTTTCTTACCAAGAAATTAGAAGCTTCCTTGATCTCCTGTATTTCCAACTTACCTTTCCTTCTTTCAGTAGGAGACTTCATATTAAACACAAATCTAAAAATATAACTAACAATACGACAAATTTTAGTATAATTATTACTCAAATTCAAAATATTAGTAACAAATTCATCAGAAATTTTACATGATAATACTGGCTCACTGGAAGTTTTAACTTCCTTAAGATATTCTTCATCATTTTAGAGTCATTAATTTCTACAGGTAAACACATATTTGATTTTATGAAAGATGGTCCATTAAACCATAATGAATTGTTCACTAGGTTTTTAGCTGACACACCTCTGGAAATAAGATCTGCAGGATTGTCTGCTGATTTTACATGTCTCCAATCGTAATTTGGGCACAACAAATTGATTTCCCTTACTCTGTTTGCAACAAAAGTTTTTAACCTTTCTGGTGGAGTTTTTATCCAGGATATCGCAATTGTTGAATCAGTCCACATGTAGATGTGATTAATTGGCACTTGAATAGTTGATATCACCTTGGATACAAGACGAGCCAACAGCAATGTTGCAGACAATTCTAAACGGGGTATAGTCATCGCTTTGATGGGACACACACGTGACTTGCTACACAAAATGCTGGATTGCACTTCACCTAATTCATTTTTGGAGCACAAATACAAAACTGCGCCAAATGCCTTGCTAGAAGCATCTGCAAATGCATGTAACTCGATGGAACTTGAATTGTTGATGAGTGAATTTCTTGAAACTTCTAGCTCGTTCACTGCCGGTAAGTCCTTTAAAAAATAAATCCAGTCATGCAAGTCATTTGGTGGAATTGGATCATTCCAACTCAGCCTTTGAAGCCAAAGTCTCTGCATGAATAATTTCGCAATTGTAATCACAGGAGCAATAAGACCCAACGGGTCAAACAATCTGGCAATAGTTGAAAGAACTTCTCGCTTTGTGAAATTATTCTTTAAATTGCAAGCCACTCTAAACGTGAAAACGTCGGATGTTGGGCGCCACAGCATTCCAAGAGTCTTTACTGTGTCAGACTCTGATGGAAATGAATATTCTAAATTTTTTTGATCATTCAAAAGTTCGGAATCGTTTGAAACCCACTTATGGAGTTCCATGCATCCCTTCTTTAACAGCTCAATTAATTGATACTGTAAATCTTTAGCTGCTTGCAAGTTATTACTACCAGTCAAAATATCATCTACATAAGTATTCGTTATAAGTTTAGCGGCTGCTTCAGGGTAGTTATTTTGTTCCTCTTCAGCGAGCGCCTTTAAAGCTCTAGTCGCTAAAAATGGTGCGCAGGTTGTACCATAGGTAACAGTGCATAACTTGTAAGTTTCCACAGGAGCAGATTGATTAGGCTTCCAGAGGATCCTTTGCAAGTTTCTATCGGATTCATCTATCAAAATTTGCCGATACATTTTTTTTATGTCAGCACAAAATGCATACTTGTAGGTTCTGAAATTTAAAATTATAGAGCAAAGCTCTTGTTGCACTGTTCCCCCATTTAATAAAATAGAGTTAAGAGAAACTCCATTATTTGAAGTCGCAGAAGCATCAAAAACAACACGTAAAGGTGTAGATGAACTTTCGGGACGAAAAACTGCATGGTGAGGAATGTAAAAGTTTTTACTTTCGGAATCAACAGAATCAACAATTTTCTCCATATGATTAAGTATGAAATATTCGTCGATGAATGCCTTGTATTGTTCTGCCATGATTTCATTTTTATTTAACTTTTTCCAAAGCAAATTCAATCGCCTCTCTGCCATTTCCCTTGAATCCCCTAATGTTGAGCGTTTGTCTTCGATTATTGGCAGTTTGACAATAAATCTTCCAGAATCATCTCTCTTGTAAGTTGAGAGAAAATGTTCTTCACAATACTGCCTTTCAAATGTCTTTGAATTATCTGTGTTATCACCCGGAAATGATTCGATTTCAAAGAATTCTTTAACTGAGTTTTCTAAAATTTCCCTTTCAGAAATTAATCCAGAAAAGAAATGAGACTCAGTCCCTTTAAGTGTTCCTGTGACAAGATATCCG
The DNA here is from genome assembly GCA_026543055.1 of Argiope trifasciata. Lineage (NCBI taxonomy): Eukaryota > Metazoa > Arthropoda > Arachnida > Araneae > Araneidae > Argiope > Argiope trifasciata. The sequence continues at coordinate 1,157,932 of JAPMOQ010048648.1, forward strand.
AACACACTATTTTGAAGAAGCAATGAATTATCATAAGATCTAAATTTTTCAGATTTCAATATTTCGAAGAATAATTCAGCCCCTAATAAAACATGAATTTGACTGGGAATATGGAACGTACTGTCTGCAAGTTTTATTTCAGTTGGAAAGTTTATGTTATTAATGTTTATTTTCCTTGCAGGTGTTAAATCAGTAATTTTAGGAAGAATCAAAAAAGAAACATCCCTTGAAAAATCATTGCTTTCGTTAGAAATAGTAGCTATCAATCTATTTTTAACTAAGAATTCATCACCGGAAATGCCAGAGATCTTACAATTTATTTTTTGCTTTTCTAGCATTAAAGAATCGGCAACATCCTGTCTTAATATATTTACACTACTTCCGCTATCTAAGAGAGCTTTTAATTTTATTTTTTGCCCAACAGTATTTTCAATAAGAATATTTGCTGTGCACAAAAGAGTATGATTTATTTCTGACGGTTGAATGTTCAAGGTCGATCCACCCGAAGAGTAAAAAACCTCAGCGTTCGGATTTAGAGTTGCATTTGATTGCGCAACACTATTTGAGCTAGGCAAAACATTACTTTCGTTTTGCTGATCTAAATGAATTAATGAGTTATGGCCTTGTTTTTTACATACTCTGCAGATATATTTAGACTTGCATGGCGCGTTATGGCACTTTAAACAGTTTTTACATAAATGATGATTTTCTAATACTTTAATACGTTCAGCAACATTCAATTTTAAGAATTCATAACATTTTTGTAACGGATGTTCAGTATTACAGAGTACACATTTCTTCATAAATTGATTGCCTTTATTAGAACTGACAAATAAATTTTTCGCTTTATTTCCTGTTCCTTGAAATTCCCTTTTGAATCTGTTATTCGACGGATTTTTTCCTAACTGATCTAAAACTAATGCTCTTGATTCTAAAAACTTTAAGAGCTCTTTCAGAGAAGGAATTTCTTTCGATTGCAACGATAACTCATACGACTTTCTTGTCTCGTTATCTAGCTTCTCTAATATAATATTTACCAGAATAGCGTTAGTTAGATCATTACACTCTAATTTCAAACTTTTCAATGCTCTTAAACTTTTATTAACGGAGTCTGTTATAGATTTTAAACCTTTGGATGATTCAAAACTCAGTTTCTGAATTTTTAACATATTGTCAATATGAATATCTACAACAGCTCTCCTATTCTCAAAACGATCTTCGAGAGCACAAAATAAAGAATCGAAAGTGTCATCACTTGTTTCAATTGATTTTGCTTCACCACGGAGGGCAGATTTTAAATAAAATAACTTTTGATCCTTTGAAAGATCCTTGTTTTCATTAATGAGACTTAAGAACTGATTTTTAAAATTCGAAAATTCTTCTATTTTTCCATAAAAGGTAGGTAAGGGAATTTCAGGCAACTTAGATTTATGTTCTATATGCTCAATATACGATTTCAAATCTTCATTGTGATCTTTTTTAGTTTCATTAAATGTTACAAGATCACCATTATTGTATTTAGAGAGTAAGCATTGAAGACTTACCTCTATTTCATCTCTTTCATCCTGTAAAGAAAACATTTCTTCATCTGTTTTTTTACTAGCTTGTTCATCTTCATCAAGTTCTAAATACTTGCTGTATAATAATTCCAGTTCTTGTTTCACCGATAATACACTGGTTAGTTTTTGTTTTGCAGTTAGGACAATCTTTGTCTCATCATCGGAAGTTGATGACGCATCAATGAACTTCTTGATGTTCGTTAGTTTGGTTTTGATGGCACCTCGTGCCCGATTTAAATCCTTAATGGTTGCTGTTTTTGTAGTGGATTTCGCATCCATATTTGCTGATTTTCTCCGGTCGCTAGGACCAAAATGGAGAGGTATGAAATCAATACGACGGACCTCTTAAAGAATTATTTATTTTGTTGTCCGCTTAAATGGGACCTTTACAATTTATCCGCTATGGGACATAGTTATTATAGAATTTGCTCCGCTTAATCGGGAGATTACTCCGCTTCATGGGAGATTGATGTTTACAGTATGAAAGCTTGTAGCTTACTGAATAGTTTTTCATTTTCCAGTAGGTGGCGCTGTTCATGTGGGCGGGGCACATGACGTTGATCTTAACACATGGTATCATCGTTATTTGCATCAATAATTCTTTTAGGGCATCACAAGTTTGTTTAAACTATGTATATACTTTAACCGAATCTATTTTGGCTTCCCAAGGAGTATTGCATTATGATGTAAGACTAAAGTTTAAATGTTTTTGTGAATTTCTTATCTTTTTGTAAATGTGGAAAATAATAAACATAAACTTTACAATATCCCCTCCCCTTTCAAAAAATAATTAAAATGTATAATCCTGGAAGTGGCATCACGAATTAATAAATTAAAAGAATGTGATAGGTAAGGCACATAAATTGCATGAGGATTTAGAACAATTATTCGAGAATATAATCTTTATATGTCCCTTTCAAGTAGCTACTATTGTCATATGCCTGACTTTTATAGTTCATAATATCTCAATCAAGTTCGCTTGGTTGTAAATTAGAATTTTTGTTACTCCTTTGGCGTAGGTGTTGGCGGAATTGTGCCAATACGTAGGTTGAATTCCACCAAGGATCGAACCTGCGATGTTCGGGTTTGAAATCCAGTAACTTATCCACTATACAAAAATGGCCACCAATGTTTAGTGGTAGTTATTGACTTATTAAGATGTCACCGCACTCTTTTTTCCATTCACATCAATAAATCGTATTTATAGTTAAACTTTATCTTTGAAGTTTGCATACCTAATAATGATTGAAGTTTGCATACCTAATAATGATTGAAGTTTG
>JAPMOQ010048648.1:1160780-1247307 GCA_026543055.1 Argiope trifasciata
ACCTAATAATGATTGAAGTTTGCATACCTAATAATGATTGAAGTTTGTTAATTTGTTCCTTATGAGTAATATCAAGAATATATTCGATTTAGATTCTATGGAACGCGGCTGCTTTTATGTCGTCTTTAATTTTGTTCAGGACTTTATTTACTAAAGCAAAAATAATTTGTTCTCGCAATCTATGTGCTAAATGATGTATAATTCTATTTTCTGACTTTTTCAAAATTCTGTTTATATGTTCTACTAGTCGCCTTTGGCGACCAGCTGGTTTGCCATGGGTAATGGGTTCTAACATTTTCAATTAAATCACATATTCATTAGCCTTGAAGTAACTCCGGGCATTGATTGGCCTGAAATTAATATTTGTTTTTTAAGATGATGGATGGAAAGTTCTAAAAGAGAGCTTTTTCCTAATAATATTCTTTAATTTTATAAATCAGTCAGTTTTAATGATTGATTTAGAAGACTGATTGATGTAGCAACTTTTATTTAAAATATTAATAAAAATATTTTGTAAAATATGGGTCACAGAGCAAAGTATGAAGAAATCTAAAAGTCATTATTCATAAATGCATTGTTTAACTCAAACTATATAAAATGTAATTATTTACTTCATTTAGATCAAATTAATAGTATTAAACAATATGTATGCCTATTAATAATATTTTACAAATTGGCCATTGGAAAGGAATTTGAATGCATATCCTGTATAAGTTCAATCCTTATAAATTCTTCCTTGCATTTCTTCCGATTTAATTAGCGATGATAGTTTTTTAATTTTTTTAATTTGAACTTCCCTCAAAATGATGGCAAAAGTCTGATAAAAACTAATTTTTTCCCTTTGACGTGCTCTTGAAGATTTTATAAAAACCTTAGCTTTGCATTTATTTTTTTTACAAACTATCACATGTTATAATGAAAAAAAATATTGAATTAATGATACAGATATTGCAAACGATTATAGAAATATGCCATTAAGTCGGGATTTCAATGCATATCCTGTCTAAATTCGATCAGGTTTACCGTAAAGAAGATTTATTGAAGTAATTATTTAGATATTGCAAACGATCATACAATCCTTTGCTTTGCATTTATTTTTTTTAGAAAATATCACATTTTATATTTCTTTTATTTTATCCAGTCACGTGTTAAAAGTTGCATTTCTTTAGATTTATTTTGCGATGATTGTTTTTTTTTTTAATTCGAACTTCCGGCATTCTTTTATTTTATCCCGTCACGTATAAAAACGTGGTTAAAATATTTCTTTAAAAATTCGTTAAAAATAGAAGCTTACGTTATAAATTAAAAAAACTGATACCGTTAGAAAGCTAATTTTTTAATCTTTAAATTGATATAAAAATCATGTTTGTGCAATAATATTTTCGGAAGTTATAACGGAAAAACGTCGAAATTTCGCTTAAATTTTAGTTAAGTCAAATTCTAATTAAAAATTCGAAAAAAAGGGCTCCGAGGTGCACATTCCCGACCTCCAAGGTATACATGTACCAAATTTGGTGGCTGTAGGTCCAACGGTCTGGCCTGTAGAGCGCCAACACACACACACACGAACACATTGAGCTTTATTATAAGTATAGATTACCAATTAGTCATATTTACTTAACAAATCGATTAATTAAAAATGTCCGTTATCAGGCGTTCCTATTATTTCAACGGTTTTTTGAAGTGGAAAATAATTAAATGCTAAAGTTCGAATCGCATCTACAGCTCACTGAAATATTAATTTTAGTCGTCACGCTTCTTTATTTATAGTAACTTGATTTGTTTAAACAGCCAAACGTGAATTGAGTCGTTTAACAATTCTTTCCAAGCAATAAACGAATTAAAGTCATAAATAAAACGCTCATAATTTCAAATTACAGTTCACAGCTTTCTCCATTTATTATAGCCACTTATAAATCCTGCAGATTGCTCATTTCCGCTTCCTTTGGGAAATATCATAAAAGAAAAAATAAAGGGTTGCGTTTTTGAATAAATTAACAGCCGCTAAGCTGAGTTTCATCATTTGGCATTTTAAAAGAAAGTAAATACATAGGGGAAAATGATCTATATTCTCAGAAAAAAATCCTTTGTTTAGTAAAGGAGCAGTTTAAACACCGAAAATTATACTAGGCCATAACCCTGGATCATTATATTCATTTGATCATATTTGTTATTGTAATTTTAGTCGTTATTTTCTAAACGAATAATTTGTTTTCAGTCATATTTGTATAAACATAACGGTTCTTCAAAGAATTTCTCAGTTTTTATATATTTATTACAAGACTGTGAAGTTTGTGCTGAACCTTCTTCTTCAGTTGAAGTTTGAGTTGCAACTTCTGAACTCGTAGCAATTTCAATGCCAGAATTACTTTGTACCCAAGAAAACATATATACTTGTGATTCCTTAAAATGTTTCTTGTTTCTTTCCTACTAATTTTATTTTCTGACATCCAGAGTGATATTTATTTTGCATGTACATGATTAGATCTAACTATATTAAACATTTTATTGAACGAATTTTCAAAATACTACATGCAATCAAACTTAGTAGGTGAGGTAAATGACAGTAAATATATTGTTTTGTTTATAATACGGAGCACACTTGCAATAGGCAGTAATATATCCGTAAATTTGCTATATTTCCAAATTTTTCTAGTTAAATATCTTCCCACCCCTCTATCATTGATCCGAACATTATTTTAGATATTGATCATGTTGGGGCCCCTTCAATCGCGAGGTCTCGGTGCATAGCATTCACCCCAGATGGCCGGTCCTGACTGTATTATTTATTTGCCAAACTTGTTATTCTTTAATACTGAGATATACCTCATTCTGGCCATATACCATATTTCAACAATAAGGCCGCGGTAGCCTGGTTGGTAGAGCGTCAGTCTCGTAATCGAAAGGTCGTGAGTTCTGTCCTCGTCTCGACCAAAGACAGCCGTGTTGGCTAATGGCAGTTGGGGCACGTTAAATAGGTCGTGACTGCAAAGTCCTCCAAGTTCCCATAACAAATTATACCTCTGGGGGTACTGAATCAGGGATGAGTCGGTCTCTGATTTGGATCTAAATTCTGACTTGCAGATGGATGAACGAGTGCATGAATGAGTTCGACCACCCCCTAAAAAGGGTTGTGTCGTGTGTGTTCGAGCAAAGTCGTACTTTCACTTTAACGATGCTCATTAACAACGAAAGGCGCACACCTCTGCCTTTATTCGAAAGAGCTCCGCTCATTCGGGCTTGGTATGACCAAGTAGCATTAGACCCACCACCATTTTATCCATTCTAATTCAAAACATTTTTTAGCTGCATTCACTCACTGCCAAATATAATTCTGAAAATTTGATTTTGAACATAAAGATTTCTGAAACGCTACAATTCGTCAAAATCCCCAGTACAATTTTTTTTAATGATTACAGTACTTTCCCTTTGTTTATAAGAAAAAAAAAAAAGCATTATAGGAAAAAAAAAAATGCGTTCGTATATATGTGGGTTTATCCAGCTTATCCAACCTAAAGCTCTACTTTTTACTTTGCTACATTATATATTTACCAAACTTTTAAAAACTAAGATATCCATAACAATCCAAGATGTGAAGATTAAAAGATCTAACTTCCAGATTAGGTACTATTGAAATGCAATACATGTCAGCGATGCTCTAGAAGTTAATAAAAAAAAAATCTTTATGTCACGAATGAAAAATGGGAATGCTGCATGGAGCCGGGCAATTTTTAACGTCAAGCGACTATTTGAATTTTTTATACAAGTTCTAAACGAAATTTCCAAATATAATGGTATCTACAAACTTCAACAAATCCTCCTATGCCTTTTAATATATGTAGCTGACAAACTTGGATAATTTTGCGATTCAGATACATATATCTGAACGTACTAAACCTTCAAAAAGTTTGTATTATGCACATTGCATTAAAAAACACCATAAAGAATTTTTAACTTCATTTTTATTATAAAACAATACAGTCAATTCCGGTTAATCGGACCACATCGGGACGCGATCATTTTGGTCCTAATAACCGGCTGGTCCGATTACACGAACATGCCCTATGCTACAAGACGAGACGTGCTATACGTAACATATTAAAATGTCATTATGACCTTTACTGTGCGGCACAAGCGTATGGCGAACATATTAGGTTGGTGCGTATGAAATGTCGGATTCTCTTTACATGCGGACGTTTGTCTCCCTGTTTTCGTTATACTTTTGTCTTTGGCATAACCTCATTCATAGTCGTATTGTCCATTGCCAGAGACTCATTTCAGCAAAATAGGTTTTCTCGAAGGTCTTCCCTTTTGTTATTTCTTTTGAGTTTATTGCCGATATGAATTCTGCCGACATTCGCGTCATTTTCTTATATGAGTACAAACTTGGTAATAGTGCTGCAAAAGCTGCACGCAACATAAACCAAGCGTTTGGGGAGAATACGGTTAACGATCGGAAAGTGCAGCGTTGGTTCGAAAAATTTCGGACTGGCGATTTTTCACTGCAAAATGAGCCGCGCGGAAAACCCAAAACGTCTGTGAAGAATGATGACCTGAATGCTCTAGTGGAAGCGGATCCAGCCGTATCCACGAGGGAACTTGCTATCAGGATGAAAGTTGACCATACAACGATATTGAGACACCTTTCTGAGATTGGCAAGGTTAAGAAGATGGACAAGTGGGTACCGCACGCACTGACAGAGCGAAATAAGCTGGAACGAACTGGAATATGAAGTTTTGCAGCATCCACCATATTCACCGGATCTCTCGCCGCCCGATTTTCATTTTTTCAAGCATTTAGAGCTGTTTTTAAGGGGCAAACACTATGAAAATGAAGACAGTCTAAAAAACTCGATATCAGAGTTTATTAATTCTAAGGACCAAAATTTTTTTAAGACAGGCATCTACGCTTTAAAATCTCGTTGGGAGAAGTGTATTGAAGCGAATGGAGCATACTTTGATTGAATAAACAGCTTTTGAAGAAAGATATGCAGTTTTATACAATCACTTAAGAATCCGACATTTCATACGCACCACCTAATACAAACAAGAACTGCTGTTGCTTATGAACTTTATTCATTGAAAAATAAATTTACAAACAAATTCTTCGAAACGATCTACATGATACTCAGCATGTGAAGCACAATAAAAAAAAATTATCAAATTCAAGTCAACGTTTCAATAACTTATTACCGAGCTGCCCGTTCTAAGAAACAAAGTGCTTGCTCACCTCCCGCTGGTTCTTTTCCCTTTCGGACTTCCTGCTGTACACAGGCGACTTGTGGCTTCTTTTTCATCTTCCCTGCTTTTTTTTGGTCCGTTTAAACGGAATTTTGGTTCAAATAAGCGAATAATATTAGGCTTATGTACATAGGATTTGTTTCGGTTAAGATTCGGTCCGAATAAGCGGGTTGTCCAATTAACCGGATTCGACTGTATTTAAAAAATTAATTTTGTTCAGTATCTATGTTTTGACTTTTAAATGAACAACTATGTATGTCTGAATCGTATGTTTAAAACCTTGTGTATCTTGATGTAGCAACATTTGCATAATGTTTTTAGATCAATTTTGCTAAAACTGTTTAATTGTTTACTAACTGTCCGAACGCAAATAAAATCCTTTTACAATTTTTATTTCTTTATCTGTGATGATTTTCATTGCTGATGCGTTGCATGAGTAGTTTCATTTCAGCGGATGTCACAAATTGCTATTATTTATATAAAAAGTAATAAAAACCTGCAGGAAAAATTGTTTGTGAATAGAAACAAGGTAAAAATAACGAACAATATTTATATATACTGATAAATTCATGCAAGAAAAATCTAGTTTTTTTCGTGGTATAAAAATACAACAATATGCAAAATCGGTTCAACCTAAGTTCATTAAATTTAAAGGGGCATCTCATCCTTTGCCGTCTATACATGAGCGAAAAGACGGTATTGCCCACTGACATATATTTTCAAACAGATTGATGTATACTATTCTACTATGTAAGGGTAAGGAGTGGTTATGCAGCAAATGCAATGCTGCTTTATGTTTAAATGCTAAAATTATGTTATCCATCGTGTTCAAATGGTTATTATCATATCATGTTATTGTTTCGTGAACTGTAATGTTTTGTAATGCAAAGAAAAGTATTATTTACATCCGAAATATTATATTATTGCACACTGTGAGATTTGTAAATCTCAATGAGTGATTGTTCATAATGATGTCAAAATATATCAATATATATTTTTATAATTAAAAAAAATTATGCATATTTTTTTTTGAAATTTTTCCATTAATTACGTCCATTTCCATGTTTATTACAGATTTTATTTAATAAAAAGTAGCCGCCTTTGGCGACCAGCTGGTTCACCAAGAGTAATTAGTTCTAAAATTTTCAATTAAATACTTACGTACCTTGCTCTATTTATAACTTATCAGCCGAATATATTTAAACTTCAAACTTCTATAGTCACATAATTCGTATTATTATAGAAGCCTTATGATTATTTTTTCATTGAACTATATATCTCTCTGATTTGCAATCAATTGTTTTAAGATTTAACTGATGACAAGGATGACACCTGTAATGGCAATCCCCCCCTCCCTCACCAAACTGCAAATTGTCCTATATGGCAAACAGGCTGTAAAAAGTTGTTTTATAAAATTTAGAGACTGATTACATTGTAAAAAATAAGGTTATTGCAAAGTAAAACAAGGTAAACGGAAATAATATTTTGACAATTCTTTAACGTAAAAACTAAAACTTCTGTTCAGAAATATTTTTATGAGTTTTCACATTTAATGAGTTTTCACATTTTTTTTTCAGTTTTTGAAATTTCACATCTGGTTTATAACTTTGGCAGTGAGTTTGCTTCTCACTACCACAGAAATAAAAGTAAATCATTTTTGGTATCTTAAATGTGTTGACTTTAATACAATATAATAAAGAAATTCAAATTTTTTACAAAAATAGGGATTTTATGGTATATGCATACCATAAGTTATTAATAAATGTGAACATTCATACAAAATTTTTATCTATAAAGATAGCATTTCTTTCTTTAATATTTTCTGATGTTTACAATATCTACTAGTTTCTTTTTAGACCTTAATTAAAATTTATAAAAACATACAATTATTACTTGTACATTTGTGAAATTTTACTATATAACATTTTCAATAAAACACATGTTTAGTTTTACTATTTCATTCACAATGATGATTAAATATAATTTGCAGTATGATACAGTTTGAACATTTACAGAAAAAAGGCATTACATATTGGAAATAATAAGGAACTTTACTTACATCAAAGTAATTACACAATAATGAATTGATAAATAATGTTTATATATACATTTGTATGAGCAAAAAAAAAAAAAAAAAATTGTGCCAAGCACCTGCAATACATTCCAGATTAAAATAAATCAAGTAGCAAACTATAATATAGTTATATCAGCTTAAATAAAACTTAATAACAAGTAAACTATATTAAATGTAATAACTAAACCAAACTATAAAATATTATATAGTTATAACATCAAAATTATTAAGTAATCAAAGTTATAAAATTTTATATTGATTTAAATTGGATATTATTAAAAAGGCTTTTACCTATAAAAAGATACAGGACTATCCTTAGAAGATTTTTTGTTGCATAGCAAAAGTGAACCATGGCTTAAATAAGCTTTAAAATTTAACAGTTAAAAGTGAGAATTTGCTACTGAAATATAATGAAGTATCAGCTAGTACAAATTCTAACCACAAGTTAAGTGATTTTATCTTGTCTTATAACAGAATAAGTTTGAAATTTTCTACTCACAATTTATAATATATGATACAAAGTTTAACACAATGTCATATAAAAAGATGCCCCCCCCCCTGCATTCCAAAAAAAAAAAAAAAGGGAATAACCATTTGTTTTGTTAAATGCACACAGACATATATTTCAAATTAAAAATAAGGTGAACAAATACACACATACATTTTGGCACATCCAGAAGTAATAAGAAAAATGTCTAATAATGTTAATAATGTCTCTTATAGCATAAAACTGCCATAAAAAGTAAATAGTTCACTTATATTTATCTATATACACAGAGATTTTCAAAATTATATCCAAAGCATTTGCAGTTATGTTTAATTTTGGAAATATTAATTACAAATTTAGACGGAAATATTTGCTTTAGAAATGAAAATGTATTCAACACAGAAAAAGTTTTATATGCAAATATTTGCCTAGTAAATATATAATCCAATCACAATCTGAAGATTGCTAATCACATTGTGAGTATGGTTTAAGTTGATTAGTGAACAGTTGAAATTGTGATGTAAAATAAAGAAAAGAGCAACATGAGAAAATAAACATTTAAAATATCTCACAAGAGTAACACAAATTTAAGAAAGAAAATACATTTTTTCTTCTCACAAATGTGTATAATACATTAAGCTTTTATTATTTTTAATGATGCATTTTAGTAATGTCATTGAAGATTTAAGCTGTACATAATCATAAACCTAATATGTATGTATGCAAGTATTATTATCAGAATGCAACTTTGTTTATGTGTTGAAATTCAATTCGAATATATTTTGTAAATACTTAATGTATCATTTGACCAGTTTAAAATTTTTTTAAAAAATTGATAAATGTATTATACATTGTTTCTTCCATTTCAGAAACTAATATGAATATATGTATTATTCTTGAAACATTCAAATAACAAGTTTGAGGTATGGAAAAGGTATTTAAGTCAATAAATTTGGGTTTTAAAATCTTTACAAATTTAAATACTGTACTTAAAAAAAATACTTTGAATGGTTTTATCAGCTGACAATTTAGTATGTTTCTGCAGCTAGGAAATTATTCCTAAGAAATGAATAATCAATCAATTTCTTGTAACAGAACAAAAACAAGTTAATCAAAATGATGAAATAACTTTTATTTCAACAACAACACAAGTATAATAAATATATAAATTGGACATCTAAGACTACTCTTTCTGCTCACTTTGCAACCGGAGATGGATATTTGCAGCTATAGCAGCAAAAGGATCTGCCTGAAAAGAAGTATCCTGAATAGCTTGACGGTACCACTGAATGTCCTTCATCCTAAAAAAGTCATAAAAAATAATTAAAATAAAGAGAAAGGAGAAAACACCAAATTTAATATAAAAAGGATTTTAACAACACATCTTTATTAATATTAAGAAAAGTATTTTTATTAATTTGCTTTTTGATTTTTTTATATATATATTTTATAATTCATTACTACAAATATTATAGAATCTTAGAGCTAATTTATTTTAATCAAATTCACAAATAAGCAGCACCATTTGCAGGGAAACAAATTTTAATTAAATTAATTGACAAGCTGATGATTATGTCCAGTAAATATTATAATAATGCACTGTCATTAAGAACATACTAGTGTGTGAAATTTTAAAATTCTAATGGATTAAAACGGGAATGAAAAAAAAAATTATGATTCCATATTTATAAACATGGACCAAGAGAAGTTAAATAAAAGAATAAAATATTTTCATTTCATATTATATACATTATTATTTTTTTAATATGAAAGTTTCAAACATACCAAGTATGCAAAAGGATAGACAAAAAACTAAATTATCAGATTTAGATTACAAATAATTACATATGTGAATTCAGCTGCTTCAAAATGAATGACTACCCATGCAATCATTTTTTAAATGATATTTTAACTAAGACTTTCAATTTGAATATTTTTGTAAATTTATATATCTGGATTTTTATTTCTTTATTTCATATTGACATTTACTGAATATTTTATTTCCAGTCATCATTAGTATGTTACTGTCTTAACAAGTAACAAATTTCATGTTCATGTGTTTTACTTGTAATTATTGTTAACAGTAGTAGGTAGCTTATGTTTAATCAAAATCTTTTATGTTGCTAAAATAAAATTATACTTTAGTATAAAAGCTCACCCTTTAAATAGAATTCCAATAAAATAAAATTTGAAATAAATAAAAATAACTATTTCAAAACAAAATCAATTAAAAAAAGCATATATTAACAGAATTTATGATGCCATTTTTTTAAAGTCTCTTTTTAATTTTATTCATTACAACAGATAATATCTTGAAATTTGACCAATGTAAAAGCAAATGTTTCACAACAACTATCAAATATTCAGATCTATTACAGAGCTCTGGAGCTAAAATTCAACAGGGAAAGCAATTCTCTACAAAATATAATATTTTAACATATGCATATATGATATATTATCCAAAAGCATTGCTAAGAAAATCTTTTTCATGTATTTTAATGATTAATAAGATAATATAACATGTCAATTGAAATTTAACTTTCTATCTAGAAGTTTCTAGTATGTGTCTAAAGAAATGATACTGAAATTAGAAAATATGTCAAGTTTTTCACATTCTTGTAACTTATCATAATATTTACACATTTTTTGATATTCTTCCTTTAAATGTATCCCACAGATTTGATAAGTGATTCCTTAAATATTTCAATTTGTATACACAAAACAAGGGTAAGGTCCAAGATATGATAGATCTGAAGTTACAGAAATAATTTTAAAATTGTTTTATGTTACATATAAAAATCAAAAGTAATCAAATTAATAGTACAAATAAATACCAATTAATATTATAGAATTTGAAAAATGTATTACTCACATTTCTTTTTCTTGTGATTTCAAAGATTTGCTTAACCGTGGTTTTTCTTTAACAGATTCAGAACTAAAAAAGAAACATATTAGAATGTTGAAATATGAACAATTTTAAAAACAGAGCAATAATCAATGCATTAAAAAGTGGAAGTTTCAATCATCATAATTAATTTCTATACTTTTATTCTTAGATTACAGTTATAAGCATTACAAAGTGATGAAATACTTTTCTCAAATTTATTATTAGGAGGATCAAAATGATACAACATCAAAATTTAATAAAATTAATCAATTAACTGATAATTAAGACCTAAAAATATTAAACACATTTATTGTAAACAAAATTACACAAAAGTATACAAAATTTAAAAACTCAAGTATATCAGGAATATTCTTAAATCCTATTAGTCAAGTATGAAAGAATAGTTCTGCGATACAAAGTAAAAACAAAAATAAAATAAAAGAAGCTAATAAAGATAAAACATAATTTCACCTGTTTTTAATATCTTCTTTTACAGTAGGTAAAGCATCAACCAAAGAACCCATATTGCCAAAAGCACCAGCTAATTTTTTCCTAGCCAACATTCTTTTCTTGGCTCTTTTGTTTTGCTTTGGCAAATGTAGACCATCTTTGCCTAAAAATAAAAACATATATTTGGAGAATCTAACTTAACCTGCATACAAATTTTCATTTTTTAAATAAGACAGTTTAAAATCCTTAACAAACTCAAATTATAAAGAAAAACATAAAAAAGAATTAATGATAATTATCCATTCATTTTTATTACCAAGCCATCTTTAAGAAAAAATGCCTTGACATCTTAACTTTTGTAATATGCAAGTAAAGCAATTATAAAAATTTTATTAACATAGTCCATTTCAAAATTTTCTTCTCATTATTTGCATTTTGTTTGATATATTGTAACTAAAATCATTTACCTTTGTCAACAGATGTGTTCTGTACAAAATTTCGGTATGCCTTAATAAGCCTTTCATCATCATCTATATCTTCAGGGGTAATGGCTAATCTTCTCTGAAAATGTCTAACACTCAATGGAATTGTTTTCTAGAAATGAAGTTTAAATGACATATTTAAATATTCATTTTATATAATAAAACAATTCTTAGGCATTATAGGCAACAATTAAAAGGCATTATCTACATAAATTATGTTGAATTTTATGATAAACAATTTGTGTTAAGAATTTTTCATGCAAATAATCTAGAAATTTTTACCCAATTTAGATAGTGAGTATCCATCTTGAGAAAACTTCCAGGCAAATGTTTGCTTAAGGTGGGCATTACAGAAACAGGTTTCAGAAGGGAAGATCTATTTCAAATAGGAGGAATCTGGGATTTCTTTTCTTTTTCTTGGAGTCAATTGAGATAAAAAAAAAAAAGCTGTTAATAATTCACCTTCTCGCTTTAGCCACAATGGCTTATGTCTTTATATTTGCTTAGCTTACTTCCTTTACACTTTATTAATCCTTTTTTTTTATTAATATTAACTACATTATCGAAATTTTTTTCTTTCTTGAATCCTAAATCTTGACATTCTCTAAAATGCCCTTTAAGATATCCCATCCTTTTTAAGACAGGAGAGATTTTACAAACTTAAGTACCTGAATAAACACAAGAATTATTTTCAAATACAAAATACTTTTACATATAAACTTTTTGAAATTAATTATGTTTCAGAAAGCCTGCAAATCTTGAAAATAGCTTACGATTGTTTTTAAGTTAAATTGGACAGATTGCCTTACATTTGCTCTGGAAAATTAGAAATTTATTAATTACTTATATAAAATTAAAACAAATGAAAAAGTCGTTTAATTTTTTATCATATATAATCATAATTCTACTTTAGATTTATTACTTGATTATTTTCTTAGTGTGCAATTGTTAGACATACAAATTATTCAGTTTCCTCATTTGATTTGTGCTGCACTTTGTATACACATTGCAAAAATATCAGATATTTTCAAGATTCTGAGTATTCAAATAATTCTGAATTTAGTGAATTATTTTTTGAATTTGTTTTCAAAAGTTAAATGTAATAATACAAAATATCACCAATTTGGGGGTAAACATGTCAACAAAATGAGCTTCTATCTACACAATATGAGCCTTTCCTACAATAATCTGCTTCTTTAGCAACCACCATAAACATAGACATTTGGCAGGAAGTATTTTCCTAATGGAAAAAACACGAGATAATTTCCAAATATAACTTACATTTTATATGCTTGAAGCTAGTGAGAAAGTTGACAATTATTAAATGAAATAATAAATCAGCAACATGATTTCTTGACAGCAATTGAATAAATTTAATTGATTGTTTAAACATTGTTTCAGATAATATTGCAAAGTCAAATGAAAGTAAGAAGCAGTCTTATAAGTATTATTTAAAGTATTAGTAAGTTTTTGGCTGAGACTTCAAAAACATATGCTGGCATATTAAGAGTAATTACTTTTTTTCTTTTTAATCTGAAAAGCAATAATAAGAATGTTAAAATATATAAAAATAATTGCTAAAGTAAAGTTTCTTTGGAAATTTCTAAAAAAACACCTAACATATTGCTTTGATTTTTATTTAAATAAAAAAAAAGTTGCATTAAAATGAAAAGTCAATTCTACTTGCTTTCAGATAATGTATTTTTTTAAAATCTGGTAGCTTTAAAACAAGCATATTTTTTGTAAAATTAAAAGGCATTATTTACATTATAAGATAATATTACCAATCATCAGCCTAGAATAATTTAATTGAAATCAAAATAACAAATATCAAATATTACCAAAAAAAAGAATGAATTATTGAGTTTTTTTTTCAATGAGACATGCACCAACTGCATGTCAAGGCCGAACTTTCTGCTTAATCATCATTGGTGAACTTTAGGCAGGACTGCATGCAATTGGCAAATTTTGCCTTTACCATATGCCATTCATAAGTTTGAGACTTAATTGCATGCTGCAAGATATTTTGGGTTATAGAAAATTTTTGGTTCAAAACGTCATTAATCATCACAAACTGACTATTCTGACACATTGGAAGGCATGCAGAAAAGCCTGAAAACCGGGCCGCTATAACAGTAACTCTGGCAGAATTAACAAGTTGAATGCCATGACAATTTTCAGAAATCTGGTCGGAAATGACACCAACTAATTTGAACTAATTTTTATAACTATATTTTTTTTTGTTTGTTTTTAAGTAAATCTTCTGTTCATGCAAGCAAGCATAAATTTTTTTTGGTTCTTTTCCCAGAAGCCATCTATTGATATTAGCACTGATATACTATGAGTTTATTCGTAGCTGGTCAAAAATGGCAAGTAAACACAGTACGAGATAACTTGCAGTTGGCGTCCTAGAAAAGAATGCAATCTATGAGTTATCTTGTAGTTGGCAGTCAACGTGCTAAGGTTGTGGCTTAAAAGTCATCATTGGTCGCAGTACAATCCTTCTCTAAGGAATTATGTTCCATCATTGATGGGTAGAGCCAGATTCCTATCTTTTCCTGCGTCTACAAAGGTGGTGAGAACCAACCACTTATGCTGAAAGTTTTTAATCCTCAATTATTAGTTGAAACCTCCCTTGTGGGATTGATAAAAATAGATAAACATAGTGGATAGGTGGTGGTGATAAACATAGTGGATCTAAGGTATTTTTCTTAAAGTTTAATTACTGCTAGCAGCATATATGATGTTCCCCACAATCAATCACCAGCATATGGTGAATGCACAAGTATCATATTAACTTCTCTTTTACAGCTAAGTAAGTTTCATAAGGGATAATATAATAAATAACAAATAATAACAGTTTATAAAAAAATAATAAATAACATGATGGATCTAACTAATAAATTTATTACATACATAGTTTGAATGTTAGTAAAGTATAATAATCAGATAATCACTCTTATACAATTTTAATGAAATGAAAAAAAAAAATCAAATAACTTAAAACAAAACAATTAGAGTTCAGAATTCTGGACAAAGAATTTATTTTTTAAATGCAGAACATTGAACTAATTAAGAAGTACAAGCATTGTACCTTTTCTTTTTCCTTTGAAGATGATGATGCTTTGAAAACAGATGATGATGTGTTTGTTTCTTTTTTGGATCCAGCAGCTGAATGATTACGTTTTCGATACTTCACTTTACCCATTTCCTTAATAAGTAAAAAGAAATGAAATACAAATCAAATGACTTTATCATTCTTTCAAATTAAAATATAAGTTTCTAGATTGAAACAATTTGTCATAATAAAATACATTCAGTGGTTTGATTACAAACTGTAAAATTAATCATGCATATTGAATTTAATATATGTGACAAGTCACTCTCAATCATTTTATGTTATGCTTTAAAAAAAAAGAAAAAGAAAAAGGTGATAGATTTCCTTTTTATTTCAGCAATGCATTTGTTACAATGGACCAGACTGATTGTTTCAGGTTATATTTTTATTTACAATAACAATGTTAACAAAATAATATTATTTTTAAAGAATCAATTATTGATTCGATAACTCAGTTATTACATATATAGAGAGAGACTCAGTCATACGATCAAGAAGATACAAGAATATAATTAAGAAATTATAATAAAATAAAGCAGCAATAGATATGGATTTTTCCCTATATTTTAATTATGTTCTCTTAAGTTACATTTTCACTTTTTTGTACTAAAACAAAAATACTGAATTTTGTATAAAAGAAAATATGTTTTAGTATATGCACTATCTCTTAGAAACGATCTATGACAAAATTCTTTGAAAATAAAACCATTAATGTGCAAGTATTAGCAAATGTAAAATAATTAATATCTTAATGTTAAAATCAAATGCAACTACAATGTTTTCTTTTCTTAAACAAATATGTAGGATTTCTTTTTTGTTTTATATATATTTTGATAATTGATAAAAAATTTCAAAGCAATAAAAATTTTATAATCAGAATTTAAAAAATATTAATGCATTGTTAAAGGCTTAGTGATTTATGGGGGGAAAATTATAATAATTTTGACACACAGAGAGGCATACAGCAAATATTGAAGAATTTAAAGAGTAAAAACAATGAATCAATGTTAAATTTTCTGAGTTAAACAAGACTTAAAATATTTATACATAGAAGACTTCAATATATATTAAAAAATAAATTTAATTGGCACATTTGTTTACATTGTACTAAAATGTACACTTCCATGCATAAGCTCACAATTTTTGGAACTCTTTTCTAAAGTTACACCATATGAGTTGTATAATAAATAAATCTGCTGATCATGGAGAAAAAAACCCAGACACTTTATAATTCAAAAGCATGCAATAAACTACTTAGAAATTTTTATTTCTATTTTTTCTTAAATTAAGAAAAACTTGATTTTAAATAAAATGATTTTTTTTTCTTTCTGTGAAATTTTTTGTTAAAACTTTTGAAATTATTTAGTGTTGCCAACTTTTGTATTAGATACACTGTTCAATTTATTATTGTTGGCTTATTCTACAAATGCAATCACCTGCAGTTTGAAATTTATTACACATGAATATTTTTTTCTGCTCATATTTGAAACCAAAAAAAAAAAAAAAATAATAATAATAAACGAAATGACAAAATATACATTTGATACAGATTGTATTCACGATAACAATGTGCACATTTCTAATAAAAGTCTAGAGTTAAAACTATTATCATTGTCTCATTTTATATTAATGTAATTAGAAAATATTTCACTCTTTTCAACTGCTCAATAATATTTTTGCTTTAATTGCAAAAGTCTAAAAATGATCGATTAAAAGAAAACTTTACTTTAGTTTGCACAAAAGTTTAAATTTTGAAGGGAAAACAAACTTCAAGCATATAATCAGGAAATAGAGGTACATGAAACTAAACAACTTATTTCGGGCATAACTCATTTTACTCTCAACGTCTTTTATTAAGATGGATTTTTCTTTCATAATTAAAGATTTGCTTTTAGGATCCAAATTTTGTTTTTAATTTTTCTAATGGAAATACGAGGCTAGCGAATA
This sequence comes from Argiope trifasciata, assembly GCA_026543055.1. Lineage (NCBI taxonomy): Eukaryota > Metazoa > Arthropoda > Arachnida > Araneae > Araneidae > Argiope > Argiope trifasciata. Next base: position 1,177,467 of record JAPMOQ010048648.1, read on the forward strand.
GAGTCTGATGTACAGAGATAGCTTTTCTATATAATGCATAGAGATAGATAGCATTTCTAAACCTATCAAAATTAAATTACATTGTAATTTTGAGAAAACTGATTTTTCACCCAAAATTAGATCAAATTAAATGGACAGGAATTAAAATATTTTATATAAACACAGAACAAAATTAGTGTCTTACCAATAAAATTACTAAGTGGACATTTAAAGATGTATGGCCTTGATAACGTGGCAGTCAAAATTACTTCACATATTGTTAAATATTTGTCTTATCCTTCTGAATTTTCAAAGAAATCAGTCGAAAAATCAGACAATTTTAAATTCAAACTTCAAAAAACCGTTATTTTCAATGATTTTAGGGTATCAAATTCTCTTCAGTAATAAAAAATCATTAATTCAATTCAAACAAAATTTTAATCATACCTTTCTCAAGTGAATGAATCTTTCTTTTTTCTTATATTATTTAAAATTGGTAATAAAGCTCGCTTCAATATGGAAAAACACAGGAAAGCTACAAAGAACGATAAAATAAATAAAATGTGATTTGATATTAAAATAAAAGGATTTTGCATTTGTATAGCATTTTTATATTCTGTTTGGCCGATTTATGCATGGAATGAAAACAATATTGTAACGCAGCGTTAGTTCAAGAAAGTATTTTGATTCTGCTCCCCTTAAGTAAAAAGGGCACAGTATCGCTCATTGGATGAAAGATGGAACAGCAAGGTTAATACATTTGGCGAGTAAGCACATCTCCCATCAGTATTTCTCACTATTTTAGAATGGAACTTATTTCCCACTGCTCTATTTGGAATTTTCCCCCACTTCTTTTGTAGATCGAAATATAGATTTTGCTTTTAAGAATATTGATTATTGCTCAAAAAATTTTATTACCCTATTCTTATTTAAATTATTTTTTCGAGTAAAATAAAGTCTTCTAATTAAGAATGTTGCAACTTTCTTTTTGCGTAGTGAATGTTAATATTACTTGAAAAAAAAAAAGATCAAATCCATTTCATATGAAAATTTGAATGAAAATAAACAAAAGCAGTTTTTCGTACAGAAACAATCTTTGTACTTCAACAATTTAAGGATGGGTACGGCTCAAAATCAGTTTTAGATAGATCACAGAAAAGTCGATAGCGAATTCATGACATTGAGTAGAAAGAGGACTTCAAAATAATTTCGTGACAGTGGCCTTATAGTGTTAACAGTCAGCCATTCTCTCTGGAATATAGTAATTAAAAATTCTATAAGAAATGCATGTATGTATGCATGTGAATATATATTCAAATTTAATTTCAGACCGTTATAATGTTATAATAGAAAAAATCAAAATTCTGTACAAAGATTATTATACACAGAATAAAACATTAAAAAGATCTTCTTATTTAAATAATAAAAAGGCATCAAATTGTTGAGGACATCAACCTTTTTTGTTGTTCTTTATTAAGCCCTCTCCCCCCACCTAAAGTTTGAAATTGTGAAAAGAAGTGAAGGACGAAGGGCATTATTATGAAAATTTTCGTAATATTAAACCTATTAATTAATGTTGCGACTAAATGGGGGGCTCTTCTACAAAGGTCTCCCTAACTGGACATAGAACATCTAAGTTTAATCCCCTTCTATAATAAATGCTCCCTAAAATTAAAAATACTTTTCAAAAATAAATTATATTTTAACTAAAAATTTAAAAAAATAATGTAAATATAATTTTTAAAAAATAATTTCAGAGCATATTTCTAAAAACAAGTAAAAAAAAATACCAAAGTAAAATTATTTTTTCAATTTTTCTAATTTTAATAAATTTGTACAAACATGTTAAACGTATTTTACAATAGACTATCAATTTTTTAGTTAGTGTTGAAAATTAAATGGTGTTTATAAAAAATAACATTATAACTTTTTTTCATATATTTTTTCCATGCTTGTTACTGTTATTATAATTTAAATATTTTTTTAATAAATAATATAAATCGCAATGAAAAAAGTAGCTGGATAATAAAATAGATGAATTGAACAAAGACTTTAAAAAAAGTTTTATAAGATAAAAAAAATAACTTTTTTTTGCTGACACTGATTTTTTTTACCGGCATTTATATGGCAAATTGCATTTTATAAAAATTCAATATGAGCAGAATGCAACAAATTATGCAATCAAACCACATGGAAAAAAGGATAATTGAAATACATCGATAATTCGGTCTGCAAGTCGATTTTATTTCCCTTTTCGTTATTTATTAAATGTTGAGGATTCAAATATGAAACTAACTTTTAAACCGTCATAAAACACAAAATAAACCGTATAGATATAAGAATATATATTGTGATACATTTTTTTTTCTAATTAGAGGAATCTTTTAAATACTACTTAATACAATATTATTAATACTAAGCTCAATGTAAATAATGCAGCCTGTTTCTAATTTTCACCTGTCTCTCTGTCCGTGGCAAAGATAATTCAGAAACACCGTGAGCCAGATGATTAAAATTTAATATATGGTTTTTATACCAAATTAGCATTTTTCTATCCAATTTTGTGTAAAATCTGTTAAGTGAAAGTCCATGTATCCTGCTGTTTGAATATGTGCTAACACGATATAAAACGAAGAGAGCTGGGTGGATAAAATTCGACACGCAGAAGTAACGTACATATTACAGAACCTTTTTAAATTTTATGTAAAATTCAACAAGGGATGAACCGTCTATCTTTGTGTATTTTCAGATATATGCAAACTCAAGTCCTGATTTAGATTAATCCGGACCTACGTTTTTATTTGTAATATATTGCATTATGCGATATGTAAAAATACAGACTTTTGATTATGAAATTTTTCCGGAATTCTGCCCTAATAAGCCACATATTTATGAAATATAGATTTTTTGTGTGTTCGTACGATAGATTAATAATAATAATAAAACTAACATAAAACTAATAAATTTTACACTATACTGATATTTTGTTAAAAAAAAAAGCTCATTAAAGAAGGAAACCCAAAATACACTTTCGATTTATTTGATTTGACGAGCCCCTTTGAAGTGAGGTCTAGGAGCAATTGTTCTGTATGGTCCTGACTAAGTCATGCTTTGCGCAAACGTGACAACTTAAAGACACACAAGACTTAAATATATCAAATTTAGTACGGGGTTTGTGATCACAAATGCAGTTTTGTAGTAATTTTTTGAATCAATCGATGAAGAGTCTATTACATAAATTCAATTTTGGGATGTTATTAACTCATGTCAGGAATTAATCACCAAATAACTCGCCATGAATGACACAATAAATTCAGGAAAAATGTATCCTTTGTTCAAAAGTTAACATTTCGTTGGGGGAAAGATTCACTTCCTCAAGTTCTTTTTCCAGGTGGCCGATTGTATGATAACTAAATTACGAATAATATGATTACATATTAAGAGCGAGTATCCAATTTCGTTTCTCTAAATTGTTATATCTTTCATTTTTAACCCTAAAGCTGCAATATCTTTCCGAAACGAAGTATTGAGAATATATCGTAATCGTCAATAAAAAAATTTCTCATTTTAGATCTTCCTGAGCACGATACTCAGGAAACACAGCCTGTTTCCCAATATTGTGTGATATTACATAATATTAAACAGTATTCAACAACATTAAATAATATTGCGAATATTGATAAATGTCCTACAACATTATACAGTATTTGTGGGCTACTAGGTAAAAAAGGATTCTGGCATTAAGTTTGTTTCTCTGCCGATCAGTAACAAAGATAACTAAAAACTCTTTGAGTTAAACTAATGAATTTCGATATTTGGTCTCTAAATCAAATTCGTATATTTCTTCCAAATTATTATCGCATTATGATACAGATCTATAGAAGGGGTGGCGTCTATCGATCTGCTTATTTCATAAGCATATAAACGCGATGATATAAATATATGAATTTCGGTAGGCGTTTTTGTCCCTACAATATATAAATATGCTAACTATTGCGCCAAATTTTAATATATTGTAATTATTGTTTGCCAGTGCCATGTAAGTTTTTAATTGTAAACCTGTATTGGAGAGCATACAAAAGACCTTGAATTACAGCACTTACATATAGATTAATAGAAGGATCAATTCCAAACAAACTTTTCTTTGGTGCTATCCTATATGTGAAACAATATTTATGTAGCAGGGTGTGTGTATTATATCCAGGGAAAAATTCTGCTTTACTTTTTATTGTTTATATTCACACACACACAAATATACATATACAAAATATGGACGGTGGTCACAAATATACTAGGAAACACATAATATATATACTGAAATATAGATTGTACCGGCAACAATGAGCGAACAAATAATATTTTTTGCTGCTAACGGAGAGCGAGCGGATGCCTGCCTGCACCAGTTTCACATCAACACCGGATATGGTTATTTACAAAAAATTCTGAAGAGCGCTCCCCTCACGTTCCAAACATACTTATGGTTGGAGCATATTGCGTCATCTATGTTCAGTATTCATGCATTCATGTGAATAAATATATAAAGAATAATAAAAATACAAATAAAATAATTAAATAAAAAACTAAAATTAAAAATAATTAAATCACATAAACAGATATGCATATTTGATTATAAAGCTATAGCCTATCTTTCATTTATTTATCCATTTTCAAAATCACCTAAATACTCATTTCAATCTGCATGAATAAGAAAACGCTTCCTATCTAGGAGGTGTTGAGATAGGTAAAATTAAACTCCATGACACGATAGCCCATGTGGACTAAGGTCAACACTGCCCATATCTGTTTTCTTGACCGAAGGTCCTGGAATGCAAAGCATGTATCCCGGTTAGGTTACCCAGCCCGAGGATCGAACCTTGTATCTATACGTGGAATAAAATTAAACTCCGTGACACGACAGCCTATGTGGACCAAGGTCAACACTGCCCATATCTGTTTTCTTGATCTAAGGTCCTGGAAGGCAAAGCATATGTCCCGGTTAGGTTATCCCAGCCCGAGGATCGAACCTCGGGTCTATATGTGAGGAGTGCGAAGTCACTACGTCATCAGACTTCAGGTATTCGACCATTTTTTTTATATGAAGATTACAAACCACATCATTCCCCGCATTATGTTAATCTCTTAATACGTGAATTGTAGTTTAATTGTTAGAAGAAAAATAATTAAAGATGCAGATTCCTTTTTCTCAGAAAAAGTTATAAAAATTATTTAAATAAAATTAACAATTTACAGCCAGGTTCAATTAATATGCAACCTCTAGAAAATCCAAAAATAAATTAGCTTTCACCTAAACTGGAATTATAATTTAATTATATTAACTATAATCATGGAAATTATATGAATTATAATTACCGACATTATAAAAATATTGCATTATATATAATATACAATAATTAGAATGGCAATTATCGCAAAAATATTGGAAACAAGATGCCTTTTAACATCTTACACAATTGATAAATAATGATTATCTACACGAAAAGACATTAAAGGGATGAATCAGAAAACAAACTTCATTTACTTTCAAAAAGCACTTGCTTTTCTTCAGAAAATCGGGCAGAGTAGCAATCATACCATATCATAAAAACTTTGGATTACATTTTTATTCATTCATTAAATTACACTTGCTGTCTCGTTTTTCTTTCCAATTATCAATACTGAGAATGTTTGCATATTTATTTAATTAATTATCAGTTGCGATCTTTAATTTTCAATAAAAGTTATTTCTTCGTTGAGTTAAAGCGAATCATTATCAAAACTGAAAAATTTAAAACGTTTAATGATTGTATGATGATTATAGTTACTTATTTTTCATCATTAAAATTATAATTATAACTATTTTAACACTTAAAAATTGAATTATAATGATAGTTCAAGTGCTATATGAATGAACATTATTTTCCTATAATTAATTAGCAGCATATTAGTTGAAACCGTTTATAAGTTATTTAATTAAATTAATTTTTTGAAATAATATTTTTAATTAAAAAAACATCAAATCATAGTTTCAAGTAGTAAAAGATAAAACACTGATTTTTGCTTATGTAAATGAGTGACACAGTAATTAAAATTATCTTTAAATTTATAATTAAACCGAGCAATTTCGAATTTTTTAAAGAAAACGAATGCAACAATTATTTTACTTTAAAAAATTAAGTTATAATTCAAATAATTGGAAAGAAAAAAAAACCCTTTATTTTTGCATAAAAAATGAAAAGCATATTAATTAAAAACAAAAAAGAATGCCAAATTATTTGAAATAATTTCGGAAAAAAAAAAAAAAAAAACCACTACTGACTCATGATTGAACATATTTTTTCTGAATCCGAATCCAGCTCAATTACCGCCTGCAACAAATTTTTAATACATTAGCTATCTTAAAGTATGAGAGCCATTACCCCGATGCTGGTCTGTTACTGCGTTTTAGAACATTAATGAATGAATATTCGAAAGACATACTATCATTACTCGAAATATCATTCAAAACTCTGTTTTTCAATCCCTGCTTTCTCCTTGTAAGTGCTGAAAGAGTAATGATTTCTAGGACCTTTGCTTGTTGGCGGGATTACATTCCTACGCCACGAAAGTAACTCGCCATTTTCCCATATCCACGCCTATTCTCTTATGGCAGCTCTACAGTTTCTCTCAATAACAAGCCTTAAATTGTAAACATAAAGTAGCAGTGGAGAAATGCGCCCTTTCCTAGCGTTACCAATGATTAAAATGATTGAAATAATAAAACATTATTAAAAAAAAGGAATAGTTCATTTTTATTCGACCAATTGTTTTCGTAAAATACTGTATGTATTTTATCTAAAGTAAAAGCTGTTTTTTTTTAAATTTTGATATTTTGCAGTAGTTCGTATTTTGATAATTTTTGTTGAAGGAAACTTATTGCAAGCAGATGGCAATAGATATCTGTTGTTTATTTTGTTTATTCGCACATGAAACTTAGCGGTAAATAGTTACTTAGTTTTGGTTTCCCTGCGAGTAGACTTACGGTAAATATACACTTCAGTATTCAATTTTTTGCTCTCTAATTAATCCAAATAAAATTTTCATACTCCAAACTTTTTTTTTGTGTGTAGTCTTGAATAACAATGCGTTATTTGATTTTATTTCTCCGAGTAGCATTTTTACAGGATAGTTTTTTTTTTTTTTTGAAACTAAATTGTTTTCTCTGTATAATTATGTTAAAAATATAAGAAAATTGAAATTAAGTTTCATAAAAATGTATATTTTTAAGTTTTCAGCATTTTAACATAAAGTGGCTGTTTTAAAAATATTTTCTTATAAAATTTTAAAACTTCCAAATTTAGAGATAGAAGTCTAGCATTTTCTTCTAATATTTTAAGAAAATAAAATCTAAATAAGCAAACTGTAAAGTTTCTGATGTAAAATTCTAATTTTTATTATTGTGGCTATTTTTACTGTGATTTGATGTCATCAATTTTTAATGTTTTCCTGATTGGGATTTTATTACTGGCTCTAATAATTTTCTGGATAGATTTAATAGCCTTTATTATATAAAAAATAGTGTTTTTTTAATTAATTTAATTTTTGATATTTTATGTTTCGCCTCAACTCCTTTTCACTAAAACTTATCATTTTGTATGGCACTGATACAGTTGTTCTTACTTTTACTCTTTAATTTTTCTTTTAAAGCCCCCCCCCCCCCCCACCTTTTTTTAAAAAAAAAAGTTTTTAAAATCAATTTTTAATTTTCTACTTCTCCACTAAGGAGTTCTTATAGACAGTTTCAGTTTTAATAAAACTTAGACAACAATATGTAGTAATTTTGTTTGTAAGTGAGTTTGAGCGATTCTAGTATGTTGCAAGTGACTGAGGGGTGGTCAAGTTTATGCTAAAGTAATAGAAATATTTAAGTTACCATTAAAGTAGGTCCATGATCTTAGTTAAATTCATTGTATATTCATTAGAAATCATTTGTGAGATCTCATGAATTATGAAACAATTTAGTTTATCTTGCATTTTTGGATATTCACATCGTGAGTATCAAATTATTATATTCACTCCAAGTTATACATCCTCTAATGATGTGATGAAGGCATGATTGAGAGATGTAAATGCTCCAAGTGTAAGTCTTCAAGAATGCTGTAAATGTAATATTTAAAAATTTGTTTTGCATATTACTGCTAGAACTCTGTGAAAGATATCAAAGGAGGTAAAAAATAAATATTGGCTTATAGGCTCCTCTTAATATGTCTTGCCATCTTGGAATCAAATATTTTAATGCTTGTATTTGCATCAAGTATATTTATAGATGGCAACTTCATGATGATTATTTTAATTGGACTTTTCAGATCCAAATACTGTCATTTTACTTACTGTCATCACTAAATATAAAGTTTTTTGAAATTCTGAAGTTCATTTATTTATCGTTTGAAAAATTAAAAATTTACATGTGTTTTTTTTTGCTTATGATATCTATCTTAATTTAATATATGAGAATATTTTTCTTTGTAAAAATCAAGATCATTAGCATTCCATAATTTTATTGGTGCATGTATCATACATATATGTACTGTTTGTTTCAGGATCCTGAGAGTAGCATCAGTCGATGCTTGTATTTTGCTGAGGGGTGTTACGTAGTAACATGAATGTTATTATACCTTCTAATTCCAAGGATAATTTAATTTTACCCTATTGCTAAATGTGAGGAATCCTTTTATTTTCATCTCATTTCTTTTTTGATGAAATAAACATCTTCTGACACAAGCTCGCTAAAGTGCGGTGTGCTTCAAAATCTGCAAATGAGCAATAAATATACATTTCAGATTTTTTTTTTTATTTGCTTAGCTTTTTAATTTTTTGTAAATCATGGAATTTCATTTCCAGTTTTTGATTGTCTTCATATTTTAGAAATCGCTGTGTTTGATTTTTGGAATTATATCTGTCTGTCTCTAAAAACAACATTAAAAAAGAAATAGTTTAGATAAGTGAAATTGGTTTGAAATTTTTTTTATACAAAATTCATAGATTGTTATAAAGTTTTAGGCATCATTAATCTATGAATAGGTTTTCTTTGTGTTTGCATGCTCTTTCTATATGTGACAATTCTTAAAAATACCTCATACCATGATATTGATGAACTTTTTTTGCATAGTTTCATTGCCAGAATTATTGACCTGTTTTGTTTTTCCTTTGTCATAATTTTTGTATTGGAGGGGTTGCCTTTCAATCTGTTTATATATTGTATGTTAAAAAGATGACTAAAAATGCAATGACCTAGATAAAAGAAATTTTATATGCATTCTTTTTAATTAAAATTAAGTCTACATGAATTTTATTTATCATGCAAAAGAAATACATTCAAAGTACATTATTGGATTTCTTTATTACATGATAATGTCAAAATATGTTTTTTGTGGACAATTGTCTGAAAGTTGAGGACAGTCTCATTGTATAGTTATTTAGAATTCAGGTTATAAGTGATAATTTAGATATCTATTAATTTATTAGCACAAACAGTAATTTTTTTTGTATTGACTTTATTATAATAATCCTATTAAAACAACTTATTCTCATTTTCATTCATTCTATACTTAAACCTTAAATTTTTCAAAATTTTATCATTTAAAAAAAATAATTACACATTTTTATTAGTAATTCGACTTAATAATATGTTCATTATTATTTGTTCCTTTAACACTTTTGTTTTTAAGAATTTGAATGGTTTAATTGAAATTGTTACAGCAAATTTCTTTGTTGATATTAAAAAAAAATCGGACCTTAATAGCTATAAAACATTTTTTTTAAAGTTTTAGTTATTAACTTTTAAATTAATACCTTAAAAAATTCATTTAAATGTTGATTTCTTTTATTTTAAATTCATTAAAAATGTGGATATTTTTATAAGATTTTTTTATTGATTTCTAAAATTGTTAATAATTTCAGGATTCTTTTATCAGCACTAAAATGAATTTGAGTTGAAATCTTTTTTTTTTTTTTTTCATTCTGAACAAATTTTCTGAGAAAAAAGTGTTTGATTTCTAAAATGTTTTTGAAAATAGCCACATGATTTAAATAAAATTCCTAAATATTTTATGATTTAACTATTATGTGGTTGTATTTTCTTTTCAACCAATTTTTTTTGCAAAAGAATTTTAATTACTGATTTATTATTTATTCAATAATAAATTAAGGATTCATGGCTATTTATAATAAAAAGTAAAAAAAGCCTCCTTGAGTTAACTTGCATAAATAAGTTGCAATTACAATTACGCTAGTAGTCCATAGATAGAAGTATACCAAATCGCTAGTGTCAAATATATTTTATACAATATTCCACGATATTAAACAATATTTACAAAATTTTAAAATATTGTTGAATATATTATTTAATATTGCACATATATTATGCAAAAGCAAGTACTTAGCTTCTTGCTATGTCTTTAAACACTTTTCAAATCTTTGTTGAAGCTATAGAATGTTATAGCTATATTTTTCGAAATTTAATAAATTTAAAAGTAATCTATACTTATAATAAAGCTCAATATGTGTATGCGTATGTTGGCTCTCCACAGGCCAGACTGTTGAACCTACAGCTACCAAATTTGGTACATGTATACCTTGAAGGTCGGGAATATGCATCTCGGTGTCCTTTTTTTTCGAATTTTTATTAGAATTTGAATTAATTAAAAATTAAGCGAAATTTCGATGCTTTTCCGCTATAACTTCCGAAAATATTATCGCAAAAAGATGATTTTTACATCAAATTAAAGGTAAAAAACTTAGCTTCCTAATGGTATCAGTATTTTAACATATAACTTAAACATCTATTTTTAACGAATTTTTAAATAAATATTTTAAGCATATTTTTCAGCAATATATTTCGGACAAAAAAAATTAATCTGCACGACCAAGTTACGAGTGAAAGGAGAAAAAATGATCTTTTATCAATATGTTATCATAAGATTTACAAAAACTCTGATTAAAAAACAAATAATTATTGCAATTTAAACAGATAAAAAATGTTATTTTCAGCACGCGTCTGCATGAAATAAAATAAATATGAAATATGTTTTTTCTAAAAAGAAAATGCAATTTTTTTGTGACTTTTACAATATTATTAATTAAATAAATCAGCTTTATTTTTAACAAACATGGTTTAATATATATACACAGTCGAATCCGGTTAATTGGACCACCGGGTAATCGGACCAGCCGCTTATTCGGACCGAATCTTAAAGAACTGAAACAAATCCTATGTACATAAGCCTAATATTATTCGCTTATTTGAACCAAAATTCCGTTTAAATGGACCAAAGAAGGTGGCAGGGAAGATGAAAAAAAAGAAGCCACATGTCGCCTGTGTACTGCAGGAAGTCCGAAAGGGAAAAGAACCAGTGGGAGGTGAGCAAGCACTTTGTTTCTTAGTAGGTAGATCGGTAGTAAGTTCTTCAAACGTTGACTTGAATTTGATAAGAACTTTTTTTTATTGTGCTTCGCATGCTGAGTATCATGTAGATCGTTTCGAAGAATTTGTTTCTAAATTTTTTTTTCAATGAATAAAGTTCATAAGCAGCAGTAGTTCTTGTTTGTATGTTTGCCTTACGCGTGTACCGCACAATAAAGATCATAATGACATTTTAATATGTTACGTATAGCACATCTCGTCTTTTAACATTGGGCATGTTCGTTTAATCGGACCAGTCGGTTATTAGGACCAAAATGATCGCGTCTTGATGAGGTCCGATTAACCGGTATCGACTGTATTTTCAATTCAAGGTCCAATCGCTTATTTGTTAAACTTTAATAATAGAAATGTATCTATAAATAGGGTCTAAAATAAATAACATAAGTCTATAAATGCTTCAAAAAAGGTGAATGTTTAGCTTTTAAATAAAAAGAGATAAACTTCAAACTCAGTCTCTAAAATTGACTGATTTATGAATATATGAAGATCATAAATTCAATAAAAACAGGTAATTTTAAACCACTTCAGCGACCATTCCATACCCTAATCAGCTTTCAGGATTTCTCAAGACTGACTGGCCTAAAAATGAAAATGTTGAATGTTCCGAACATTTCTATTCATTACTTCATAAGTCGATCAAATTTGATAGCAGAAGATAGAAACCTTCTTTATTTAATTGAAAGTTGAAGTGTCAAAAACACTTCCTAGAATATGATACCTTATAACTAAAAAACGCATAAAATTTAAACTTAATAATTTTTTAATTATGTTTATAGACCAAAATAAATAAAATATTATCATTCGCATCATTTAAATCTTTTTGAAAATAAAACTAAAACCTGATTTTTTTTATGAATCTAAAAAATTTTTGTTGAATAATTCTTGAAATATTACATAAACTATTTAGTACACATAATGATTCTCTTTTACTTATATTTTAAAAAAATGTTTGGTCATGATAAAGAAATGTTTTTACATCAATTTGCAGTTTAGTCATTTCCAATTTAATTTAAAGTTGAAATTTTGTGAGAACTGACAGATAATTAGAGAGATATAAAGTGCATTACGGGCTTAATGTCTTCATAACTGCATGAGTGAATTATATGACTATCAAAATTTGAACTTTAAAAATATTTTGATGAAGTAGCTATTAAAAGACAAGTTACATAAAGTATTTAATTGACATTGATGTTACATAAAGTATTTAACTGTTAATTTTAAACAGCAGTAAGATGTGCGAACCAGGTAGTCTTCAAAGGCTGTTAGTGTAAAAAAATGATAAAATTTTTAAAATAAAATATTTTTAGCATCTAAATACTCTTAATGCAATGTTTGCATGCACTGTTCCCTTGTGATTTTGCCAGCCAACTGCGAAAAAGATGGGACCACTTTTTTTCCCCCTCAGATTATACAATCTGAGGGGGAAAAAAAGCAAAGATTTCTGAATCTAAGAATAGTATTAAATTCAGAATCTCAGAATATTATTTTGAAATTAAATGATTCTTGAATTTGATTTGGATAAGTTTGGATACTTGGCCCATGTAAATCAAATAATATAAAAAAATTAGAATACTAAAAAAAATCAGTAGGAATAATTTGGAGACATAATCCTTCACCTTTATAAGGATATGAATCCGTGAAACCAGTTATTTCTGAACTTTGATTCGCGAGTCAATTTCTGATATATATATATATATATATATATATAATCATAAAATCTTTAAAAAAAATATAACCCATTTTCTGGTCAACAAAAATTAAAACAAAACCAACTAGGTCGAAATCGAAATTAAAACTCAATTCGGAATTAAACGCTAAAAGTTCAAAAAAATGAAAGGCAAATGAAATAGAACCAATTAATGGAACAAATCTCTCTCTCTCTCTATCTATCTATCTATCTATATATATATATATTGTAAGCATCTTATATGTTCCTAAAACTGTCATTACGTCATATAGGTGCGATATGATAATTAAATGAATAAAAAATGCAACACACAAACAAATGTATCAGCTAACGCAACTCACCTGATCCGAAAGTTCTTTGACGCTCTAAACATTATGAACGCTCGGTTCAATTGGTACGCATTCATTTCGAAGCGGTTCGCTGTCATTTGTCTAAAAATCACTGTGTTATATATATTTAATCATGAATATTTCTTCTTAATGAAAGCTTCTTTATGGCTTATAAACTTTCTTTTGACAATAACATTATACGTTCATTCCAAAAGAAAAATCATAGCAAAGAGGATGAAATGAGTTTTTATAATATGACGGTTTGTATTTTTCGCGCCAATCTGGAGAATGAATGTCCAATGTTCTGTGGCTGTTAAGATAACACCACAATACTCCCATATCAGTGAGCCGCTGGAGATACGAAAGATTTTGATAGCGCCAAGCTGTATGGCGAACGAGAAGCGTGTTTGCTGTAGTGCCAAGCGTTATAGTGAGCGAAGAGGGTGTTCATTGTCCGAGATTATCAATATGGTCGTTTGTAATTATTGTGCCAATGTAGAGATTGAATCCCGCCAAGGATCGATTTCCAGCTGCGTAACATATCCGCTAGACAGAAGAGATCACCAATGTCCAGTTGCTGTTACTGGCATACTAAGATATCATCACAATAGATTCGATTTGTAAAAATTTGGTCGAAATGTTTAAATGTTTGTGAATACTAACTTTATAGGCAGTTGTTATTTTGCCAGTTTGATAAATTGGCTCTATTACTCGCTATTATTATTATTATAATATCAATGATTTTAATGACTATTAGTTGCAAAATCTCCTCTTTTGCAGTGCAAGGGCCATGAGTGGTGGTCGATGGGGCTTATGGCTGCGGCGCCTTGGCAAGAACTTCTTGTACAGCGTTCCTGTCACTGTAGCTTTCCTTGACAGTGTGGGATATGTTGCCAAGGTGGAAGGCATCTCCATGCAGGTAAGCTTGCTGATGTGGAATGAATAATTCCTATTATCTGTTCAAATTATATTATCTTGTCTTAAAATTAAATAAATGGAAGAGCTGTTTGATAATTTTCAACTAATTTGTGATTTTCAGGTCTATTTTGAATGATGGAATTTTAAATTTGGACATTTAAGTCTCAAATTTTACAAAATTATTATAAGAAACATTTTTTGGCATTAATAATAATAATATTAATAAACATCTGCATGCATTTTAGGGCTTTATAAAGCAAAGCATTTGACAGATTAAGGCATATATATACTTTGTTCTTGGTATTTAGCAAAAATATGTTTTAGAGAGTGGGAATATCCATCTCAGTGCGAGCTTTAAAGAAATATGGATATTAGTTAAAAATTATACGAGATTTTATCTTCTTTTTTCCGATGACCTCCAAAATATTTTTATAGCGTTTCAAAATTAAAAATAGAACATAATTTTATTAATGTCAATTTTGTTGGCATGCGGTTTTTTCTGAATGATAGCAATTTTTTTTAAAAAAAACTCCTTTTGCATAATTTTTTTAATGATTTCACTATGCCCGTGAAATTTAAACCATTTTCACTATCTCATCAAATACTTAAGTCACTTGTTAACGTCCATTGCTGAAAATCTAACCATGCTGCTAATTTATGCCTACTATAAAATGAAGTCTTCTGAAAGCGTCTGTATGTTTGAAAGAGAAAAACTGAACTGATATTGGAGATATTTGAACCAATTTGTACGGAATTTATTGGAGAAGGTTTTAATATATTGAAATATCAAAATAAGATTTATAATTGCAATTTTAATTATTTTCCTACTACGATTCTCGTGTGTGCGAAAATCTCAAACTGTGCATGCTCAAATAGCAAGACGTGGTATGCATATGCGATACATTTGTCGCATGCAATGCGATTTTCTTTCATTTTATATTTTTTGTTTACTTCTACTTTTAAATAGGGATTCAAAATCCTCCTCCCCTCCCCCTGCAATCAGAAAAAAAGAAAGAAAAAAAAAAGAAGAGGAAACCTAACCTTGGCCAGAGCTTGTTAAATGCCAACACCCTCTTTTTGTTGTGCAATAATGAAAATGCAGAGGAAAGAAAAGTTCGGTTTGCGAATATCAGATAAAGAATGTCTACATTTAGGGAAGGGGAATCTTGTTTAGTGAAATAACCGCTCTTTAAATCACAATGCAATTCTGTCTGTTAGTCTAATGTCAATTGGCCACACCAAGCCGAAATGAGAGTAGCTCTTTCGAATGAAGGCAGAAGTGTGCGCCTTTCGTTGTGAACGAGCACCATTAAGATAAAAGTACGATTTTGCTCGAAAATACCCGACACAACCCTTTTTAGGGGACGGTCGAACTCATTCATACACTCATTCATCCATCCGCAAGTCAGAATTTAGATCCAAATCAGCGACCGACACCTCCCTGATTCAGTACCCCCAGAGGTATAATTTGTTTAGGGAACTTGAAGGACTTTACAGTCACGACATATTTAACGTGCCCCAACTGCCATTAGCCAACACAGCGGTCTTTGGCCGAGACGAGGGCAGAACGCGCAACCTTTCGGTTACGAGACTGACGCGCTACCAACCAGGCTACTGCGGCCCACACTGCAATTAAATTGTTGGACAGAATGAGTTAGAAAGTTTAAAGCTAATATTTCCTCTTCGATGTTACTTCATAGGTAAAGCTGTGCCGGTACTGCTAATTATTTATATAATTTACTTGTGCAATACTTGTACAATACACACAGTAAAGTACTTTGTGCAGTTTGAAATGCATTGCTGATTGAGTTTTTAAAGACATTATGAAATTGTTGGACTGAACTTTATGTAGGAGATTCATATATTCAATAAACAGGTGTAAGGCTTTTTAAACACAATTTTAATGTCACAATTCGATTCTTTAAAATATTTTATTTAGATAATTATTACAGGAAGTTATGCATGAGAAATGTAGTTGCAATTTCGAGGGTTAACAGCAAACAGCAAGTAAGTCTTCAAAGACGGCAACAGAAATAGAAAATATTAAAATAAATAAAAAAAGTAATGGAATTTAATTTTCCTGAGTTAAATTGAAAAATGGTCATGCAAGTCAAAGTCTATCGCTGAGTAATGTAATTATTGATGCATTTTAGTGTAAAAATAAAATATTTTATATCTTTCTCGATTGTTGATCTTTCTGAAAGAGCGCATTCTTTCTAGGCATGTTCTTTAAGTACAAATATCACAGTAAACTTGACGCAGCTACAGACATAGGATTATATTTATCTTAATTTCAACTAATTTCATTCAATTGATCTTTTGAAATAATCTGAAGAATAATTATCACAATGAGAAATCGTTATTTTCCTCGTAATCGAATGCGAAATAGTTCTCAATTCTTTATTGAATTAGCAGACATTGGAACTAATACAATTATACAAGATGATTGATAAAGTCTTTTTAAGCACTTTAGATTCAAAACTGGGTCATGTATATCTAAGATGGTAAAATTACCTTCTAGTAAACTAGCTGGTACCCGGGGCGTTGCTACCGCAGAAGAAACAATTTTGGAAATATCGTTTGAAATTTAAAATAACTGTCTTGTTTAATTAGGAATGATGGAAAGAATAATATATATTTTCGTATCGGAAATGAATACATTCATTGAAATTGTTAATTATACATAAAGGAGAAGCCTAAATAATATTAATTCTATTTTTTTAAACTTTATTATTCAAGACTTTAGGGTTGGCCATATTTTTTGTTGTTGTTTTTCCATCACCAACAGAAACAAATAAGTACAAGTAATAAGTATTCAAAATTTCATCGCAATCGGATGAGCGGTACGGTAGCCGCATAAGAGACCTACAGACAAACATTTATTTTTATTTATATATATTACATAGTTTTACTATGCCTATAACCATCTTGTATGAGCAAGTAATAAGTATTGGAAGTTTAATCGTAATCGGATGAGCGGCACGGCTCCCCATAAGAGACATACAAACATTCAATTTTATTTATATAGATTAACTAAATTGAATTTATTGAGACAGATTATAGTGTTTTCAGCGGTAAAATAAGGAAGTTATAAAAATAATTAAAAAAAGTTAAGCAAATCAGGCGAAAAGACCATTATACAAATTTACCTTAAAACGTTATAAAAACACCGAAAAATGGTTTAAGAGCTGGCTGTAAAATTTGCGGCGTTATGAACTTTCCGTGACTTGAAAAATGGTTCTTTCTAAATTGAAAAAAACATATTCTCTGGTATTATTATGCAGTTTTTCCCGAGTTAAACAACGGAGAAAGGAAATTTAAGCAAGGCAAAACGAAAACAAAAGTAATAATAATAAAAATAAATATGAAAAACACTCCTCTTGGAGGGAGAAGGGATAATATCTTTTTCACTTTAATGACGAAGTCACGACACAAGTGCATAATTTTTTTCCCACAGAAATTTCATAATTTTAATGGTACATATCTCTGCCAGTTTTGCTGAAAATTCTGTGAAATATTTTCTTTTGTTTTTATTATGATAATAACGTGCACTCTTCTAATTGGACTTTATCGACCAATTATTATTTTTTTTAACTTCTTTATTTTGCAGTTAAGAACGCTCTATCCTGTTTCAATAAAGTCAGCATAGTTCTTTTACTATAGATACAAATTCTAGTTGTACGAGATGCCGTTTTAAATTTAGAGGGCTTTAAAGGGTTATACCCGTCGCCTTGTATGAGATGGATTATTATCAGAAATAAATTCTTTAAGTGGCAGAAAGTTCTTACTAATGATAAACTAATTAAAAGTTACTAGAAACTGCATTTTCTGACTGGATTACGTTTACTAAAATTCCAGCTTTTGGATGATTCTTTCTGTAACTTTTTCACAGAATTTCAACTATTTTACGATGTTTTTGTTGGCACAACGTAAAGGAACTTAAAAATTCAAGTTTAGCATTTGTTGGACTTATTATATAATTCTTGTATTAATCAATTAGGTATTATAATCAATTATAAATCTTTTTTTCACATCACAGCTTAAAAATAATTTTTAAAATTTATATATGCAGAGTGAAAGTATTGCTTTAAAGGGAGTTATCAGGTATTGGCTAACGATTGATTTGTCTGATGATAAAGTTAATATAACGGAATTATAGTTGTACAAAATTTTATCTGATACAACTATCAGATAAAAAAACCCCTTGTGATAAGGTATGATAATATTTTGGGTAAATCCAAAAACCCATATGATAAGGATCACATTATAGAATTGCTCCTTTATCTTTACAAAAAAATCTTCTGTATAGTTGTTTATGTTATTTTGGATGGGATTAAAAAGGGCAACCAACAAATCATATGCAAATACGTATATGCAATAAGCTTTTCAACCCCCAAAACAATTAGATTATTACTGATACATACTTTATCAGTAAGTATTAAAAGTTATATACTGGTTATATTTATTTTTAAATAAAAAAACTAGTTGATGAATATAATATCTATTTTTTGGACTTAAATTTAGTTTAAATTTCAGTGGATTTCATGAATCTTTTTTTTTTTTACTTAGTAATGGTATGCAGCAAGCGATGAAATGTGAGAAGTTTTAAAAATTAAATTGTGGAATAACCGACGTTGTTGATAAGAGCTGTCTTTTTTAAAAATATGAGTATCTGACTGCCCAATTACCTGTAACAGCCTTGTCAGCAATTTTAATTTATTCATTCTCGCAAATAAAGATAACTGACCATATATTCTAATATGGTTTCTGTAGCCAATAATGATGGTCAATGGGTTTATAGAATTCTTATCTGCTACATAAAAAAGTTACCATTGATTGATACTGTACTGTTTACGGACTCTTTGATTGTTTTCATAGCAGTGCATTGATTCTGGAAGACACTTCCCACATTTAAGAAGGACGTGGACAGTTTTAATATAGAAACTTGCTGTTGTATCTAATTTTCTTTGATGTTCTGCATTTCTTTTTCATAGGCGAATTTTTAATCTTTGAAAGATTTGATTAAATTTTAGAAAATAGCTAGATTGGAAATAAAGATCTTGTTGAAGGTTATGTGAAGATTTCTTATTGATTAATTTTTTAAAATCTGAATAAGATTTATCTTGGACGCGTTTAGTATGTTTTGATCTAGAACATTATCCCTTTTGAGATCTTCTTTTGCGTCTGTTTCTAATGGGTTATTAAGGCCCCACCATCTTAACTATAATAACTTAACTTATTGCTGTTGCCATGTTTATAACTTAATATATTAACATGGCAACAGCACTGAACTGTAACTGATTCTGGTCATTCCAGCCAATTCACAAGTAGAACTACTTCATCTTTGTAAAAGAAATTAAATATCATATTTCAGATCATCATGCTGAATCATTTTGTTTTAGAGAAGGAACAAAACATTTGGAAGAACATTTTAATTTATTGCAGCTACACAAATTTTAACCTTATCAGTCAATGAGTCAAGCCATTTTTCGTCATAAGAGAGAATCATATTTCACACCCTCACAATCGAATGATCTTTCTGGAGAATGGGAATATCGTCATTCCGTGCTCTGTAAAAAACATTTAAACTCGCTGCAAATAACGCAGGATTTCTGCAGTAAAAGTCTTCTTATCATTTTAACATATTTTTTTACTAAACGGAAATTTTTTGTTTGCACATTTCTAGATTAGTAACAACCTTAGTGTTGCAGAAATATTCCGCGAAACTCGACGATGTCGCTGTAGTGGATTTATGGGGACATAGTCAGCAGGCCACGATAAATAATAACAATTTTTATTTACAAGTTTATATACAGACGACAAAACGCAGCCTAAACATGCAAGCAATACATAGTAGCTATTATAGCGAACAATAGCCAGCATGTAGTTATAAGTAGTAACTAACCAAAATAGCTCACAAAGTGGCCTGACAGAAATCAACAAGAAGTGAGAATCGCGTAGCTAATCATTAAGGTCTTTCCAAATGCCTGCTATTCTCCATTGTCTCTCGCTTTAGCTATATTCAACTGTAATCTCACTACTATAAAATTGGCCTACTCCACATATGACTCGTTGTTGCTTTAATACTTGTTTCCAATTTTCCGTGACTTCTCAGTTCACTAATTGCTTGAGCATTGCTGGATTGATCCAACTAATTCTTCGTTAACTCACTATATGACTTAATCCGGCATAGTCTGCCTGCCTTTTATAGCTTTCGGAACAGTACACAGAGATTTCTCGAAAAATCAGCGTTATACTCCTCCTGTTAGTCTAATCGCCAAAATTACTGAAAATTCTAGAATTTTGTCGCCAAATAATCGCTGAGTTTGGCCATGCTCGTGGGCCATTAATTCAGCATCCGATCACTATCCAATAGAACTGATCGTAAAAAGGTCTGTCCTGCGATGAAACTAACAGTACTAGAAAGTAACATTTAAGATTCGTAACAACATTTTAATTCACTGTAATTAGCGCAAGAGCACTACAAAAAAATCCTTTTCTCATTTTGTGCGCATTCTATATCAAACGATAAAAGTTTTTTCCCCGACTTTTTCTAGATTCTTAGTACTCTCACTTTTGTACTATTACATGGATACGTGGTGACCGTTAGAAAAAATAAATTCCTTATTATTTCGTTTAATAAGCCCTTATTTTCGTATATTAGCACCTGTACCGAAACATAATGGATAGATGATATAAACAGATTTGATAGAAATGAGTTATTTTTTAAAATTCACTTAATAATGTTTAAGTCAAGACAAGAAGAAATACTGCAGACATACATCCTACATCGCTGGACAACAATGGCATTTCGATGTAATCATTACTAATTTCATTTCCAGTTAATTTTTGTTGCGGTGGAAGCAATTTGGTTAAAAAAAGTATGCTAAAATTATGAACTTTTGACAAATTGAGAAGAAACAAATAATTGTATTTCTTTTGAAAGATACATTATTTAAGCGATTGAAAATTTCAACTAAAAAATCGCAATTATTCAATATGCACTCTTTTTGCTACCCGACATCAAATGTGCAATGCTATTTTTATTAAAGATTCGAACACACGGATCTGTTAATTTAGGCTTTGTCATCTGTGATATGAACTTTCAACTTTTGAGTAATTGTTGGATATGAGGGTTCTTTTTATTCAAACTCTACTATTCCTTCGCATTCATTGTACTCGCTACGTTACTATATGGATATATCTAGGTAAAAATTTTGATATCCAAGTTTTCACGTAGTTGAAGTTTTGTGTTTCAACTTCCGATATTAAAATATTTTATTGATCAAATTTAATACTGATTCTTTCTGATTTTTCTTGCAGCCCTCTCTGAACCCTGAGGACCAGAAAACGAACGATTACGTTCTGCTCAACAAGTGGGCAATTCGTAATTTCAAAGTGCAACATGGAGATATCGTTGCCTTGACGTAAGTATCTTCTATTTTTTTCATATTTCCTCTTGTGACACTGCTTCAATAATCAGATTGAAGTGCTGTCTATAATACTTCGTATAAAAATTAAGGTATCTCGTAATAAGCACGAAGCAATAAAAAAACATTTTGACTTTTTTTTCTTTAAAATAGAATATCTTAATTATGTCTTCTCATTTATTTCTCTGGAGTTCTTATTGAATAGGATACTTAGCATCTTAACAGCCCTTAAAAAATGTTTATTTTTAATGGTCCTTAAAGTAGCTTATGTAAAAAAAAAAAAAAAAAAAAACCCAGGTTGCTTGGATTTTTTTAGAAAAATTAATTAAAAATCAGAATTTTTCCACATGCTATATGTGTATATAAAAGGTTTTCCCTTCAGGGTAGGGAAATACTGAAAAGTGTGGGGAAAATACACACAAAGTAATATACATTTCATAAGAACAAATTAATGAAAATACCGGTTTCATTGATTTAATTCTTCTTTCATCTCCTTTTGCAGGTAAGAAAAAAAATATGTCTTTTCGGGGAATTTTTTAGAAATATCGCAAATTCAGGTCATCATAATCAGCTTGTGGTTACTATTTCTTTGCAGAAGTATTTTAAAATTATATTTCAGCATTATTGTTTTTAAACTATTAAAAAAAGTTTGTATTTCAAGTAATTTTTTAAAAAATAAAAGTGTTCGATTTTTTTACAACAGGCCAGTATGATGTGTATTTAATTCAATATAAGAAATAAAACTATGAGGATAATAAAATGGATGTATTACCAACAAAAACTTTGCATAAATATTGGGTTGTTCGGAAAGTCATTTCGTTTTTTTTTTGTCAAAATGAAAAGAAATTTTCGTTTAATGAATAAATTATTTATTAAATTATAAAATTGCCATTCTGGTCTAATACCTTTTGCCATATTTTTGGTAGTAACATGATTACACGCTCATAAAAGTTTTGGTCTTTGCTGTAAAAAAAACTGATCGAGGGGGTTTTTGGCCTCCTCATTTGAAGGAAAAATTTTGCAAATCAGTTCTGGTACTGATGTACTGTTAACACATCTTCTCCACACATATTGGCTAATTTATTTCTGGCTTGACAGCATTTTTACCTTTTATATAACAAAAAAGTAAAAAATGACGAAAATGCTGTTTATTGCTCTCCATATTTAAAAGGGCACCATCCAAAAACTACTGCGAAGAATCAGCTGCACTTTTTCACACTCAAGCCTTGCTATATCAGCTCTTAAAACATAAAATGATTTTGCGGTTTAAGTATGAAATTGGGTGCGAAAAATGCAATTAAATCCTCTGTCGGGAAAAAACAAATTACTTTCCGAACAACCTAATATTTGGTTTACTACTAAAATGTTATTTTTTAGTTTACTTGTCGTCTAATTATTTCTGTTCTATCCGTTACTTGTCCACGTTTCAAAGTAATATTTTATTTTTCTATGAATTTATTTTACCGTTTCTTAATTTATTATCATTTATTCTTTCAAATTTATTTCTTAGTTTTTCTCTTTTACTCGGATTGAGAATCAGGCGTTATGGGGAGAGATTGAGACAAAGAGACATGTAGAATTTTTAGATGTCTGTCGTCGAGGATGTCACGAAGATAAATTGTTCACATTTTATAGTTAAATGTGACGATGGAACTGAAAAAAAAATCTTATACCCAGACGCCATTTATTCTTGTTATTCCACTGCTGAGAATCACCTTTGTGTAACGATATAACTTTGTAAATGTCTTTGAGAATATATGTCCTCTAAGTTATATTTTATTTTTCTCTGAATGTTAGTGCTAGCTTGGATGTAGCTTTATACTAAAAAAAATGTTGGATTGATGTCCAACGTAAAAAAAATTATGAAATTCAGTGAATGGTGATGTTTTACTGATTAGATATAGTGCTTGAATATATTTAAAATATTAAGCATTTGCATACACGAGATTCCAGCTTATATTAAAAACATTGCTATTATCTTGTGGCGAATCGTTTGAGCAGATTCTATAAAAATTCCCCCACCCCCACATGCTACACGCATTATGTCGGCGTCCTGCAATAGGGATAACGTGTGTTAAGAATTCATTGAACCACGTGATCTTCCTGGACTGAGCTAACCGCCAATAATGTAAACATCACGTGGTCTCACTGTTTCTGCTTGTTTATATTTTTTTTCCATGAGAAGGGAACTTGATCCTCGCACGGTGGGGAGTGTGATCTTGGCTCTCCCTTCCGAAATAAACCATAGTGCAATTTTCTAGATCCACTATACTATGGAGTATCCCTGTGCCTTTAATTGTTATGCTATCTAATAAATTCCAGAAAAGACAACCTGTGTCTTTATTTAACCAACGAACAATCTTCACTATCACGTAAATTATTACTGTATCTAGAAAAGCAACAATAATTAAATTTAATCTAAATTACTTTAGCGTGTCTTCCCCGTGATCTGGCTTTTCTGGTTCGGGCATGGTTGTCCTTTTGTTTTCTATCTGTGAGTTGTATAAAAGTGCCCCCCCCCCCTATGGTTGTGTAATCGAATGTGAAACATGAAGTCGTTAAGTCGTATTCTTGGCCCTAGTTGGCATTACTGAACAAACAAGATACTCTCATTTCGGCTTAAATCGCCGACAGCTTTATGTCAGAGGCTTTTAAGTGCCATTAGTAACAATAAAAATACGCATTGTTTATTACTGCTATGTACATTATTGCGTCGAATATGTAAATTATGTATATATTATTTTAAGATTCCAAATTAAATTCAGTTTCTTGTTTTTACTTTGTCGTATACGAAGTATAGAGAAAGTATCGTAATCGTCAAAAAATTCGAACTCGAGATTTTGCTGAATATTCACGTTCTAGACCTCACCGAGTTCAAAAACGCATTTGTCTGTCTCTCTGTGACAAAGACAACTCAAATACGTTTTAAGTTAGACGTATTAGTTTATTCAGTATATGATTTTCACATTAATTTTGTAGATTTCTATGAAATTTTCAGTAGTATAAGTGCGACAACTCAACATTGTATTGACTTAAATATATATCAAATTTAATGTAGGATTTTGTGACTACTACTGCAGGTTTGTGTCAGATTTTTATTTTAACCGTTTAGGAAAAACGTGTCTGAACCACAAATTCGATACTCAGGTGTTATTACTGTATGCCGAAGATTAAACGCTAAATAATTTGCCAAAGATGACATGATAGATTCAGCAAGGATCCTCAATTCATGCCAAAAGTAACTGTAATTTTGTAACTGTTGTACGCCAGTGTCATTCAAGACGTTCTTTGGACTAGCAGTTTTATCAGAGAGTATGCAATAAAGTTTTGTGGGGAACATTTCCTCTGGTAATGAGTATCAATGTTTCATTCCTTGATTATAAATTTTTATAAATTGTATAAAATTGGGTCGCTATCTGTAATAATATTTTTATTGTAATGAGGAAATTAAAAGTCATTTCATTCTTCTATCAAACCAAATCATTCAGTTATTTGATTTCACTAATGCTGAAATTTCAATTAAAATTTTTTTCTCTGCACATTAATTTACGAGGAGAATTTTCATTTCCGCTTTTCCACAATATGTTCCTTTTTCATATAATTAATTTGTACACTTAGTAGTTTGTAGTAGATTAAATTAACTAGTCATTAAATCGCATTTTTCAATTTTTTAAAAAACAGCGAAATTTTAAGTAAGTGCATTTGATATTAATTATGTAACATTTAGGAAGGCCTGTATTTCCGGCGAACGAACTTGTCCTCAATGGCTGCTAATGTTCGATAGTAGACCAAAGAATTTAATTTTATATATTTTCATACATTTCGAAATAATTGAATATTTAATTTTTAATTTGTTTTTGTGAATAGAAATGTTAATTTGTATTAGAAAAAAAAAATTAAATTGGATGAGTTGTTTAATTGAGCAAATGTATATTTTTTGAAATTTCTGAATGACTGTAAAATTAGATGTAATCACATGTTTAAACAATCGTAGTTTTTAATCTAGTTAAATTTCAAAAATATATTTTGCTGAAAAAATGTTTATTCAAAGAAATTAGCTCTGATAGCATATTAAAACCCTAACCGTGTTGTTTTCCTTGCTATCTAATGAAATAATATTTTGGAATGATATCGTGTTATTAATTTATTTAAAAATATTTATAATATTTTTGATAGGGAAATAAACATTTGATATGTAATAAATATAATTTGAGATAAATAATAAATATGAGATTTTGTTTCGATTGCGCGTAATTTATGAATCGAATCATAACGTTTGTGAATGATTTTATTTTATTTTATTAAGTGAAAAATATGGACATTCGATACTTGGGCAGAGCGGTTAAGAAGTCAAAACATAAGGTAATTTCTTTTCTGTGATACAAAGCTTCTTATAAAAATGCAGATTATTAATGTTTTCAAATTTTTTACCTGATTCAGGCAAAAGTGATAAGTATTTAATAATTTAAAATTCTTTCTTTCCTTTTTTATTACATAGTAATAATCAATTCTTCCATGTACTATCTCCTAATATGGCTCTTGCTTTTTTCTATGTATTTATGTTTTTATTTCTGTAACGATGAAACTTTTTCAGATGAGGTACTTTTAAATAACTTAACTCTCGTTGAAATTGAAATAAAGCAAATCTCTGTGAAACAATGCATAAAAGAATTTTAAAAACTTTTACTGCTCCAGTTTTTATATAATTTTTTTTCAAAAAGAAATCTTTCCCTCCCTTACTGCTCGATGATTACTGTGCTCAGAAAAAAGAGGGAAAAAATTCCCCCATGCCTTGATCTAAATGTCCCCCATCGTGAGGCCTCTGCTATTAAAAAACAATTACTTTCAGCTTTAGGAATCTGCTACAAGTTCAATTAAAAAGACAAACCGAAAAGATTAGTTAGAAATCTAGATAGAGAAAATTTTATTCTTTAAAAAAAAAAAAAAGAAATTTGGAAATAGATTTCAAAATGAGTTCTAGAATCACAAGTGAAAATCGAATTAATGGATATCTGTCTACATGTAATAAAGAAGAATGTGTCTGTGTGCTTGTCTAGATATAGATTCTTCATATGATCTCTTATAGATTCTATACGATATGGGTTTTTTTTATATCATATCACTGTATGCTGGATTATCTGACATATAACTGCGAAATTTGTTACTGAAATATCTTTCAAATTGAAAATGTGCATCTAAAAGAGATTTTTAAAAGTTTTTGCAAAAATTAAAAATCCAGCGGGATTTTAATGTTCTTCTGCAATAACTCATGCAAATTTTATGATTAAAAATTAGTTTTTGCATAATTTTAAAATAAAAATATTTTTTACGATATCAATTAGATTAATATGCAGTTTTCTTATATTTTATATTGGCCGCGGTGGCCCGGTGGTAAGGTCTCGGCTTCGGAATTGAATTGTTGCAGGTTCGCGACCCGTTTCCACCGAAGAAATGCCATGTAAATGGATCTGATGCACGGATCTGATAAATCCGTCGGGGCCAAACGACCTCCCACTGTTGTGGTGTGGAAGTTTGGAGAGGGGGGGCTGCTAGCTCAGGTGTCATTCTCGTCATCTGACTGCGGTTCAAAATTACGAGGTCCATCCCAAAAACAGCCGTAGTGTTGCTTTAAAACGGGACTTTGATATAACTAAACTAAACTAAACTAAAACCTATATTTTGAATTTGTTCATTGTTCATGTATTCTTCAAGATACATCATTTGATCTAGAATTGCCCAGTTTGGTATTGATAGGCTTTTCAGAATGAAAATGTGCAACTAAAATTTTTTGGATTTGTAAAAATTTTATTTTAAATTAAATAATTTTTTATAAAATTTTAATGGTTTTTATGCATTAACCCTCGTAAATTTTACGGCCCAAAACTTACTTTTACATCTTATACTATAATACGAGGAATGGTTGCCAAGTCGAAAATCGCCCCAGAATTAATAAACTCCGGTAAACTTGGGGGTCTGGGGTTTTTGGCCACGAGGAATCGATTGGCGCCGGTTTTGAAGCGCTACGGTTGAGCAGTTCGGAGTTACAGATAGGATATTTTCAAAATTTATTAGTTCGCCATAATGGCTATAGATGTCAGCACTTAAATTTTCTTTGTCTATTGCCTAATAGGTTTCAAGTGGTAACGTGCTGTTGATTAATGTTTATTATGTTTATGCTGTTATAGGTTTATAATATGTTTCTTATGTATGTATATATGTTTGGTTTTTCTAAATAAATTTGTCAAAAATATTGAACTTCAACACACTTCAATTTTTACCTTTACTTTACCTTTGTATAGAATAGTTCCCTTTCCAAACTCTAACTTTGTTTAGAATAGTTTACAATGGTGCACTTTAACCGGTTATCTTTTCACCAATGGTTTCACAAATTTTCTTATGGCATGTATTGTTTTGATAAATCACAACTGAAAATTTAAATCTTCGAGCTAGCTTCGATACCTGTTTTCTCCGAGCGGAGCTCGGTCACCCGCTGGTTATTTTAAAATTAAAAATATTTTTTACGACACCAATTTAACTATTGTGTTTATTCCCTGTATCTTATGAATTAAAAAAGAAGTAGCATTGTTGTGGTATGAATTATGCAGAAAATATATTAAATAATTTTATTTTTCTGCATAAATTTTATCAGTATATTATTAGCAATTATGTAATTGCAAGATATTTTTCAATTGTTGGAAAAAGGCTTTTGAAGAAAAATGCCACTAATTATAAGTGGTGTTTAGATTTATTTCAAGAAATCAAAAATTGAAATTTTATTAATGCAATAGAGAAACGTGCAATTCGAAGTAGATTGCCCTGATACGTTAAATATAATTTTTACTATCACTGGGATATCATAGAACTTCCCGTAATATAACGTAACTTTGCAAGATTTGAATATCGTATATGTCATCTGATGGTGACATATCAATGATATCACCGGCAAATAACGACCGACTTGCATCACCGGACGTGGAGGTCTCAAAAAGAAATTCTGCTTGCGAAGACAATTTTAGTTCAAATGATTGGTCTGTCATCACTTGTGATAGGAGTCTTCACGTCAGAGCTTATTTTTAATACATTTTCTTCCATAGTTTAAGCTGTAGTTCATATAATGTATTTTGGAGGTGCAGGCATGCATTTTGGTAGAGACTTTATTTAAAGTGAGTTCACATATTATGTACACTTTCTGATAAGTTTAACACTTTGGCTGCAGCATTAATCACATGTGATTCACACAAGTTATCTAACCCATTCTTTGTTATCCCTAAAATGTAGTAGCCAGATCACTAACTCTCCGACACGCCTGAAGGTACAAGGATAAAATAACTGAATGACTGGACTGCCGTTACAGCAACACTGGTGGGAACTATGGTTGAGTCCTGAGGGCCATCACCGGCCATGGTACAATCCTTCCCTAAGGAAGTACGTCCCGTCATCGATGAGAAAAGTCAGACCCCCACGTTTTTGTGTATCCTCCAGGGTGGCGAGAATCAACCATCACGTGATGATCACTTATGATAGCCTGAATTTCTCTGTTTTTAGCCTGTATAATAATTTTTTCTTGTGACCATGTGTGTGTTTGTGTACGTCACGCATGAGTAACAAGGAAGAGACTGAGAATATTACCAGTTTATTTACTATCTGATGCGAAACAATGAATAATTTTTTTTTACAATTCACAAAAATATCACTTTACAGGAGGTTTGAGTTGCGTTTTCTAAAATAATCAATCTGGTAAAACACATATGCAACTGAATCTCTTTTGGGCTGATTCGAAGGAAAAAGTGAGCACAGGAGGCCACATGCACGTGTTTCGGGTGTTTGTTCTGATTTCAAAATGCATTACATGGATTATTTTAATGTTTATAATTTTTAAAACATGCAAAACTTGATATTTATTTCCTTACTAACGCATCTGTCAGTAAAGACATGAATTTTACTGCATGATTGAAATATAATTTTTACTGATTACTGTTTTCCATGTGAAAATAGAGCTTTTGTTTTTGCTCCTTACTGTCGATGACAACTCAGATGACATGATGTTATACTTCACAGGACTCAGTAAATTAATTTTAATAAATTAAGATTGATATTTATATTGGAACTAATTATGTGTCAAAAGATTGCAGATCTATTTTTTAGGTTGCATGTATTTGGAATGAAAGTTATTTAATTCCATTAAGTTCTAATATGTTTAGAAAGAAGCATTACGTGATTCACATGCAATTTAATCATTGTTTAAGTACTGTGTATATTTGTCCCTTTCTTACTGAAGAATGTAAGACTCGAAATAAAGCAGCAAGAAAATTAAAAAAAATATTTTGAGGTTATTTTTTTATATTTTCATGCAAAACATATATAACACATAATAACATGCTAAAGTAGCTATACAGGGTTGTACAAATGAAGTTTCGAAAATTTTAGGATTTTAGGGGTGATTTTGTTTGCACACATGATATTAAATTTGAACAAGTGTTTCCGATTACCATTTATTGAATTAAAAGCAAAATAATATGAACATTGGTAAAAAAAATTAATGCAAAAAATACCTTAGAGGAATAAGATAATTTTCTAGATATTTTTTTAAAGGAGTCCTGTTACTTGGAAGTTTAGGATTGAAGAGTATTTAAAGTCGTTTGAAATATTTAATTTATATTTTATAAATAAAAAAGTATTTTTTAGTCCGCTATTAATTAACCCTTCAACTTCTTGTTTTTTTTTTTTTTTTTTTTTTTTTTTCATATAGCAACCTTAGTAGTGAAATAATTTTTTTTAACGATTTTGTTTCACCTACGATTTTTGCATCCCAAATAATGTAGTAGCTTTGAAATTTTTAAAAAATTTACCTTGAATTATCTGTATTAATATAAGGTGTGGGCATATTATTGATTATAGTGGCACTTACAACATTTTCGGAGGCAATATCTCTGCTATTTTAAATCGGGTACATGCCTTTTTCCTTCTTCTACCTAATCATTTGAGCCCGCAGCAGAAGTATAATTGAGCGTTAGTTATAATTATAAGATGACAGATATAATTGTAGGCTGTATAGACTTAATTTGGTGCTGATATTAATACTGTTTGAACTTATTTTGTCGTTTCTCATACCTTAAGTTTATATTGCATAATTTAGCATTAATATCTCTGAAAGAATTTCATTTTGAAAAATGAAATTCTATATATTATACAAATAAAAGAGTTTTGATATTCATTTTTACTAAATGGTGATTTTTTTTTCTTAATTCTTATTTCTGTTGTTTTACTCATATCTTGAAACGTAAACCTATGAAATAAAGTATTTTCAATTAACATTATAATGAAAAACATTGCTTTTTAATTTCCCATTGTGTCAAAATAAGTACTTTAACGCCCAAAATATAATTTTCTTCCTTAATTCTCTAGTATCTAAATTAATCTGAAGCATAAATTGCAATAAAATTTTCTCAAATTACTTTAAGGAAGCCAAAATTGTGGCAGCTCTAAAATAAAAATTTATTAAAAATGTCCTCCTTTTTCTAAAGAAAAAAAGAAGTAATTGGAAAAGAAATCAATATAATGCTTTTGTCTAGATAAGCACTAAAATTTTTTAAATATATCAAAATTTATACAAAAAAGTAAGATTACTTTTGATTTCCTGAATTTTAAATATCAAAATAAAGAAAATAAAATCATAATAAAGAAAGGAAAAATACAAATTTCAAAATAACCGCAATTCGATATTAAAATCCAGCTTATATGTGTTATATCCAGTTTTTTAAATTTGAGATTCATGTTGATTTCTTAATAAAATGGAAAAGAAACAATGCAATGCTAACGATTTAGTGAAATGTAAAGAAGGAGGATTCTGTCTTTAATAGATTAATCGATATATTTGATTTACCCAGATTACCAACTCACAGATTCCTCCAATTTGATTTCAAACTCTAGAGTATGGGTGATATTTATTAGTTTTCTGTTTGGGATTTCTATTAATTTCTAAAATAAAATAGAAATGAAACAATGTAATCCTAATGATTTGGTGGAGACTTTGGCTTTAACAGATTAATGATTATGTTTGATTTATACAGATTATAAGTCGTCCTGCGCACCTTGGATAATTTGGAAGGCAATAATTTCCTCCAACTGTTTGCTGAGAACAAGATTCAGATTTTCTGCTCAATCACTTTCCATACCCCTGGCTCAAAATGGCGAAATTTTGCTCTAAATGTGGGTTCTATCTGATTGCAAGCTCTATCCAGCGGACGTCTGTGTCAGGTAACAAGCAAGAGATGTGTACAAAAAAACCACTGCATCGAATGGCCTCTAAATGGAGGGAATGCCCGTCGTATTGCTTAAAGGAAAAGAAAGGAACTTAGTCCTCTTTCTTCGTGGACAGTGAATGGTTAGTCCGCTCCAAGGGAGGTTCGTCACTGGCATGTTCTAGTTAACTGTGAAATTCTCTCTTAGCTTTTCGTATCTATACAGCGCTTGGAAAGCTTCTGGTAGTTTGCCAAAAAAGCTATATACATGCACATTCACTCTCAAATTCTAGTTTATGATTGCTGGTTTTCATTACGAATCTAAAATACTTGTTGTTCTAGAATTTGCGGATTAGTAATATTTGATTAGCTAGTTGCATTTGTATGAATTCGTTGGTTTTTCAGACCGAAGATTTCCGAAATATTCCGGAAAAAAGTATTCCAGCAGGTTTTTCTGATTTTAGGCATGCAATCTGGAAGTTTTTCTGTTGTTTATATATTTTTACTATTAATCTAAATTGATTTGCGGCAACTGTTATAACTAAAAGCGATGGTTTAGTTATTGGTATATTGCTATGGTCTGATCACACTCATGGGCTTTTCTGACAAAAAACAAAAAAAAAAAAACTTTCTTGACACTAAGAGTGGGTGTGTCTACACAATCTTCATTTTCCTCACAGTTCAGCACACAGTTCTTAAAATTTCGAACATAATTTTCGGAGACAAAATATGGGCAACACGCCCTTGAGGGGGTCTTAAGATCCACCGTGTGCCATGAGGGGGCTGTGCAGATTTTCCAGAGGAATCTGCGCCATGTGGGTGACCAGGGATTTCTCTGGAGTGTCGTAGTGCCTTTGGCGGTACTTGCGTGCTGCCACTGTGACGGCGCACACGACCAAGGTCATGCTTGCAACGATTCCCAGTACCTGAAAACCCAACAGAAAAGCATTACTTTTCTTACATGAAAAATTCAGATACATTATAATTAAAACTGAATATGGGAATGGAAAAACTGATAGGTTTCATGTTATCAATTAAAAGTAAACTTACTGATGCTTTAGATTAAATTTGCACATAATGTAATTTTGCAAATTATCAGGCTTTAACACATTGACTGCCGAAAACGCGCTTGTACGTTACAAATAATATGTAATTGTACCAGATCGTCTATGTTATTAGATGACACCTTTTCTACTATAGTTAAAAGATAGCAAAGAAGGGGGCATCTAACTAGATAAATGGTCCTGATATCAGGCGTAAGTAGTGACATTGAACTTGTTAACGATCATCTTGTTCTACTAGTTTAATGATGTTTTAGATTGTTAAATGTTTAATATGGAATTGTAGCAGTTGCATTACTCTTTCTTCTCTTTTGGATAATAGATGGCGACACCTGATTAGGGACGCATCCCATAGTGCAGTGCGAGTGTTATTAAAATATGCTATTCTGTTAGAGGTGCGCGTGTTAAAGTTTTGTCTTCCTTGTTTTGTGTGAAATGTGATCATCAAGGAAATGTTCCTGAAAACGCACATCTTGCCTCAATTGCATGGATCATTACTATCTTCTTTCCACCACAGAATGCTTTAAAAACTCTCCTCGTTATTCAATATAACTAAAAGAATTAATGCAATTGAATCAGTTTACTGAAAATTAAAAAAGTATATAGATGCCACTAAAGTATATAAAAGAGAAAGAAAAAAAATTATTTTATGGTTAATAATCAGCAATTCACGGTTGAATTCGTTGATGTATGAATTTGAATTCTGCCATAATATTTCAAAAAAGACTTTTTATGAATCATTTATTATTATCAAAATTAAGCGAGAATTATTCGTAAATAAAATTGGTGTCATTAAAAGTTTTTTTTTATTCTCAAGATAATATAAAAACTATATTTTGTTTTGGAAAGTATGAACATCAGTTTTCTTACCAAGCATCAAGTAAACTTTAAATATCTAATTTAAATATCTAGTTAAGTCATGGCTATTAAGTATCAAGTAAACTTTAAATATCAAGTCAAGTCATGGTTATTATCCATCTGGAGATGATAAAACTCATTTTTGCGCGCGATTAAATTTTCTGTTTGAAGCGTATTTCTTGATTTCTTTTACATTTTCTTTCCTCTGACTTAATGGATTTTTCGAAGACATAGCAAATCCTCACATGAAAATTTATCTTATTATTTTGCATCTCTATCAAATAGCTGAGCGAAACGATGAATTCACTGCACGTTAAAACGTTAAGTGAAGAATGATAAAATTTGAATGATCATTTATTCTCTTTGATTGTTGCCTTTCGAAGTAAGAAGCAACAGCAATTTCTGTGATATGTACGTATTCTGTCATGCCTCTAAGTTCCACGTAGCCGTTCCGGCCTCACGACCGAGAAGTGAAGTGACGAGAGCGAGGAAGAATTTGCATTGGGGAGTGTACCTGACACCGATAAGAATTTGTGTTAGTAGGAGCTCTGGCGTGAACAACGGAGATAAATTTAAATCGAAATTTAATTGTATATATGCAAATAGCCATCAATCATTTAATCTTTAAGGTATAATAAATTCTCGTTGCAATGCAAAAAAAAAAAAAAAAAAAAAAACATCACTTGTATCAAGCCATATGACAAAAATGTTTTATATATACAGTGAAACCTCGTTACAACAATATTTTAGGGACCAAATAAATATATTGTTGTAGAGAGACATATTGTTATATCGAGGGCCCACATATTTTGAGCCTTTAATGAGAGTTTTTTTTATTATTATTATTAGTTTAAGGTGCATAACATACTACTTTTAAGTCTATATTTAGAAGAAATTAATTTGTACAATACTAATAATAGTGGTTTAAATACTAAAAAAATAAATAAATAAGATAAATTCAGAAAATAAGCACAGAAATATTTACATACCTGAAAATACATTTTATTGAAAATAATCCAATATTGTTGTTTGTTTATTCATTTTTTTAACTGTTAAATTCACCAATACCAATTTCCGAACTTGTTCGAATAAGTTGTCGATTATGAAACTTGCTTGAACGGTTTTTGAGGGTAGAAACGGAAAAGTGCTGGCGACATTTCACCGTGTGATAAGGCCTTTAGGGAACAATATCGCGTGAAAGAAAGAAAAGTGTAAACCAAATGTTTTGCGTAGAACTCAAAATCGTTAAAGACTATAAAACAACCTTTGAACTCACTTTTCAGTACGTCACTTAACAACACTCCGCCTCCATCTCCCCCTATTCCTCTAAAAAAGGGCACTTGTTCTGTGACAAGGTGACCATACAGGTCTAGATGTCCTTAAACCTTATCAGAATTCCAAAGCTTACTGGGAAATGAGACTAGGCATACATTTACACTTCACCCCCCCCCCTCACCCACTGCAATTCCCAAAAGGGTGGTCTTCATCTGTTTTGAAATCTGAACAATAGCTATTTATTCAGGGATAAGTTAAATATCCACAATGAGTCTTAATAGACGGAAAAAATAACAAAAGAAAACGAAAAAAAAAAAAGCATTTGAAAATCAAAATATTATTATAAAGGGAGAAAATAATACTGAAATTTAGATTGAAAAAATCGTTTTACAGAGGTTTATTGTTCTAGAGAATATCGCAATATTGAGGGGAGATTAACATTAGTTCATATGCAAAATCACCGGGACCACAAAACATTATTGTAGTAGAGGGAGTTATTGTTGTATCGGGTATCGTTGTAACGAGAGTTTACTGTATATATATAAACTTTTATTTAAATTTTTATGTTTCAATTTTCAAAAGAATAATAATAAAAAAATGCCGAAAGATAATTTTACATGAAAGGAAATTATAGGTGGCATAGAAGTAAAAACAAAATGAAAAAGTGAGGGAAAGAGAGAGAGAGAGAAGGAAGGGTTGGTTCCCGGCATTTTTGCCAGTGACACTGGTTCATTTTTATGCTGTCCTGTTTTTATGAGCCATATTGACAGCCATTAATATATAATGTGATTGTTGCATGGAATATTGTTTTTTGTATAGCACTGTATTTACAAGGCATCTCTTTCGTACGTCTCCAATAAATTTTAAAAATATGACAAAAATGTCTAAATATAGAGCATTTCCTGTTGATACTGCTACGTTTAGTGGTGGCGGGGTGATCGGCTGTATGCAAGAAGGTACAGAGCATTATTGAAAATACAGATTAATGGTTAGTGTTATAGTTCACTCCTGAGTATCCGGTATAATGTGGGAGAAAGACAGCCTTGGTAACAAAAAATGCTGCATTGATCGGTGCTTTATGACCTTATTTTTTTGCCCATCAATACCAGAAGATAACATTTTTATACCAAAACTCACTGTTATAATGCATATTTTCTCACTTCTTACTGAATTCTAAATCTTCCATTTATCTCAAGTAACGTAAAAAGTTAATGCGACCGTGTCACGTTGAATCATAGAAGCTGTTGCCATTAATGTGTAGAGTTAAAATAGATGATTCCAAATTGGTTAATTAATTTTATATGCTGCCTTGCTAGAATTTATTACAGAAAAAGTAATATACTAAAGGATATAAATTGTTCACATTTTAACACGAATTCTGTATACTTAAAACTGTTCACTGCTGTATACTTAAAAACAAACTAACAAAAAAAGCATTAAGTGAACCCCAAGAACAATTTACAAATTCTGTAAGTATTGTACAGTTATAATCATGAACAGTGCAAGCGACTGAGGTGCGTTAAACACTGACAAAACTATGAACAATGAGCAAAGCGCTGCTCTTTTCCTGTCACAACTTGTATTTTGGACAAGACACGTTGAAGGATCGTAGCAGACGCTGGATCTGGATTGGATTCATCATTTAATCATGATAAAGAAAATCTGGTCGGATAGTCATGAACAGAATACTTCAGAATATCTATATATATTTGTATACTCGATGAACTTGTGAAATGAGGACAAAAAGTTAAAACAAAAGTTTTTTTCATTTGAAGATCGTTTTAAAAATGTATGCTTTACTAAAAGAAATCCCACTAAACTCAAGAAAAGGAACAATCAATTCTACTGAAATGAGTCGAGAAAGAAAAATATTTTGTGCCTATCTTCTGTCCTTCCTGTTGTCCAGAAGAAGGAAATGAATCTCATTCCCGAAACAATTCTTTCTACAAAGAAAGTTAATGGATTCCCCTAATTGCCCCCGTTACTGGAATCCTTTAAAGTTCCAGAAACAATTTCCCTACAGAGTTGGAAGGAAGGAAGGCGAAAGTTTTCCAGCGCAATGGAAAATCCATTTTGAAACGAGCATCGCATTATTGAGTAGATATCTGCCTCTCATGGGACGCTAAAGATATACATGGTCCACCATATATCTTTATAGTGTATCTGGGTCAATAGTCTAAACCGTTTTATGAGGGGAAATAGGCCCGGTACAGCACTACTTAACAGAATGTGTGGAACTCATTAACTGAACTTAAAGGAAGGTTCACAATGGATGGTGATAATTTTGACTCAATATTGCAATGCTCTAAAAATTTAAAATTTTGAAAAGTTGGAAAAGATTTCGAGCATTTTAACAACAGTTTCGAGATCCTTTGAAATTTTGTTGGCCGCTGTTTTCTTATTCAGAAGTTGGATAGTTAATGAATATAACAGTCGTAATAATCCGTGCTTATACGGCTTAGTTCTGTTCTAATGCAGTGATTGTCTGTAACTATATATATATATAAAGGTCGTTTAGTGATATGTAATTGTCGTAATTAATTATATTTCTTGTTGTTTGAGTTATTAAATGTACACTAAAAATATTACGAGGTCTTACATTTTTATAACGTCCCCTAGTATTGTTCGAAGAGAAGACATCTAAGTAGCATATTCAATTTTTCTTCGAAGCTCAAAATGTCCCGCTTTGTATTTATATACTAGAAAGTCATGCTTATCTAAAGTAGAGTTTTGCAATCAAAATTGTAGAGCCGTATCAAATTTTGAATCAAAGGGGGAGATATCTCACTTTTCTCCACTTTGTGAAGCACAAGACGCGCAGTATTGTGTTAATATACTAGAAAATCATGCTTTGATTAAGTAGATGTAGTTTTATTACAAAAATTGCAAATTTTTATCAAATTTTGAAATCATTGCTCGGAGAGAAGATATCTAAAATGTTTATTCGGCTTTTCTTTAACATTTCTACGAAACACAAAATGCACCGTATTATGTTAATATATCAGAAAGTCGTGCTTAGATAAAGTAAAGTCTTGTTACCAAAATTGTCGAACATTTATATCAAATTTTGTAACCAAAAAAGAGTAGATATTCAAGAGGTATTTCGACTTTTATTATTATTTTTTTGAACCACAAAAGACGCCTTATCTGTTAATATGTTAGGGAGTCATGTTTCGATAAAGTAAACGTAGTCTTGCAGATCTGTATCAAATTTTGAGTCTAATTGCTCAAAGAAAAAACATCTAATTGGCAAATTCGGCGTTTCTTCAACTTTTCTACGAAGCACAAAACTTTGAAATGTTCTTATACAAAATAGTTGAGAAAATAATGAATTTTCCCCCTAATTATTTCGCTATATTTTGATATTTTAAGGACTTGGCAAAAACCTGCGAGGAATTTCTATTAAAAAAAGTATTCTTAGTTTTCCTTTCTTTCTGGGAAATAACTCTTCAAATGACCATTAATGCTTTAATAATGGTGGCGGAAAGAAGCGCACTTCATTATTAACTTTGTCGCTTCCCGCTTATATATTAATTTCTTTCACGGCAAAGTTAATGGCTAAACTGTAATTAATTAAAGGGAGAATCGTGCCGAATTTTGGGTTGGCGATTTCATTTTCTCCGTTCCGCTAATGAGATGCGCCTTATTTATTTTTTTGTTGTTGTTTCGTTGTTAGACAAAGTAATCCTTTTTTTTTCTTTCTCGTATACGAAGTATACAAAATGTTGTAATTATTAAGGTGATATATCTCGAGAATTTAACGAATTACTCCTTGTCAGACTTTTCCAAATTTGAAAATCACATTTTTTTACAATTACATTTATCTGTCGATTGATCTATGAATTTTATAGTTAAAAATGCAACGATCTATTGTCATAAAATTTAATTTTCTATCTTTTTCGTTTAATATGTTGTTTCTTTCAAACGTTTTACTAAATCAGTCTTTGGAATGTCTTGTCGGCTTTACCATCAAAGTTCTGCGAATATGGTAATTCAAAGATTAATATAACAAGATTGCAAGTATATAGATTTGTCATTAGAATTGTTGTTATTTATGAAATTTTGGGCTAATCCATCAAAAGGTTATTTGTGCCAGTATATTGTCGGCCTGTAAATTTTGATTGGTAACGCATTAATTTAAACAAAGGAGATTTGGTGTATGGCCTCGCCAGTTTTTTTGTAGATCTGTGTCAAATTTTGAATCTAATTGAGTGAAACAAGATTTATCAAAATTTATAATTACGTTTTCCTTCAGACTCTCAATACTGATACTGCAATACGGACCAATACTGCAAACTCTCAATACTGATTTCATATATGGGAAAATCGACAAGAAAACACTCCCGTTAGTTTGTAACAAAAACGTTTTCTTTTATTGAAAAGATGACTAGATGTTGTTTTCAAATTTTGAGATGAATTTTCTTTGTTGCATTCTTGCATTGTTAAAAGAAAAGTTTACATTTATCTAATATAAAATGAGTTCTGAGTTCTGTATTAATTTTTTTATTGAATTGGTGAAGGAAAACTAAATTTAGCTCTAATTAAAAAACTTAATGTGCAAAAATTTTCGACATATATATTATTTTTATAAATTTTAAATTTTGTAATCCAGTTATCATAACACATTTCCGTGTTCGCTATTTATCTACATTTGTTTTGTTACTATTAGATTTGGATTAGATTAGAAAGGACTATTAGATTTTATAGTTTCAGTATCACGAACAGGTGGGATAAATTCCTTACATTTTTTAAAAACTTATATCAAAGGGGGAAAAACCCACCAATGATTTCTTTTCATGATACTAGAAGTCGCATTTTGTTTTTTCCTTCTTTAATGGCCTGGTTGGTAGGGTGTTGGGCTCGTGTCCATTAGGTTGCGAGTTCGAACCTGATAATCAAAGATTCCCCGTGTGTGGTGGTGGCTGGTGCACGTATAAATCTATCGTGGTTACAAAGTCCTTCATGTCACTGGGGTGCTGGTTCAGAGGTAATCGTTCTCTGATTCAGTTCTAAATTACGATCTGAGGATGAGTGAATTAAATGCATGAATGAAATCCGCCCCGTGGAAAGGGTTGTGACATTGAGTGGCAAAGTCGTACTCTTGGCCCTTGTAAGAGATATTAAAACAAGAGACGCTTCCTATTGGCATAAATGGCTGTCTGTAACAGCGGGCTTGCCCATGGCAAGTGCCATAAGAAACAAACAACGTATGTTTTTTTTCTTTGAATTGATGTATAAATTTTTGTACTTTTGATTATTTATTATTAGATTATATTCAAACATAATGCATTTTCCCAGACATAATACATTCGTGATTTGCCGAATTTTCAAAATCAAATTTTATTGCTCATTAGATCGAATAGCTGGTTTTTTGTGTGTAATAACTCTGTAATTTTTTCAATTCTTTAAGCATTTTAAAAATAAATTTGTCTTATTTTAAATGTTCAATTAAATACATTTATTTCTCTTCTCGATGTTTATAGTTGGCAAAATTCATTATTTTATGAAATTCGACTTTTTTTTTTTGTTCGAAGTGTATGCTATGTCTGTATATACTTTCTTATAAAAACTGTAAAATATGTTTGTAGAACTTATCTTTCGCTGTTAAGTATGATTTCTTAATATTGAGAAAAAATACATTGTTTTTGTGCCGAT
This sequence comes from Argiope trifasciata, assembly GCA_026543055.1. Taxonomy (NCBI): domain Eukaryota; kingdom Metazoa; phylum Arthropoda; class Arachnida; order Araneae; family Araneidae; genus Argiope; species Argiope trifasciata. The sequence goes on from JAPMOQ010048648.1 coordinate 1,218,358, forward strand.
ATTTATTTAGCCTTAAATTAATTGGCATATTTTATATTAAAGACTAAAGAGAGGATTTAGGAACTGATAACTTAAGTTAATGTGTAAAACATTCAAATAAAAAATGGATGTTTTCTGGTTTCAATTAATATTTGCTCAATCAAAATTTGACTTTATGAAGAAATATTCAAGTATTTGATTCATGTTTTATTTCGATAATGCTATGAGTTTGAATATTGTTTTCCTGGAATTCGGCATTCTTTCTCTCAAATTCCGCATTTTATTAAAATGTCGGATTAAATTCGCGCCAAGCTGATACAATGCAGGTATTTTGTCAAATGGTATCTCGATTATTTTGATTTCGAAGCTGTGACTGTAAAACCTTGTATATGCTGCGAATTCCAAAATTTGTAAAACTCTACTTCGAAAAATTTAAATTAAAATCGTCATCGAACTACGTGGCAGCAACTCAAAAAATAAAAACAATGCGCAAACTAGCAACTCGTGTCAATTCAGAGCTCGTCCATTTAATTAGAATATCTGTTTCGTTAAGAACGTTCAGTTCAATTTCCGAACTCATTCATTTTAGAATGGTTCATTATTTTTGTATAAACATTGTTGTATTTATTTATTATTGTTGTACTTAATAATAATCTAAATATTAAATATACTAAATGTATATTTTTATAGAAGTTATATTTGAATTTATTATATCTTTTAATGTATGAACACATGCTAATTGTTTATAATTGCGCTATAGATCATTTATCTTGGAAGTAGTGGACCGCTATAGTTTCGATTTCTAAACTGTTTTTTGCAATGTATGAAAGTTTCAAAACTTCTATTTTAAGATAAGTGATTTAGGTTTATTTATATATCTTATATGTGTGGCTGAAATTAAACATGAAATCTGAAACTTATTATATATTTTTTCTATTTAAATTAATACATGTTATTTCTTTCCTGCATAGCTTGCCATCATCAAGATATCTTCAAAATACTAACATGCTAATAAAAGCAGAAAGAAAAATGTAATAAATAAATAGCTTAACAAAATAATTTCATTGGCTGTATGTCAAACATTGCACATTCATTATGTGTCGGAGACCTGATCTAGGGGTAGTGCATCTTCCCTTTGATCTAGGTGTCCCGAGTTCGAGTCCCCTGTAAAAAAGGATTGTGCAAGTTTAGTTTAGTTTAGTTATATTAACGTCCCGTTTAAAGCAACACGAGGGCTATTTTGGGACGGACCTCGTAATTTTGAACCACGGTCAGATGACGAGGACGATACCTGAAGTGGCACCCCCCTCTCCACACCACACCACACCACACCAGCGGGAGGACGTTTGGCCTGACAGATTTAACGTGCAAGAGACCCCCTCACACGACGGATCTTCGGTGGAATCGAGTCTCGAACCTGAAACCCGCCGGTTCCGAAGCCGAGACCTTACCACCGGGCCACCGCGGCCCCTAAAGGATTGTGCATATTAATGTATATGTTATCTTCATACTAGATAGAAGTCAGACTTCTGCTCTCGGGTGCTCAGAGGCTTTGCCCTCAGAAGCTACTGCGCAATCGTATTAAACCGCTAACAGTTCGTCCGCGGGTTTGTGCCATAACTAACAACAACATTTCTTATTTTATTCATGCAATCCGAAAGAAAATTTATTTGTAGGAATTATTTTTTTTAATGTTGGCATTATGTTAATTACATTAATTAGATTTGATATTATATTATGTAATTATTTCACTTTAATTGTGCCCTGTAGTTAATTTGTGAACTTTTAATAAGAGGCATATACATTCCAATTTCAAAACATGTATAAAAAAAATAAAATTATTTCTTTTTATGCTTTTGGAGCAAATAAATGTGGCGGTGAAAATATTATAAAATTAAACTTCTAGCTCCTAGTAATCATGTTTAACTTTTTTGAGGCATCAACATTTAAAACCAAAAAAGTCCCTTTCTCTGCTATAAAAACTGACCAAGATATGAAACCATTATTTTATCCATTATTTTGGATTAGCAATCGCTTAAATAAGCTTGCATTGATTAGCGAGTTTTTCTTCAAAAAAATGGCCTAAAAATTGTTTTAAAGATATTCAAACTTGGTAAATTTTAATCGCAGAAATGCCGATTTTTTTTGTTTGAAATGTTAATATAGCGAGATTAACTAATTAAATATAACAGACTCCATTATTTTTTCTAAATTTACAGTCTATTTGTTTCATTAAACAGTATTTAATTCTTTAGCTCATTTATACCATTTTTATAATTAAAAGTACTTACCTGTCTGTAACAATTTAGTAATTAGTAATTGGGTCGTGATTAAAATGAACATTCTGTATATTAAACAATCTTCTTTACTTTTAATATATTTGTAACAACATCCTTAAGTATTCAGGAAAAGGTACTTAAGAATGGTAACATTATTTTATCTGTGCCTCCACAAAAATTTCATTATAGTGAAATGAAACCATAATAATTAAATTTATTATTATTGCTGTTATTTAGAGATTGAGAAAGACGAAGTAAGCGATTAAAAACTTTTTCCTACCGTCTGGCTCTCCTCTAACATATTTACGGAGAAACTTTCCTCTGAACTATTAATTGTTTTAATAAGATTATGTTTCCGTTTCCCGACAATAGCTATTTAATATTCATATTTAAAGGAATCGTTTACTCTAAAGTCTTTTATCTTGTGAATGTTTTCCTTTGATTTGTTATTTAGTTATATTTATAAGGTTTCAGATATTAATTATTAAAATAGTTTATGTGCTTAAAATTCTCAAAAAATGTTTATTTTTTTAGACATATTAAATTTTTTTTCTCCATTCTTACTACCATTCTCAGTATGGTTATTATAATCAATTCGTCATTATAATGATAACTAAATGAAACATTTTTTTATTGACATTGAAGGGGAAATTTTGTCATGATAATCGAGTGCATTCAAAGATAAGAATTTCCATATTTTAATTATTAAGTGTTAGAAGCAAAAAATTTTAAGCCTTAAATATTCTTAATAAGCTTTAAATATTGATTACAATAATAATTTTTTATTGTATTCTATAAATAAAGTAGCGAAATATTTTTCTATCAGTTTTCTTTTCATTATTTAAAAATGTAATCAGTTTTTGTTTTTAAATTTTAATTGAGAATTAAAATTTAAGGTTAAATAATTTTAATTGGAATAACATTTTGTAATTGGGAAAATCGAGTTTGCATTTTGTATGTCTTTGGCGAATAAACCCAAAAATGTGTTATGGATCTATAATTGTGAAGTCAAGACTATGTACTGAATTTTTGCGTATGAAGCTTTTTCCATTTTTGAGTTAATGCAGTTAAATATGTAGAAGTAAGCTCGCTATGAGCACTTTAGCGAATTTGGTTAAAAATTTTAAATAGATATCTATTTGATTATAAAAGTTTACGCTAAATTTTTTATCTATCTAGTGTTGTGTTCAAGTTATCTTGTTCACTAAGAGGCAGGTATATTTCTAAAAAGACTTTTTAGAAAGATATAAACTGTGGACTTGTTAAAATCGAAAGGTCTAATTTTTTCAGGATTACAATATTTTTATTTTTAATATTTCATCTTGAAGTGTTGACATCATTTTAGGAAACTTCAGAATAATCTCCACATTCTAAAGTTTTTGGTGCTGTTTTTTTCGCGGCATGCCAATTAGAAAAAAAAATTTCTTTTATTCATTTATATTAATTTGAGAACATTTTTTTAAAAAGCAGTGACCAATTCTTCCTGTTCAGAATCACCTGATTTAATTTTTTGTTTACTTACGTGCTTTTAACACTTAGTCATTAAACTACATTTTTAAATCGCCATTTTCAACAGTTTTATACCAGTTTTTTGTTACGTATGAAATAGCAAAGAACTTACCGCTGCCACAGCCACATTGCTTGTCCTATGAATGCCTTGCATCATGAAGCTCTCGTCCCGGGTTTTAACCCATGTGCAAGAAAACTGCACGTATTGCTTATCTTCTTTGCTTTTAACACCGATGCAGAACTTATAAAGGGCATTCGGTCGCAAGTTGTTGATTGTGTACGATCGGAAGAACTGATTAACTGTCACCGACTGGTACTCCCGGACGCCTTCCTCTTCCCTTCGATACACTATTTCATATTCTGGGAAAGCATTTCTCGCTGTCCCATTCCACACGACTGTCACAAAGGTTGAAGCCACACTTTGTGGGAACAAATGAATGTCGATGTTCTCCACTATCAGTGTCATTACACCTATTGCTTGTCCTAGAAGATTCTCTGCAACGCAGGTATACTTTCCTCGATCCACAAGGCGGATAGGGTGTAATTCCAGGCTACCTGGGCCTTTTAATCGCATCCGTGAATCATTGGACGTCTGATTAAATATGCGGCCATCTGGCAGTATCCAGTGAATTTTGGGACTGGGGAGACCGTGGGCTCTACATTGAAATACATGTCCCTCCCCTATTTTCTTATCCACTGTTAAGTTGGTGGATCCAACTAGGACGGGTGGACAATTTTCTGGGATCTGGGACGGGTCCAAACTAAGGACGGGAACCATCTGAATAGGCCCTTCACATTCTAGAGTTCCTAGGATTTGTATTTTGGAAGAATTATTGCCTCCTTTCAGGATTTCACATATCCATCGGATGTTGCAATCGCAGACTAGAGGGTTCTGATGAAGGCTGATTTGAAGAGGTTTTTGAAATGATTTGACTACATCTTTGCTAAGGGCGGAGAGATTATTGCCATGTAGCGACAGGATTCTAAGGTTAGGGACGTTGATGAAGGCCTGCTCGTCCACAAATTGCAATTGAGCGTTATGATGCAGATGCAGTGTCTTGAGGTAAGGGAGGTCCCAGAAGGCGCCTCTGTCGATTAAGGTGAGACCAGCAATGTTTTCTACAAAACATTCCTCCAGATTCAGCCGCACGAAATCACCTGTGTGCAGTTGGGGAAAGAAGTTTCCACCTAATCGAAGCACACGTAGTTGGCGAATTGCACGCATTGACACAGAGGGCACCTTGCTCAGCTGGTTGTCCTCTAAATAGAGGGTGGTGAGATTGTGAAGGCCATCAAAGGCCCCGTCGCTCACTCCTCGAATCCTATTTCCATTGAGTGAGAGGATGAGTAGGCTATGGAGGGAGGAGAAGCAGCCGTTATTCACATATGAGATGTGGTTGTTTTCGAGATGAAGTTCCTCTAACTGTGGTAACTCACGGAACCTATTAAAAGAAAATTTTTGAGATTTTTTCATCTAGGTATCTCATAATTTTTAAGATATGTTGTAATGTGCATTTATTGTCATACTTATCATTTCCTCTGACGTTATATAATTTATGATAGAGTTTATTTTCCACAGCATGAGTTATTTTCTCTATTAGAGTCCAACTCCGATAAATTGTAATATCTTTAAAAAAACAGTAGTTTAACTGTAGTAGTAACAACTATGGTTTTTAGATGTATTGTAATTATAATACAAAACGTACAAAAGATTTTTTGAAAATATATTTTGAGAAATAGGAAAAATGTGTAGTAAATTTTAATGAAATTCAACCAAAACGGTGAACACTCTACACAAAATTGTAATGCAGCAATCCTACTTTTTTTGTACTCAAGTTATAGAATATAATAATGAATGAAATGAACTAAACTGTAAGAACAATTTTGCATGGAAGTTTTACGTGTAAAAATATACGTATATATGAATTTTTTCCATAAACTCACGATCATTTTTCTAAAAACGCACATAAATGAAAAATTATTTCACCAGCAATAAAGCTTTTGGTTCATTCCATTGCACATTTTATTTAAAACGCATGCTGAAATTTTTATGTAAATGCGTCTATTAGTTTTTGAGATATAATGCCAAAAGTGGAGAATTTTTATGAAAATTAAGGTTTCAAGAAAACGAAAATTAAAGACAAATTTTTAGTTGAAAAATATATGAACCCTGGGTGATAGGTCAGGCCTTTCTTTTCCTAGAAAGCATAAACTGTTTTGGGAAGAAGAAAGTTTGAACTACCAGAAATTATTATTAAAAAAAATAATCGCTAATTTGGTCGAAATTAGTGATTTTACCTTAACTCATATGACGCAAAACGATACTTTTTTTATACTTTCGTTAAGTGCCATCATTTAACTAATTAAAAGTAATACAATTGACTTATTAGAAAATAATAACTGATTTGACCTAAAGAATGAGTAATATGACGTACCATTCTGGAAAGATGGCATTCAGGTGATTGTGTGAGAGGTGAAGCTTTTTGAGATTCGTTAATCCGTCGAAGACATGCTCCTCGATGAATTTAATCTGAACATGCATCATGAGAAGCGTGTGTAGACGATGAATTCCACGGAACACTCCATTAAAGACAGTGCGGAAGTCGTTATGGGATAAGTCTAATACCTCGAGGCTACTGAAGTTATGGAAGATGAGACCCCGACCAAGCTGCTTCAGCTGATTGTATGAAAGGTCCAAATGCAGGAGAGAGGGCAGTGGGGGCAGCTGTCCAAAGAGATCGGTAAGGTTGTTGCCACGTAACAAGAGGGCGGTTGCATCTGCTGGCAAGCCTTGTGGCACGCGCTCCAGGTGCAGTCCCGAACAATTGACAGTGGTACCCGCTGGGCCCGGGACACAGGAGCAAGGGGATGGGCAGGAGGCGAACAGGCACAAAAGCAGTGACAGCAGAAGCAACAGCAAAAATAAGTAGTCCTTCATGCCGGACGGTCCATGGTAATGCCAGTGTCGTTAACTTTGAAGACACCGACGGCAAAATTCTAGAAAAGATAAAACAACAACTAAATATTTGATCGAATATTTAAATAATTCTTTTTTTATTTGTATTTTGGACTGTTCAGTTTTTTTCTGCAGTGTTCTTTTGGTTGATAATTTTCTATATTTTAATACACTGACGGGAAAAAATGAATACGCCCACCAAATTTTGTTTATCCAACACAAATCTTTCTTAGGGTTTGGGTTTCCCTCTCGAGCCTGTGTATATATTCTTTATTTCTTTTTGTGAATTATTGAGATATTCCCTCTGTTTACGGGTATTATCATTATGTGATGCTGTTTCAATATTCTTTTCTTCTTTAAAAAAATTATTTTTTTAACCTTTGTTTTTGTATTTTTAAATTTAGGTAAAATTGATTAGATTTGTATTGGTAAGATTTAATTAAGCCGTAAGTAGTTTTAAAGTTTCGGCCAAGTTTCGTAGATGGGTCATTCAATTTAAAAGGATAGACATGATATGGAGTGGAAATTTCAATCCTATCAAAACTGCTTCATTGTTAAAAATTGTAATATAATGCAAATGAGCCGAATCACCTATCTATCATAACAAACAACTTTCATTTTATAAGTATTTTAGTAGTTGTATTCCTTTAGAAATTACATATTGAAATTGATTTTCATTTTCCCATTTCAATTGCTTTTCAATCTAAATGTATGGCACTTTGTTGAAACGCTGTCACTAGTTGTTTATTCCCCCAAACTCTTCCTTCTCCATGATTGAAAACGTTATGAAATTAGTTTAATTAGCAAAGCAAATTAGTGAGCATATGACATTAATGACATAAGAAGAGGCGAAAATTTATTCTCCAATGCAACTCTGGTCGAAAGGAATCTACAATCGCTTTCCGGTTTTGAGATGGAATTTTTACTTTATCGCGTATAAAATATACAAAGAGAAAGTAATGTAATTGTGAAAAATTGGAACTTTAGAACAGGAAAAATCTCCATCTTTCAGACCTTCCTGAATTCGAAAAATACATTAAAACAAAATTATATCTGTTTGTTTGTGAACGCGATACTCGAAAATGCATGAATAAAATTTGACATATATCAAATTTTGAATGAAATTCAATTATTCAGTATGACTTTGTCTTGCTGTATGTCTAAATACAAGTGAATACTGTAACTTCAAAGTATAAAAAACAACTAGATTGAGGAAATTTGCTTCCGAATTACATATTTGTAAATTTTGTGGCAGATCTATCTGTGGATTGACTGCCTATCGGTATAAACATTTGTATGCATATAATAACAATAACTAAAATATGAATGACTAGGATAAATGAAATATAGCGCGCAATTTTGTTACTTTTTCTACTTAATTGTACTTCTTTATATAATTTTAAAAGGCCACGGTGGCCTGGTGGTAAGGTCTCTTCTTCGGAACCGGAGGGTTGCAGGTTTGAAGCGGTTCGAGTTTCGATTTCATGGAAGAACCGCCGTGAGAGCAGGGCTGACGCACGTTAAATATCCTCCCACTGGTGTGGTGTGGAAATTTGGAGAGGGGGGATGCCAGCTCCGGTGTCGTCCTCGTCATCTGATCATGGTTCAAAATTACGAGGTCCGTCCCAAAGTAACTGTAGTGTTGCTTCATAAAAAGGGGCGTTAATGTAACTAAATTAAACTAATTATCTAATTTTAGTTTCAATCGAGTAACAAAAAGATGCTGAGATGTATACTTACACCACTATTTTACAAAGCAGGCCTTTGAAAATAAAAATCTGAGTATTTGAAATTCTAATGGTTTTTTTGAATTTTTATTCAAGGGGAGACAGAGACACTTTTATGAAACCGTATGTGAAAAAATTTCAGAAAGTCACTGCCACTGGTTTTTCCTGGATATATCCTTATTTCTTGATAGTAAGATTCCTTGTTGCGTGTCTGATATCCCTGCAACTGTTTCAGCTGGCTTAAGTGGTTGTGATGATCCGTTTTCGGGATCTAGCGGTAGATGTTTCCGGAGAATTTATTATTTACAAAAGGAGCCTGAAAGGCGACCAGAAAATCGATTCCGTTTCACTTTCTAGGTCATGGTTCCTGCAAGAGAAAAGCTCCACTCCTCTACGCACGAGTTGAAATCCTGTTTTTAATTCGTCCACTCGGGTTAAAAGGCGAAAAATTTAATCCTAGCTGTTGATGCGATGAAAACAGTGCACCGACTTAGGGGTAGTCATGCTAACAGACAGTCTGTAATAGGGTCGGTTAGAATGGATTCTCAAATGCTCATAAAATGATTTTAACAAGGAAACGTAATAAATTTCAAATAATAGGCGCACTAAAAGAAAGAAAGCATTCAAATGATACTGCCCATGCGTACTGCAAAATGAATTCTTTTCATTCCATCCATTTTTACAAACATTGCAAATAAGAAAAGGGGGGAAGTACGCGAATTTTAGTATCAGTGTGTGTGCCGCATTCAACCGACCACGTGACAATTTTTAATTCATTAATCATTATACGAGTGAATCATGTGGACAGTGAAATATGGTTTTTAGAAATTTATAAACTGTAGTTAGATAAATCAAAAATGCTCTAATTCGTTTAAAAGTTTCGTGCAAGCTTCAATCTCCTTACATTTTTTAGGAATTCTTCAATGAATTGATAGATATCAAATCATGCAAATATCATCCTTTTTCATAATGTGTGTAATATATGTAATGAATATATGTGTGTTGGTACTGTATAGGCTAGACCATTTGACCTAGAACTTAGTTCATATGTACTTTGATGGATGGGAATGTACATCTCTAAGCAATTTTTCGAAATAGAGTATTAAGTTATGAAATATTAATTTTAATTTTTGCGCTTAGCTTTTAAAAATATCACACTATAAAAATAAATTTTACATCATCTTAAAATAAAAAAAATCTGTTCGATGATACTTGTTTTTTGCATAGGAAATTTCTTCTGTTTATATGTTTTTAAAATATATTATATTTTCCAACAATTTATTTCATACAAAATAAGGATGAATTTTAATAAGCACTAGCTGCCTTTGGCGACTAGCTGGTTCGCCATGAATAATGCGTTCTATAATTTTTAATTAAATCACATATACATTAGCCTTGAAGCAATTCCAGGCATTGATTGGCCTGAAATTAAAAATATTTTTTTCCTTGATGCTTCAATATTAAATGTGTTTTTTTAAAGAAAGCGAAAAAGGAAAAAAAATTATGAAAATTATTGAATTAATGATTCAGATATTGCAAACGATTATAGAAATATGCCATTAAGTCGGAATTCCAATGCATATCCTGTCTAAATTCGATCAGGTTTACCATAAATAAAGAAGATTTGTTGAATAAATGATTTAGATATTGCAAACGATTATATAAATCTTTGCCTTGCATTTATTTTTTTAGAAAATATCACATTTTATGTTTCTTTTATTTTATCCAGTCACGTGCTGAAAGTATCATTTGTTTAGACTTGATTTACGATGATAGTTTTTTTTAATTATTATTTGAACTTCCGTCATTGTTTTCTTTTATTTCATCCAGTCACGTGCTCAAAAAAACATGGTCAAAATATTTTTTTAAAAAATTCGTTAAAACTCGAAGCTTAAGTTATACATTAAAACTCTGATACCATCAGAAAGCTAATTTGTTTATCTTTAAATTAATGTAAAAATCATGTTTGTGCGATAATATTTTCGGAAGTTATAGCGGAAAAACGTCAAAATTTCGCTTAAATTTTAATTAATTCAAATTCTAATTAAAAATTCGAAAAAAGGGCTCCGAGGTGCACATTCCGAACCTCCAAGGTATACATGTACCAAATTTGGTAGCTGTAGGTCCAACCGTCTGACCTGTAGAGCGCCAACACACACACACACGCACACACACACACACACACATTGAGCTTTATTATAAGTATAGATATAGATAATAAAACATAAGCACATTGTTCAACGTTGCTATAATTTTGATAAATTTCAAATGTAAAGTTAAATCTTACTGCAAACTTAAAAATGTGTAATTTTCACCATTTGTGTGTAATAAATGATTTGAACACACACACGCACGCACGCAAGCACTCACACGCAAATAAATAAGAGAATCGATTCTAGGCAGGAAACAAAATAAAGTGTGAAATAAAGCTGAATATTAAACTTTATTTCCTGTTCATTTGATTTTATGCTATTTGATTTTACTTTTTATAATATTATACATATTGCTCCTTATTTAAGACATGATTATGTTACTTTCTCTATTCAATCATTTGTTCACCGAAAAGAACAATAAAAAATGGTCTGTACTCTGTCTTCTTCTGGATAACTTGTAAATAAATGAAGTGAACAGCAGAATTCGTTTTTTAAGGTACATCAAATAACTGTTTTAAAGTCAAGCGATGGCGCATATACACACCAAACGCATTACAAATATTTATCTAATAAATTTTAGAAAAAAAATCATAATAAAGGAATAAAATTTTATTTTTGTTAGATAAGAAATTACACTTCGAACTCGCCAAATCGACCGCGCCAATTTAAGGATTTGGATTGGCGAGTATACATTTTGAATGCACTTGACTAGTTATTAACAATGGGAAGCAGGAATAACCTGAAACGAGTCTTGGTTCAAGCATTAAAAAAAAAAAGAATCGAAACGTTAATTTACCAAAACGTAATAATTGATACATATTTCCTTAGAGGCAAAATTGGACTCTGTGCCAAAATAAATTCCCCCACTTGATTCCCACCCCCTTTATTTTTCATTCTTCTCTCGGAGGACACTAGGGTAAGGATACTACATATAATAGAGTATTCTTAATGAACTGTCAGTGGTGGTTGCAAAGAGCCAAAATGTTATTGATGTCCCAGGCACTAGTTTTTCTTTGCAACCTAAAAACCAAGCATTTTATATTTTACTATTTTGCAATAAATTTAATATCTGTTAAAAAATTTTGCTATCAATATTTTTTTAAAAAAGGACGTTTTGATGCTTTAGAAATCGGAAATATTGTTCAGTTGTTTGCTCTGAATTGGGACTCGCTGTTTTAATCTTTTTAATTATATTTGTTAATCGATTAATTATTTGATTTTAGTTTAATGCAAGTGGCGCTTATTACACTGAATTGAAGAAAATATTATTTTATGAGATTCCACCATATTTTCTATGGATAATTGGGATGCATATATATATGTATGAAACATAAAGGTAGTAGTGGAAGCAATAAAAAATAGAAATTATTTTGAATTAATCTAATGATCAAATTTTAAAAAAGTGTGATATTATGGAAAGTATATGTTGAGGTCAGAATGTTACAGTTAAGAATGAATATTCCTAAATACTAATTAAAAATTAAAATACAGTACTGCTTTACTTATCGAATACCTTTTATAACGAATCAGGAAGATATATCATGACATCACATGCAGAATTGGATCTCTGGTAGCTGTTTGTAAAAGTGCTTATTTGATGAAAACTTATTTCTGTATTGAAGAAACTTTGGTTGAGTAGCTTAGTTGAACGCGATTCTGAAGAATTTAAGCTAGTATTTGTGGAGTCAAAATTTTCAAGATTATGTTTCTGGCCAACTAGATCCCGGATTTAGCATAAATTTCCTTAACAATGAATATTTAATATTAATATATTCATCCTTTTTTAGGGAATGTTTGATTTGTATTATTAGGGAATGTTTGATTTATATTATTAAGTAATGTTTAATTTATATTATTAGGGAATTTTTGATTTATATTATTTATATTATTAGTTGACGGATTTTTGAACTACTATTCCGTCTAATACGATCGACTTTTTCTGTTGTTTAATATCGTAGCTCTAGAAAAAAATTAAATTTGAACTCGAACATTTTTTGTTGCTTTCATATACTTTTAATGAATTAGACATATTATTTTTGTACAAATGGGATTTTATTATTGATTTTACGTTGTGCACTTGTATCTAAATGCAGTTTTCTAATATTTGCATCATTCCAATATTTAATTATCATTTAATTGATTTATTTATTAAATTTTAATTCAGTATTAGTGCTGCCATTAACTTTTGAATAAAAACATTAGAGATTCAATCATTAGAATAATAAATTATATTTAAATGCTATAAACTATTAACTAATCCAATTAAAAAAGTATTTTTTTTTTATAAACTTACAAACGTGTATTTTTTTTATAGCGTTTTGATTTCTTTATACACAGCAGAAAAAATATGTAGAAGTCATATATATATATATATATATATATATGCCGAAAAAGGAATATAACATGCATTTTAAAATTTTTGTAGTGTGAAGGAGTGGAAAAATTCTTTTCACGCTTGAACGATTTATATTTTGTATCATATGTGAAATCTTTTCATATGAGAATAGATACAAGAAAAAATACTAACATATGAGACAAAAGATTCAAGAAAGAAATCCAATATTTGATGGTTATAACATATGTCTTGCTGCAAGAAAAGTTTTGATATTAATATTCGTTTTTGTTATTGTATGTGGTTTTTGCCATTTCAGAAAAAGAACTAAAAGAAATTCTAATATTTGAACCCTTTGAATAATAGTGATAAATCCGATGATTGATGGTTGTTACATACATGTTCCGAAAAAGAATTTAAACTAAAATATATGTTTCATATTACACGTCAAATAATTTAACATGTAATACGAATGTGTTTATTTTTGAGCGTAGAAATGAAAGGAAATTTTTTAAATAATTTCAATGAGATATTTAATAATCGAGATGGTAGTATACGTCTTGCTGTAAAAAAAATTGCGTCTTTAAATACTGAAATTAAAGAAAATTAATATGAGCGAGTAAAAGTTAAGGAAGAGCAAAAGGTGTTCTTGAGTATGCAATTGATATATGTATTGATATATGATAATCTGATATATGTGTTCTTGAGGAATAATATATGAATTTTATTTAATTTAAGCCAAATTTTAAAAATATATTTAGACAAAATGATCTTTTTATAACTTTTATAAAATTTTTTATAACAAACTTTAAAACTCTATCATGATTTTGTTTTAAACTCCATCTCATGAATAATGATATATTATAGTGCACTAACATGCACATATCCCGTTAGAGAGTATATATTAGAAATACAATTAACTGCGTGCACATATAATATTCTTAATTTCCCGCCATCCACCGCTGTACGCTTTATATATTTCTTTGTTAAAATTAAAGTTTGTAAAATTGTAATTTAACTATCAATTTTTAACAAACTTTTTGAAGAGGAAAAGGGATTTTTTTTTAATGTGTGTCAAAGATACAATTACAATATATACCTATGGTATCTGGTAATCGAATAATTTAAGTTAAAGTTCGATTTCGCAGGAGTGAATTTGAGAAAGATTTACTATAAAATATCATATTATTATTAATGATAAATTACCAGTTAAAGATTGAAAAGTAAAAAATAATTCGAATAAAAAAGTTTTTAAAAATTTATTAGAGTACTAGAAAGAAGAAAATAAGATTTTGATAGAAAGAATTAAAAAAAAAATGTATTTATTAAGCAGAAAATAAAAAACATTAGGTGTCGAAAATAATATTTAATCTAAAAAATTAATTCACTGCTAAAATGTTATAAAGAAAAAAGAAAGTGTAAAAAATAAATTTCTAAAATATATTTTTTTGAGAATTCTAATAGAAGAAACTGTTTGTTTTTGGCACTATAGAAACACTGCTCTTATAGCTGCCAAACTGGGTACAGATATATTTTTAAAAGTAAAATAGAAATTTCTAAGAGATTAAAAATTTTTAATTAAATAAATATGATTAGAAATTTCCGTTACATCTTCCGATAGCTCCCAACAATTTTGCAGCAAAAACTAATTCTGACGACGTTTAAAAACAGAAAAAAAATCTGTTTAATAACATCAGTTTCATTGATATCTAGTTTTTTACATGGATTTGAAAATTTTACAAACATATTTTTGACTTAATTAGCAATAATTATATTTTTTACATATTGTTTGAAATTCAAATGGTTTTGATCGTTTCTTCAATTATTATTCACGTGATTCCTGTCTCTTGTTCAACATCTAGGAAACGTTAAGGAGGAATCTGAAAATCTAATTACATTTCTGTTGAAGACAATGTACAATTGAATTTAATGTTTTTTTTCAGTTTATCTCTTTTATTGAGAAAATTATAAATATCAAGTCATACTAATTTAAATTAAATGCTATTGTAATCTCGATGAACCAGATGAATGCCAAATTATCTAGTATATTGTAAATGTGGATGAAATTGGAATTTCCTTTCAATATTTTTATTTAGTATCTGAGGCTTTTGTGGTTTTGTACCCATTTTATTCCAGACACTGTGAATTATCCCTGAGACAAACAGAATACGTTCCTTCGAATATAAATTTATTGATAAAAAGTGGAAATTTTGTGAACAAAGAAACTTTTATTATTTATTATAATTAAGAAAAACTTTAATGTGTGTCTTGTAGATTTTAAGACCACAACATTTATTTGCAAATTTTGGAGATATGCTTATATTTAAGAATTTATTCTGACTATCAAAAATTGACTCACAACCCAAGCTTGAAATTATCTGACTGATGATTTAGAAGTAATGACTGATGATAAAAATAATTGACACATATAATCTGAAAAATCATATATATTTTTTCTTCTTAAACTCATAACAATAATTGCATCGAATTTCAAATGTCATTTTTACCAGAAATCAATAACATTAATACGTTTCTGAAAAAAAAAAAACATTTATGGGAAACAGCCAATTATATAGACAGAAAAAAAAGAGCAGGTGCATTTTTGCTGACGATAAAAAGACTAATTTGCGTTAAGTTTTGTAGATCATCGGTTATAAACTATGACATCACATCTGTCATGTGAAATTCAGTAATCGTTTGAAATGCTCTGTAGAAAAAAAATTGTCAGATCTAGATTTAATAAATTTATCCTAAATTTTATACGACTTGATTAATAGTGCTTACTAAGGGATTTTCAAAATTTTAATTAGATTTTGAATTAAAAATTAATTAAAAATGTACTGCTTTTATTTAATAATTCCGAAACATAACATTGCATACTAAACATACTGCAGAAAATTTAATTATAATAACCAATACTGAACCTTTCAGTGATTAAACATATTTTCATGGTAGTTCTTCTTTAATCTGTAAATTTTCAAAAAGTTTTGCAAAAATATTTTCCATTGTTTAAGTTTTTTAAATTTATTTTCGCATTCACACTATAATTAAGAAATATAAATAAAAATGGTATTAAAAAAGGTAAAAAAAAAGACAAATCAAGCATAAACCTTTATCATGCTACAATTGGTTGGATTATTCATTTCAATCTCCATTAATTTCTTATCAGCGTGCTCATGTGTCATATGATTAAATTATCGTTAAAATTAAAACGATATTAAATTACCATTATTCAAAATTATAAACTGAAGTGAAATAACTCTTAGACGTAAAATTACACATAATCCTCAAATACTACAAAATAATGAATCTTCAAACACTTCAACGTAATCTTCAAATACGTAATGGAATTAGTACACCATCACTTTAAGAAAACGGAAAATGACAATTAGTTATATATTTAGAAGTGCAAAACTATTAAGAGGTTAATTTTTTTTATTCTTCATTATTCAATTACACTTGGTCATAATAATTATTGGCATCTTAAATAGGAATTCTATAGAGACCCTTTGGATGTAAACAAACATCCATAAATGCCTGGAACTCGAAGATCCCGCAATGAAAGTTTTTTTTCCTGCGGTTAAAAATGTGACGTTAACAAGTGTAGCTCTTTTATTGATATAGATTATTTGATTCCATTCCAACTCATATTAATTCGCAAACCAAATGCGCCAAAGTGACATTTTGGCGAATATTACTGCTGGGATAGATCCATGCGTAAACGCAACATTGACACTTAACACATTTAGTATCTATCATTCTTTCCCACCTGCGTGTCGTGCCCGAGTGCGGAAGAAAAGGGTTGCTTACTCACCTGTTGTCTGGGCGATGTAGTCCGGGGGAGCAGCAATCCGGTTCTCTCGGACGGCGGCAAGAGTCTTGGAGGATGGAGCCGGACGATCCGGATACGAGCATGCGCACGGCCTCCTCTTTCGATTGGCGACGATGGTTCTAAATCGGCCCTTAAGGAAAACCTCCGCTTAATTTGTGCAAAGACTTGGGACTTAAAAAGTATCTGATGGGCTGTTTTAAATAAAGGTATCGGAAAAGGGGTACAAAGTCGGGAAGGGGAACTGCCTATGTTGTCTTAAGTTCGCTTGGATTATAGCTCAAAATTTGTATTTTTGTCAGGGCAATGATTATGGATTTTGTGTTACCAGTTGGAAAATGGACCGGAACTCCACTTAATAAAAATGAGAAAAGTTAAACAAAATCTTTAAACGAAAGAAATATTTCATCATTTAATTGCATCTAAATAGTAATACATAACTAATGTATTAAACTAATAATGATATAAAAGAAACCTTATTAATATAATCTTATTTCCCTTGCTTTAATTTTAGAAAATTTATCCTTATTTAGATAAAAGATTTCACGTTAATAGTTTATAGAAGGTAGTGCTAAGTTGCATAGTTTTCCTTGTGATATTGGGGATATCAAATAATTTTATGTTAATATTTTGAATAATTAAAAATTGCATTTGAATTTTTTAGTGGTTATCGGTAATATAAAAAAATTCTTTTAAAATGTTCTTTTTTCTTTCAGAGAACATTACTCTTATTTAGTTTAACCAGACAAATATGAAAATATGAAATTGAGTAGACTCGCAATCCGATTCATATTCCAAATGATTAAATGCACATTTCATAGCTTTCTTTTTTTAAAATCGGTTATTATATCGGTATATATATATCAGCTTGTATGTATTTTAATCATCATATCTATTGATAAACATTCGAAGTATTGGTTTTGGGTTTTATCAGTTTACCATTACTTTATTGTTATCATTTCGAAAGTTTTTCATTTAGTATTATTGAGGTATTCAATGTATAAAGACACCAATCTTGAAATGCTCCAAATTGCATTTCCGATATTGATTGATTTTTTTTTGTTTGATTTGAAAAAATATGCTGCCAAAGCCCATCAGACATTTTTAGAAACTTAGGGTAATGTTGCTCTGTCATATCCCGATGGTAGGTTTTTGTTTCAACGATTTAAAAGAGGTTTATTTCTATGTCAATGACAAGGAACGGCCTAGAGGACTAAAAAATTCTAAGGCAATTATTTACAAGACTTATTGGACGAAAATGGGTAAAAATTGTAGAAAATGAGGGAAAATATTTTGATTGATATATATTGTTCCAGTTTTTCACAATAAATGCCTTTTTAAAAGTGAAAAAAATTATCAACATACATACATGCACCTAATAATAGCTTATCATTTATTTTTATTTCTCCTATACCAAGTATATACATGGAAAGTATTGCAATTATAAACATGTTCAAACTCGTTGTTTCGAGAAACTCCACATCTCAGACCTCTTCGACTTCGAAAAACATATTTTTTGGAATATTGTCTTTTATCTTTTTGTGCACATGATTGCTCAAAAACGTAGTGAGACGAATGAAATACTTTTTGTAGTTTTTGTGTCAAATTTATCGATTTCCTTCAAATTTTGAACAAAATTCATTCTGTGAAAATCTGTCCGTTCGGTCGAGTACAAATGAAAGTGTTAACCACACAACATGAAAAGCTAGGTGCATGACATTTGGTACACATATTTAGTATTTAGAGAATATATGCTTTTGAAATTTTATATCGAATCACGATAAACTCACAAGGTAAAAAGCTATATGCATAAAATTTGATACACATATTAAGCATTTAGTGAATATACGTTTTTAAAATTTCGAATCAAGTCACGATAACTACACAATGTAAAAGGCTAGATGCATGTTATACATATCTAGTATTCAGAGATTATATGCTTATCAAATTTTGTACTAAATCCATCGATAAATTGACCATTTTTCTGTCAGTATTTTCGGATTTAAGTTTGCACGATAATTTAAAAAACGCAACGACTTGAATAAAAGAAATTTAATATCCAGTTTAAATATCTAAAAGGTGGATTCTTACAAATGTTCAATCTTTAAATCTGTCAAAGAGTTCACTGTCGGTCGTTCTGTGTTTTCACTTGCTTGTAGACGTCATAAATTAAAATTTCAACAACTTGGTTCAATAAAATTTCGAGCAAGTTTTAAAATCCGAGGCATAAAGTAAATGTTTTGAATGAAGTTTGTCAAAGGTTTACCGTCTGTTGGTCTACAGACGGTAACGTGCTATAAAAGCGATAACTAAAAAATGCAGTGACGTAAAGGAATAAATTTTGTATGTAATTTTGTTTTTAAAATTCTATTGTGTTAAAATTTTGGTTTAAATATTATCGAACTAAAGGCGACCAAAATGTATATTCGGTATTATTTTTTAGTATATTATGATAAAAAAATCTCTCCTGTGCGATATTCTAAAAGTAAATGTAGTAGCACTTGTGCCGTTCATAGCAATTCCCTTGGCCAACATTTTTCATGTAGAGAAAGAGAGATAAACCTTTTATTAATGACTAAGTCAGAAGGTTTCAAAGAAATTCAATCATTCAACGACAATTTGTTATTATTTCTTCTAATTTTAAAGATTTTTTTTTGTGGGCTTGGGAATCTAGGAAAACCAAAGGAAGACCACATTTGTAAATTTCTACCACATTTTGAAAAAAAAAAAAATCAATTTTCACAGAAGTCTTTTTAAAATCTCTTTGTCTGTATATTGTAGTGGTATCACAGTAAGCCAGTAACAGGCACTCAACATTAGTGATCCTTTTTTTCTAGGGGATATGTTATAAGACTGCAAATCATAAGGTCGCGAGTTCGATCCTTGGTGGAATTCAATCCCCGCGTTGGCCTGAAACCAAAATACAGCCCGACACATATAGATTGACACTATAACTTCAAAACGCAAAGCACTACATCAATGAAATTCAACACGCAGTTTTATCATCTAAATTATACTCAGTATGAAAATTTTGAACCAAATCAGTCAGGAATTGACCGTCTCCCCGTCTTTATGATCGCTTGCGTGTAAACCCTGTAAAAGAAAAACCCAATAGTTTAGATAAATCAAATTTGGTAAGTAGTTTTGTTTCTGAAATTGTAGCTCTGTTGCAAATTTTGGATTCAGTTGACCGAAAAAAAAATTCCAACGTTAATCGTTTTTCTTTCATTCTTTTTTTAAATTATGTTTTAAATTACATAAAAATATGCGTATACTCGGCCGTCACATTTTTATCCACGGCTCTTACTTATGGTGATGGTTACATTTCACAAAAGTAATATCTTATAATGTTATATGTTTTTCAAGCGTGAGTAATTGTTAGTGGTTTATTTAAAAAAAAAACCGTTGAAATGTATAATGAATAGATCTCTATTAATTTTTGAGTAAGTAAGAATATGCTTTGGCAGAAAAAATAATTGCTTAGTAAAAGAAAGATGCTCTGTTTTTTACTTTCAACAGAAAGCCTAAAAGATGGCTTTTTTATCGGTCATTATAAATTTATTGGTCAAATAATCTTTCTTTAATTTC
Source organism: Argiope trifasciata (assembly GCA_026543055.1). NCBI lineage: Eukaryota > Metazoa > Arthropoda > Arachnida > Araneae > Araneidae > Argiope > Argiope trifasciata. The sequence continues at coordinate 1,238,710 of JAPMOQ010048648.1, forward strand.
TATGATTCTAAAGTATCCTACTAAGTTGAAATTTAGATAAAAATTCGCAATTTTTTAACAGTTTCAAAAATATTTACATTTGTGTTTCCAGTGATATCTTTCTTTTGCTTTTATGTCAATTAGGGACTAAGTTATGGTAAACTATTGACTTGTAAGTCATGTTATTTTATAAATATTTAAACACTTTAAATGCATTTTATGAAGAGTTTTTTTTCGTAATTCTGCTGTACGAGCCTTGTCATATCTAAAAAAATAATCAATATATCTAAATTTACATTTAATGCTCTTTATGCGGTGGAGAATGCAATAAATTTTCGATTTGATGTTGCATTAGAAGTAGATTTATGGTCGTTTAATGTTAATTGTTGACAAAAATTCCGAAATTTTATATATTACACACAAAAAATTTATTTTTTAAACATAATTCTCAGATAATATTAGTTACACTTTAAGATATGTCACAAATGTAATTTTACAAAGAAACAAAAGAAAACAAAACAACGATTTTGTGCTCCTAGAGCATTTCTAGTTTTAGTGAATAAATGCTAACATTTACGCCAAAACGCGATTTTTCTTCAAACATTACATATATATTTTTATAATTTTACTTTTTAAAACATTTTATCCTTATACTAATAAAAAATTTCATCATATATATATATATATATTTGAAAAATTCTCTCCGAATAGCTGTTTTTTACCCTTTAATCGAAGACCATAAATTTAAACCAAACTGTGGAGTGCTTTGAAAATTATTTGTACTGCTGTTTCTAACGGCACTTGCCATGAACAAGCCCGCTATTACGACGTCAGCGATTTAAACCGATAGGGAGAGTCTCTGGTTTTAGTAGCGCCAAATACAGCCAAGAGCACTTTGCCACTCATGCATCACGCTTTCGATTTCACAACCTCTTTTTATAGGAGGGCACTTTCACACATTTTACATATAGAATAGAGGAAGAACAATCATACCCGAACCGAAACTCGAAACCAGTTCATTCAGAATATGAGGAGGACGTGCTACCCTCTAGGCCAGGACGCCGGCAATATTTACATTCGTTCTCCTGAGCAAGCATCTTGATCTATTACTGAAAGCGGATTCAGCATTAATAAAATTATTGAAGGGAGGAATGTGAAAGAAAATTATCACAACATATAATCTAAAATCACATAAAGTAATTGGGTAGAATCCACTCAATAAACATTACTGAATGAATGGAGAATTTTAGAAACATACGCTTATTCAAATATCGCCTATTTTGGTGAAAATAGATGGCAAAAGATATAGTCTTTCAATGGCATAAGGTTAGAAACTGATTGCTTGATCTCTTTAATGAAAAAGAAATTGCAGAAATAAATATAAAGCTTATGAACTTGTTGGGTAAGCTAGAACCTTTTTATTACCAACAAAATAATCTAATGAGTTGGAAAAAATTATTTCTGTGAAAATTAAGTGATTTAAATTTCGAAACATCTCTAAAGGAAAACAATTTTTTATTTATATTTTTAACAAAACTAAGCGTGATTTTTATAATCGAGATTTGTTTACTTATATTCTTAACCTTTTTGTTTAAAAAAATTGGAATTGAATTTTTATTAAAGAAGCAAAATAACCTTTTCTCCACTTATATTATTAATTGTAGTGTAATTAAATAATTTACATAATACACTGGTGCTGAGTTTTTGAATTTTTTTGTTGACAGAAAAGAAATTTCCATGGCCTATTTTGAACTATTACCAAATTTAATAACATTTGGTCCAGTACTTTTCCTTTTATAACGGTTTCAAAGAGGAATTTTAATTACGAGTATATATCGAACGTGATTTATAAAAATGTAAGAAACATTCTTTAAAATGTTTCTTATTTATAACAAAAATCTGCTTTTCGAAAACAGCCAAAAGGCCACCACTATTCGTGTTCACGACCCGAGAATAAAATTGTCCTCGTCTAACGAATACAAAAATAGGAACTTATATTATGTCTCGAAGATGAGATAAACCCCCAAGATGAAAAGATAGTAGAGATCTCCTTTCGCCAGAATTTTGAACAGCTTCGAAAGAAAAGTAAATGTACACCCGATATTTCAAAAGAGACATTTTCTGATCTTAGCATTTCTGTCTGAAAATATGAGATCCGATTTTTCGCTTCTGGTCGTGGTGTTAGTTTCGCGACGTTTTACATATTGTAAGAACTGTAAACGCATTTTTATTGTCGTTGGTTTGCATCTTACCGGAAACTATTTGTAAGGAATAGCTGTAAGGAAAACATATTTTTGGGAATCTTTAATCTTTAGATTATGGTTGCTGTAAGAAATGTAGCTGACTTTACAATACTTGCATACCACAAAAGTTGAAAAGCTTCAACTCTATATCGAGCATTATTTGTAAGAAATAACTGCGATACATTTCCGTAAAAAAGAATGTAAAAGACTTTATACTACTTGCATACTATAAGTTTATAAACATTCTCTATATTAGAGCTTGTCTTCTATCGAACAAATACTTGTAAGAAATAACTGCAAAGAAAACATTTTATTTTCGAATTCTTTAGTCTTTAGATAATATTACGATGCAATGGCATGCATTCCAAACAAGCAAGTGAAATCCTTCTTCAGTAAGCGTTTTGTTTTTCAGAGGCAGCGTATGTACATTTCAATTTCTTCTCTATCTAAAGCTTCCAGATAAAACTCGATTCCATTTTCTAGTTGTTATGCACGAATCCACTTATTGTTAGAATGAATAATAAGGGAATAAAGTAAAAGAAATACAGTAGATGAAATCTGATATTGAATTCTGTTTCCTGTCAGTGTTTCTGCCTTTTTAGCCCGTAGGGAATGCGAGTTGCATGTTTGAATTGTAAATGTTTTTATATCTGAATTGTAAACATTTATATACTTGCAGCGGTAGTAAAATACTTACAACGCTAATATTTTAATGCAAAAATTAAGCTTATTTGAATTGTTATATTTTATATTTGCTGCAAATGTAAAAAGCATACAAAGCTAATTGTTTTAATACCAAAAATTATGCTTGTATGAATTTTAAACATATTTATATCTAAATTGTAAACATTTTTATACTCACAGCGAGAATGAAATACCTACAAGACTAACTTTTAAACGCAAAAATTATGCATGTTTATAGTGTAAGCATTTTTATATACGAATTGTAAACATTTATATACTCGCATTTAAACTCGCAATTGTAAACATATATAAAATACTTACGAGGTTGATTGCAAAAATTATACTTGATTGAATTTTAAACATTTTTGTATCCGAATTATAAACATTTATATATTGGCAGTGGGCGTAAAATACTTATTAGTCCAGTTTCTTAATGTAAAAATTGTGCGTTATATGAGTCGTAAACGTTTTATATACGAATTGTAAACATTTATATGCTCGCAGTGGGAGTAAAATTCTTGCAAGGCCAATTATTTTAAGGCAAAATTTAATTTTATATGAAAAATTATAAAGCAGAAAATACTTTCATCATTGGAGATGTTTTTAAAATAAAATGATTAAACTTATCTAACCAAACGATTTTTAAAAAGCACTCTTTGTTGATTCATTTCATATGTTAATTAATATTTGTTTTAAGTATGTTTCAAATTTTGTTCAAAAATATTGTAATACAAAAAAAGGCTTGAAATTTAGATAATTACGTGGATAATTAATTCTTTATTAATAAAAAAACATAAAAAGAAACCAAATTAGTAATTTTTATTGATATAAGCTATTAATTTGATTTTAAACTTTGCTTTTAGTATTCTTCCTGAATTCTGTCGATATTCTTTGGCAACAAATATTTTTTTATATTCGTGTTCTTCGGCAATAACAAATAAGTATAGTATATATATAATTCATTTTGAAAAATTTATTAAAAATTTTTAAAAATCGATGTTGAAATTCAATTTATGTCATTGAAAAGATAATTATTTGCAAATGAATATGGCGTAAAAAAATTTCTGCGAAATATATTTTCAGAATTCCCAGGTAAACGTTGAAATTTTGTTTCAATTTTGATTAATTAAAATTTTGAGACGACAACAATTTTAGTAGTAATATTTTTTTATCTGATGAAATAAGATTTAATTTTATTTAAAATTAATAAAAATCATATATATATATATATATGTAAAAGAAATGACAAGAAAATAAAAACAAAGTTGTTCTTAGTCTTTCTTTTGCCTTACAACGAAGTATCTTTATTTTTCCTATTTAATTAAAAAGTTGATTAGATTAAATTGAATTTCTACAAATTGCCTACAAAAAGGAAATTTGACGAGATTGTCAAAGAAGAAAAAAAAATTGCTTCAGTGAAACTGGTATAATAATTAAAAAGATCATTTTTTTAACACTTCAGTAGGATGTAAAATAATTATTATGCGTTGTGATAAATATTTTAAAATTTTACTAGCGTAAAAATAAATGAATTGAAAAATATCTTAATTTTTTTATTTAATTAAATATCTTTAAGATTAAACAATATTTCAAGTTGAAAATGGTTCAGGTGATCTGGAAATATATCCAATTATATCATGTAAAAATCACAAGCGTTTGCCATCAAAAGTTTAGGAATTCTTCTTGAAATAGATGCATATATTTTTGCCTTTATCCAATAGATTTTACCTTAATCTGACGACCATTATTCAAAGAATGTTCGTTAAAATTAAGTTTTAGATTATGTGGGGTTTTCAAATCACAATACTTTGAGAAAACACTTATTTGAAAAAAAAAAATTTGCATTTTGAACACATTTAATATTTTGGGCTTGTAAAAGTAGTAGCTTTTATGCAAGTATTTATATTATTTTATATTATTTATCAATAAAAGTGAAAATTAATGTTTTTCTGTATGTCTTATGCGTTGCCTTACTGCGCATTATTTATATAGATTCAAAGCTAAGTTGGTGCTTAATTTCAATTTTTCACTAAAATAGAATGGCTACATTTTATTTAAAAAATAGCTTTTCCAAGCTAATTTTGTTGAATTTTATTCTTTGACAGTCAAATTAGTCAACGCTTTTGAAAATAACACAATGTATTTACTTATTAAGAAATGGCAAAGAAGTTTTATTAAAAACTGAGACAAAGAAACAAAACTCGATTCTTTCCAAACTTATTCTGGATGCAAAATAATAATACTAATCGAAGCAGATATTCTAGAAGGCGATGTTATCGTAATTAAATGAATTCTAAAGAACCACAACCTCAGGAGTCCGATCGCATTAAGGAAAACGCAGTGATAAGAAACAGCATGCACTGTATTTTTTAATTAATGTAATTGAAATGTTTCTTACTGTTTTGGCTAAATGCCATTTTTTCACTAGCAGATTTAAGGAGAACTGTTTCTCTTTAGTTGTATCTTAAAGGGCAATTTTTCATGCACAATGAATTGAAAAAGCTTTTATTTTTCATTATACATATGCAAAATAATAATAAAAAAATGCTTGCTGAAAAAGCCAATTAGCGCGTTAAATATTTCAAATTTCTTAGTAGCTTTAAAAATATTTCGTAAATATAAATGAATTATAATATTAATTTGATTATAGATAGACTTGCATTTACGTTTTTCGTTGATTGCATCAAATTTTTTAATTACTAAATTTAGCATTTGAGTGTTATGTGTGAAATTGCTGCATTTATGGTAAAAGGGTACAGACAAAGCCCATTGATAAAAGCAAATTGTTCTTGAAACCAACAGCCTCCCAAAAACTCTCTCGGATCCTCTAAGAGGTTTTATCCCTGAGTACACCTTACATGACATTGGCGTACAATAATTACGAAATATTTACCTTTTGCATGAATACTGCATTTTTATTGAAACTATCATGTCATTATCAGCGAATTGTTTTAGCAATTAAACGTTCGCGTACGGTTAAATTATCTGAAAATCGAATATGTGTTTTAGACATGTTTTCTCCAATTGACTGAAACAAAAGTTGCTCACAAAAATGCAATTGTGATAGCAAAATACTACACCAAATTTGATATATTCAAGTCATTGCATTTTTGAGATAGCACGTTTGCATTGTATAAAAGCAACGACAGATGACAAATCATTTGTTGGTTTTAGCTCAAAATATGATAGGTATCTACAATAAAGATGTTAAATATTTGTACCGAAGTTCATACATCTATCTCTATTCGTTTTGTAATTACAGAATTAAATAGTATTCGAACAGACGGACAGAAAAACTTCCTCTGAATGGATTTTACTCACAATTTGAATGAAACCTGCTGATTTGGTTTTAAGATCATATACTAAATTTCAATCGTCTAGCTTAAAGCTTTTCTTAGTTATCTTTGTCACACATAGACGGACATTTTCCAAAAATGTGTTTTTCAAAATCAGGATGGTTGAAGAAATGAAGATTCTTTAAAATCTCCAGTTCGAATATTTTGTCACTTATAATACTTTTTTCATCTTTAGTAAATTTTTTTTTTTTAAATGTGACAACTTATAATAAAATCTAGTATCTTTTGCAGAAAAACATGCAACACAACTTCCCCACTTAGTTTTTGAGAGAGGGAGATTAGAGTGTCCTTAAGAAGGGAAGCAAATGATTTACGATTTTGGGACAAATTCTAGTTATAGAATCGTTTGTCTAAATATATGGACGATAGCAGACTTCGTGCATAGGTATTAGAAACTGTCAATCAAACTCTGAAGCGCCAACTTTTGCACCTTAATTAGGCAGATGAGATTCTCATATGAAGCGAAGCACTTCGGTTAAACTAAATTGGAACATATTTCCTCAGTACCGTCAATATGTTCTACACGGTAAATTAAGTCTACTGACCACTAATGTTCGCTGTAATGGCTAATCGTCCGCCAAGTTTTCTCATTCATAAAAGAAAGATCAATATTATTCCGGTAGTTTGGATCTGTGTCTTTACTTTAAATTTATATATTTGTGTTGATTTTGCCCGCTCCGCATTTACAAGTATTTTCTGAGCAATGAATTCTAGTACAAAGTTGTGACAGAGGATATTTTGACACTTTTGAATTTATAGTACATGAATTTATAGCATTTACGAATGCTACTAACTTAGCTATGTGTTGTTAAATTTGTAATGTTGCATACATTGTTTGAATTATTTTCCCCAAAATAAAGAATTTACGTAATTTTATATATTTCCTATATGAGAAAGTAAAAACGAATAAAAAGAAATATTTACGAATTTTTTGTAAAAGGAGTCAGCATGTTTATTGGTTTATGTTCATATAAGTTAGATAACTCAAAAACACAAAGAGTTGTATGGACGAAAAGGATTCAGACCTATTGTTATAACTGCAATCAAATTTTGAATTAAATTTGAAATCCTTAGAATTGTGAATCTATTATATTTTGTTATATCTTTAGAATTCTAAATATACTGAATTTTGTTTTATCATTAGAATTGTATAGAAATGTTAAATTTTGTTCTCTCATTAAAATTGTAGATCCGTATCAAATTTCTTTTTCAAAAGACTGATCCTTTGCTGGTTTAAAAATTTGAGAATAGGTGAAGGTGAAAATTGGAAAATGCAGCGTCTCAAACTATGGTGTTTGGTATACAATCAGACCTGTGATCTTTTTTTATGCGATGTATTTTGTGCAATTATTTTAGTTCTATTGAGTTTTGTTCTATCATTAGAAACTCAAAACTATTACATTTTGTTCTCTCTGTAGAATTGTAGATACATATAAATTTTTTTTTTTCATAAAGCTGATCATCAACCGGTTTAAATATTGAAGAATACGTGAACGAATTAGAATTTAAACGGTGTTGGCATTAATACACTGTTGTAACGTTTTATATTAGTGTCAATATGTATGCTTATTCAGTGTCTGTACATATCACGTCAATTAATTCAAATATTCCAAAATAAAATAAGTAATATATTCCAAAATAAACCTAATCTAATATCTTCCAGTGATAAGAGATTTTGAACCATTTCATGCGTGTTTACTTTTCCAAGAAAATGCGCGTTTTTTATTATGACGAGCAAGTTTGTATTATATGCATTTAAAAAATATGTCCATGGTTAAAATGAGCAATCAATTTAAAAAAAATGTTTTCAAGTGCAATTTAATCATTTATTTTATTTGGAAAGCTCTTTCTCATTATTCCTTAAATCTTCGTCAGATTTTATATGTGAAACATATTTTAAAGCAATTCTCCTTCAACGCATAATTTTTTAAAAATTTGTTGTAAAAGATCGTTTGTTATAGCTATTTACGATATTTTGGGATATTTTTTTCCTTGAGATTTTATTTATATGATCCTTATCAGCTACACAAAAGCAAGTTTGAATGGTTTAGTCTCCTTAGTATGATTGTAGCTTTATCTGTATTGAATTCTGAACTCTGTAGTCAGAAAGAAAGACAAATTCTTGTTTCCTTCAACGAACTTCAAACTGCGTCATATTTAGTTAACCCTCTTATTGATTTCTTTATCTTTGGGGAAAACGTCCACTTTGCTGGATGAGCATGACGTTGTATTCGAAAGAAATTGAAATGCACTTTCTCTCGCACACGGACATCTCTCTCCCTCACATACACACACATCTCTCTCTCACACGCATACACACATCTCTCTCACAAACA